>CM040245.1:92171587-92758662 GCA_022545495.1 Chrysanthemum lavandulifolium | reverse complement strand
CCACCGATTCAAAACACTAAAACCAAGACCTATCTAAACCCGGTAGAAGAACCATAGAAATACCAAGAAGATGACCATCCAAGACAACACACAAAAGTTCACGAGACGGCAAACTTTCTCCTTCTCAACAAGGAGATCGGCGAGGCGCAGTAGCGACCTCAGCTCGTTGCCCGATCGCCAACGTTGACCGCCTCCATAGTCTCGAAGCGAGGCGACTTCGTATTCTTGTAATGCCGCCTCATTCCGTAGATTGTTCTCTGCAAGTAGATGATTACATCTCTTGCTCTCCTTTGGATGGGTGGATCGTACCACCCCATGAATGGACATGTTGTAGCCTATAATTGATAATCAATATGTTAGCATCCGCTTGCCTCGTAAACACAAACTAAACCCACTTGTATAAAATCACAATTATAATAAACCGGATAGACTATCATAATCAACACATTTTAAGGTAAACCACTACATACGCAAACTTTAATACAAGATGAAATAAAATTAAGTGTCCAACCACGTCTTGGACAGGGCATAGAACCTCTAAGGGGTTCATGTTATTCCGGCATGTTCTAATGACGACCATACATTGCATGAACACACCACCATTTTTGATTTTCTGAGTCGGTGAAGAAGATAGGATTTTAGTTGTTAGGAAAGATAAAGGATGAGTGGTGATAAAATGTTCCTTTTATTAGAGAGGTTTCTTTGTGCGTATGTTGGTTAAACAAGTGGGTTGTACGGTAATTAATGGGCGGTGGTAAAATGTCAAAATTGCCCTTGGACTAAAGACAAATGTAGCGCTGAGATGTCCTCGACTAACGGCAAATGGTCGAAAGGACTTAGATGGAAAGTGGCGAAATAAGGACCCGACGATGAATATCTTGGTTTATCCCATCGCGATCCTCAAATCTGAGTTTAGGGACCAGCGGTGTATTTTAGTCTATTTTTATTTAATTAAATAGATTTTTGGCAAAAAAATCTTTATTTCAAGCATAAAAGTATTTTTTATTAAGATAAAAATTTAATGGTCTTTTTGTGTATGTATATAAAAATAAATATATTAAATATATAAAGTGTTTTATATATAAATATATAAAAATATATATATATTTAATTATTTATATAATTCGGTTTTCGATTCGGATAAGCAAAGCATATCGAAACCGAAAACCGAATTTTTAGTTCGGTTCGGTTTTGTCAAATCGGTTCGGTTATAAGTTTGGTTCGGTTTTTGATTCGGTTTTCGGTTATTCTGACCCATGAACACCTTACATACAAGTATAATAAAGCCACATATGTCACAAGCTGGCCATAGTATATTAGCAAAAGCCACATTGGCTGACAATGATTAAGAATTTAAGAGAAAGAGTCTAATCTCATAAAACGAGTACTTCGAAGTTCGAAACAAGACTAATATTTGTCCATAACTCCATACAATTCTCAATTTTCCTGTTATGTGCATTCCTTCATAGAAAATCTTACAAACGCAATTTAACTAACAAAAGTTCTACCAGCAATCAAAATCTTCTTCCACATGTAGTTTCAGTAGCCTGAAGACTAAACCTTCGCCTGTCAATCACATTATGGATTAGTTAAAACTACTTAGTACGACAAATGTTATTTCATATTACAATACCAATCATGTATATTAATGATTGAAATCATCACTCAAGAAGCATTTGCCGTTAAAGGTACTACAGTAACAAACAATAGATCATCTGCATATCAAGTCCAAACATCTCTAACTACTGACCAGAGACCAACGCGGTTGGTGATAATAGAATGATCGTTGAAGCAAAACAAACTCAAGACTTAACCTTAAAAGAACATTTCTACAGACACTAAGGTGTTGTTGATGTTAACAAACTACATTCAAATAACCAAAAAAAAAGAAAGATTGCTGAAGATTATCGAAAGATGAAATAAGACTACTTATACATGATTGTTGTCACAATATAACCAGCCACAACTAGTTAATGAGTCAATATATCAAAATTACAGTAAGGAGGTGTTTGGCACTACATTCTGAAAGTTGGCATACAATCACAGTTTTAAAGTTGTAAACACATCAGACAGATCACATATGCATTGTAATATATCATATCAAGAAATAATTATCAATAGCACCTCATTTAAATAACTAAATACCAAAGCGCATTCAGATACATAAACCATCCTTAACAACTTCGTCACATAAACCATAATCGCATTACCAAGCGTAGTAACCTTGTTCCAAAGCCCCTCATTCCACCATGTATATTGATCCTAAGTAATTAAATAACCAGAATAACTTTTGTTACACTACTCCTAAACCAATGATCCAAAACCGTTTAATTAACTCGTACAATATCATATCACTGATGTCTATATCCTACCTCCCCCATACCCCGCTCCTAGAATTTGTTTCACGATACACATAAATTAGAAACTCCCTACACAAATTACATATGCATTGTTATAATATATCAAATCAATACCATAGACAATCATAAAACTCGTTACACCACATAAACCGTTATCACATAACCAAAAGTAGCAACATTGTTACAAAACCCCCTAATTTCACCTCATATTAAATAAAAAAGCTAATTAGCACCCTAACCTCCATAAACCTCAAGCATCAGCAGAATTATCCTTATCATCACTCGAAATACGCAACCCCGAACTAACCGTACGACCGCGCGTCCTAGACGGCAAAATATTCTCCAAATCAACTTCAGCCAACGGATCATCCTCAAGGTCATCATCATCAGAGTCACCACTCAAATCACCATCATCACTATCATCTGAATCATCACTATCATCATCATCACTCTCTTCAATCATCTTACCTTTACCTTTATCATCCTTCATTATACCTTTACCTTTCCTATCAACTGCCACGTCATCATCTTCCACCTCGTCATCTGAATCACCTTCGTAATCCTCTTCATCTTCTTCCTCGTCTGAGCCTTCATTTTTGGCGCCATTTTCTTCGGTGAGTTTTCTTCTTCTTCTTCCACGATGGTTTCTGGTCGGGGTTTTTTGACGGCGGCGGCGTCTTCGGCGGCGGCTAAGTCAAGGTTTTCGGCGGGTTGTTTGCGTTTGGGAGGGAGAAGGTTTTGTGGTTCGTCATTGGTGTTGAGTTCTGCCATGGCTTGTTACTCTGTGAACCTCCAAACCCTTTGTTGTAATGTATTTTTAGGGTTTTTAAATTGTGGTGACTTGATTTCGGGTTGTTGTTTGGATAACGGGTTTTATGTATTATCTGGGCCTGGTTGGGACTTTTGGGCCTTAGGCCTTAAAAATTATTATTATTAGGGAAGGGTTATTTTCGAGGCAAGAAAAAATCGAGCCATCATCAACCAATCGATTTTTTCTTATATTAATTTTATTATTTAATTGAAAGGGTATAATGGTAAAATTACTTTTTTATATTTGATTTTTTACAAAAACTTTTTCTAGTTCCGTAATTTTAGGGTTTTTTTTTTTTTTTAAGCGTTGTGCATGTGTGTGTTTCGTTATGTGATAATTATATTTTCCGTTTATCGTAGGTGTTTTATTTGCACATGTATTTATAAACAATATTACATAAGTAAGTATAAACAACAAAACTTTATTAATCATTTACTGTGATTTTATCAAACAACAATAGCTTTATTAAAAATATTACATAAATATGTTTTATTACAAATATATGAAGCGTCCGTATGCATGTCTGATATCTTTAATACTTGGTTCATCTTTTAGGCGTGCGTATGTATTCTTTGTCTTGTTCAAAACCCATGAAATCTATAGATGTGTTTTTAATCCTTGTCTTGCGTGTGTTTTCATAATTTAGTGGCTTCTCTATCTCTTTGTATGCATATATGCAGTTGAGTTCGTCCATATGCCCTTATATATACGTATGTCGTTTTCATATTCTTCATTATCTTCGAGCTCATAATCGCGAATAAATAATAAAGGAATTATTTAATCATAACAACTAACAAAACATATATGCACAATCTTTTCATAACAATGAAATTAATTCATAACAATTTGAAATTAAACAAAAACAAGTTAATGAAGCTGTAAAACACATATCGTAGAAGGTTTCAAATTCACAACATAAAAACACACATGCACACTCAAAACACGTATGCCACCATTGAGGCGATAAGAGCGATAAAAGTAAGATTTGAGCAGTTCCTATTCCACCATTCGTAAACCAAAAACTCACGATACCAAACCAAAACGTTCTCTATTGCCAAAGTCCCTGTTAGGCATCGTCTTATAGATAAGGACAACTACTAGGGCCATTAGATAAGTGTCAACCAAAAGCAAACATTAGGCTGACCCAAAATATGTGTAACCCGACTTCTCAAAAATCATGGCTCTCGACCGATTGTGTTTTTTCCGCCACAATGGGGATGACCGATTATAAAATCGATCGACTGATTGTTTTTTCCCCATTATGTTTAGCCTTACAGACAAAATATAAACTTGAATGTATTACTGATTGAAACAATTATGAGATATCTTGAGATAATTTATAATGATGGAGAGTTAAATCTTATTTAAGAACCAAAAGCAAATCCTTTGTTCACGTCAAAATATTAAATTATATAATCATCAAATATTAAAACTAATACAACATCAATCATCATCGTCAAATATTAAATTATATAATTATCAAACATTAAAAGCAATACAACATCTATCAAATTAACTCAATTAGCCAGTAACTCAATTAGCCATAAAGCATAGTCATAACACAAACGTACCTAGATCTAGACAAAAGAAAAAATACGTACATAGATCTAGACAAGAACGTAAACAAGTTATACAAAACGCACCTAGATCTAAGGAAAAAAAACGTTTGTAAAGAAAAATTAGTACTGAAAGGAACAATGAAAAACCATAACAAAAATTAAACAATGATTTGGAAAAAAATTAAAAATACCTAACATGTTGCTGTCAATAGTTGTTCGTCAATGGTAGAGAGAGTTTGAGTGAGTAGGATGAACATGGGAATGATATGAAATTGAGAGAGGTTACCTACTTTTGTGAGAGATTTGACTTTTTTCCCTATAAATATGGATATGCCATAAAATAAAGTAACGTTTTTTTTTAAATGTGAAATTAATATGATTTATAAAATGCCCATTGTGCCTCTTTCCCCTTTATAAAACGTTAGATTGTTTTCAATTTAATTACCAAATTGCCACACTCACTTTTAACCATTGATTAAATGATCTAATAAACATATCGGTTCGCATGATTCTCGATTTTTCTTGGTTACGAAAATAACTCTACACATTATTATTATTATTATTATTATTATTATTATTATTATTATTATTATTATTATAATAAGATATATTAAATCTACAAAAAAATCATAGTTTCATTCTGAGCTTTTCCCGCCAAAATTGGTGGGCCACTTACTACTGCTTTCACATTAATCAGAATGGCATTATGTTTTAGCCTAAACCGGTTCATTAGTTAGTACAAATGATGTCGCTGGAACATTCTGGTCACACATTCTTAACAATATCTCTCTGTCAGATTTGCCGCTAGGGCTATATATACATCGCCGTAATTAATCGATCGGAAGTCTACACATCTCCGATCACTTCAACTACTTGTAAGTTACAATCATTTTCACTTGAACACTATAATTTCGTAATCAGGTTATCTTATTCTGTGTTTTGATCGCTGTAATGAGTTAATTGTCTGGATTATATCATTTTGTTAGTTTTCAAGTATATTTAATGATTGGATTGAGTATTAATATATGTAAAAAAATACTAGGTTGTTTAATTACTTTATATAGTTTATTTTTAGGTATAGTTGTGTTCAATAACGGAAAGGTTTCTTAGGGTTGATTACACTAAATTGCAACATGTTTTTGCCTTACAATTGTGTGTTTTGATGCATAGTTTTATATATTATTTATGTGAAAAGGCTTTTGGCCCCTCTGATACCTCGCAGCCTGTGGTTTCGGGCGCGGTGCCTGGGAGTGGTAGTTTGTTAACTGGTACGCTCAATGGTATGGTTTTTGGTACACTAAATGGTATGTCTTCTGGAAACTCTACCGGTGGTCATGCCTATGTTTCAGAACAAATGTCCTTTGAAGATGTCTTTGGTGGCCGACCTGCTAAGAGGTTTAGAGATGCCCAGGATGATTGGTTTACCTTTTGGAGTTCCACGTGCTTTGTCCATAAATGAACGTAAGTCTGGTAGTGGGAACTGTCGTTAATCGTCAAATATTGTAGCAGATGGTATAGGGAAACAAAGGGTTACTAAGTTTTTGTAGGATGTTGTACAAGGTAACTGGTTTTCGTGCTTCGTTATAGCCCACAAGTATATTTCGTTATCTTTTGATTTATTGTACTTCACTAATATTACAAAATGGATGTGTGTTTGCAGGGTGTTTGAAGGTCATGCAAAGATCGGCCCCACTTCATTGGTGATATTTCTATTACTGGCTTACAACCCGTTGCATTTGGTATGCTTTTGGTTGTTGTTGTCTTGCGTGTGTTCTTTTTTTAGTTACTAATTGCGTTTTCTTGCAGCAATGAATGATCCATATTGCTCTCGAAATTACACACCATATTCGAAGTGTAGTACAGGTTATTGCGTTCTCGAACTCAAAATCAAATATACAAATAACTTCAAAGGGTTGCTCTGAAACAACTGGGTACCTGCTACATGTACCGTCTCCAAATTGTTTGATTACTGAATTATTTGTGCAGAGGTAAAAATACTTGGAAGCGTTGTTTGGTGGCTAAAATTCTAGGTGAAACAAGCGGGATTCGAAGAATGGTGACTATGATCTTCATCCGAGTGCGGGCCGTGTAGCAGTGCCCAATCGAGAACAATGTTTGAAAAACGGACCATCTTGACACATCACCGGTGAAGATGGAACACATACAACGATGCGGTAATCTTCCTTCTCTTTCTCTCATGATCATTGCGTATATACCTTGAACATCTCTTCATTTATATTTTAACACCTTATAATAGAAAACATAAACCAACTTTAATAACTAGGTGTAAGTTTGTTTACTTTTGAAGGATTATGTGTGGAATTGTTGCCACACAATTTTAAAATAAGATCTTAAGCATGTACACCTTACAGACTGAATTTTCAAGCGATATCTTTGAGAATTTGCGAACATTGGTGAAAAGAGTGCTTTTCAAGAGTTTTGTAATGTAAGCGTGGTAGGTGAAAATGTGTAATTTTAACTTTTAAATTAACTAACTCCCAATACATTTTCGGAAGAAACATTTATAACCAAAGATCTTCTATAATTTCGGGCTTGCTTATGTTGGGTTCAGACTGATTGGAATCCGTGTATCTTCGTGAGTGATTTACAAATTTACTAGCACAATTAGATTGAACTTTTATCGTACTTTGATTTCTACGGTTTAAACTTGCTTTTGTCGTGGTATCTCACTCTCTTGAGAATTTGTTGAATGTAACAGAAATGTTTTTGGGCAACACAAGAAAGGAACTATCCCTTTGACACCAACTCATAGCCTAAAAGGTAGCTTCTTATTGGTCAGCCAACATAATGTGATTACATGATTCAATTCCCATTTGTTCAAATTCCGGAATACTATATACTATTTACCTGATTATTGTTGCTTTATTAGGTGCACCTACACAAAGAGCATCAACTTCATCCAATTTACATAAAAAAGACTGTCGTGGACGTTGAGTCACTCGAGGTGATCCGATAATTAAATTTTTGGAACATTTATTGACCGTTGTATGCAATTTTACTTTTAACTTATGTGTCTACAAAATGTAACGCGCATGCCACAACTCAATAGAAGAAGCAATGCCTACAGACGGTCCTATTTGAAACTCTCACTATAGATCACTCGAATGTAAGCTTAAATTCTATAAAAACATTGAGAATAGGTGTTGAGAAACCATACGGTGTAGCCAAGTTAATGACAAAATTTACAAGGTGGTACTAGGAGCCAATAGAGCAGATAATGCCGCTAGGGTGGCTTGGTGCAAAACTTCCATCATATTTCAACCCAACCGCCGTTATGATGCATTTACTCGGCCCCTAAGCTCTGTTTTGCTATCTTGGGAAAATGATTAAGGGGGTGTTTAGGCCCCTAACTTCTGTTTTTCTGTCTTGGGAATGATTAAGGGGGTTTTTGGATTAGGTTATTTTACCGACTTACGGGGTCATCTGTAATTGGAAAAGCTCACGCCGTTACTTTTTTGCACCGAATTTCATTATTCGTAATTGGCTTAAACTTCCACCTTTAGGAAGCCGTTTATTTAATATTCAGTTAGACCTTTCAACACATATGACCTGCTTCAGATATAGCAGGCCCTAAATTGACCCATTCATGGTGAAAAGATAAAGAAATTTCGCGCTTAATAATGTGGTTTAGTCGCATTAGTTTTGTGGAAACTAGAAGAGGAGGGGGTTGAATATTTTTACCGATTAAAACTTGGTTTTAAACTATTTAGATCGACTTATGTCAATCTATTTAAACGTGTGTGTTGGATGTTGATAGACAAGCGTATAGATAAATAAAAGCTAAGATAAAGAGTAAGAAGCACAAAACCACAACGCGAGTATTTATAGTGGTTCGGCTACAAGGACACCTTCCTTGCCCTACTCTACTCCCCGAGTTACCTACTCGAGTTCGTAATCACTACACAACACCAACTCCTTATGGCGGAGAAGCCTTCACAGCGTTGCCTACTCTTTATCCGGTACAAGGCTAGATACCGAGTTCTTCCGAGGTAGAACAAAACCTATCTGGCGTCGCCTACCTTTTATCCGGTACAAGGCTAGATACCGAGTTCCGGTACAAAGGAGGAACTACTACCCAACACTACACAAATCTTATCCCTAAGGAGATCCACTCCTTATGACAACATCAACAAGGATATCAATATCCTTTGACCCAATACAAATCTATCTTGTACATCAACACACCATATCGAATGCACACCTTAGGCACCTTTCACTAATGCCTTTGAATTGACTTCTAGGAACCCTTCACTAATGCCTTTTGACTTGACTTCTAAGCACCCCTCACTAATGCTTTCAACACGGACGTTCGACACCTTTCACTAATGCCTTTACTTTGACTCTTCGACACTTTTCACTAATGTCTTTGTTAATACAAATATCGTCATTAAACGTTATTTATATTTTTGATCTTTACCTAAGTTTTGTTAACGACAAAAGTAAGTTTGATTTTATAAAGCTTAAAGCTTGTCAAGTCTAATAGATATTTAAACAAGCTTTTCAAATAATATCTTCATCACTCAAGCATTTACATTGTGATTAATCATATCTTGATATGACTCTAAACCATAATGTATGATAGTAGTTTTTAGAATGTTTTGGTTTCTTAAAAACTAAACATTACATATGCATTTACATATTTCTAAAAATAGAAAAACAAGCACATGACATCATGTGATGCATCATTGAAATCATTGGAAGATTTCATTAGATATTTTGTGAAGATTTGGGCTCTTCATATCTTACACAATCTTGCATAGATATGGTTGACTTTAGCAAGATTTTGAGATCTTGCTGTCAGACCTCGGCGACACCAATATTTAACACGGGCGGAAGCCGCGGAACCCTTTGAAGGGTTCCGTGGTCCATGGAGCCTGCTGAGTGTTTTGGCTATAAATAGCAAAGCCAAACCAAGTAGTTTATCATCCCTTTCTATCATACTCTCATACATTCCTTCTCTCTAACCTTTCTAACTCAGTTTCATATCATATTAGTGATCTCTTTTGTAGCAAAGAAGACCAAGTCACATTCAAGCTTCAACAAGAAGTTGAAAGTCTTGTTTGTTTGTTGTCGTATGATCTTGTGTTGATTCATACTTCATTGTTGTATCAAACCATCATATATCTTGTGAGTGTGAGTGGTTAGTATTTTAGTCTTTAAAATACATTGTGTGTGGAGTGGTTGTACCCTTGGAAAGAACTCGACATTTAGCCTAGTGTCGGAAATAGTGTAAGCGAAGTGTAAAGGTTTTCTCCACGGTGAAAGGAGCTTGTTGACTAGTGAAGTTAAACTCTCGAGTGTGAGACTCGGGGAGTGGAGTAGGGCAGGAAAAAGATTCCTTGTAGACCGAACCACTATAAACAACTTATTGTGGTTTGATTGTTTCTTTCCTTATCTACTCTTTATATATTGTTTACATATTTCACTAACATATCTAAGATCAATATCAATTGATCTTTCAATAAGTTCAAAACAAAGTTTTTAATCGGTAAACTATTCAACCCCTTCTAGTTTTCTACAATTGGTACGAGCCTCGTTGCTCAAGAATTTCTAAAATATATTGTATTTTATAAACTTGAAAGCGATCCATGGATTACGAAAACTTTAAAGAAGGGCAATCTATCAAAGACCGCCACTCTTTGAAACCAATGGATTTATCTATTGGAAAAGCCGTTTGAAACATATGTAAAATCAAAAGATATAGATCTTTGGTTTGTTATTGTTAAAGGGGATTTTAGTTCTACAACAAAAGATATTTCTGTTGATGAACAAAAGAAATTAATTGCTAAAAATAATGAAGCTAAAATGATGCTTTATAATGCTTTACCTAGAAAAGAATATGAAATAATTTTTATGTGTGAAACCGCCAAAGATATTTGGGAATCTTTGATTGTTACATATCAAGAAAATTCACAAGTCAAGGATAACAAAATTGATCTTCTTGTTCAACAATATGAACAATTTGTTATCCCTGAAGATGAAACCATTGATTGTGGCTTTGCACGCTTTAATACTATTATTACATCACTTAAAGCACTTGATGAATCTTTTCGTAGTAAGAACTTTGTCAGGAAATTTCTTAGAGCACTTCATCCAAAGTGGAGAGCTAAAGTGACGGCCATTGAAGAATCAAAAGAACTCTAAAAATGTCACTAGGCGAGCTAATCGAAACCTCAAAGTACACGAAATGGTGATGGAGAAAGATTAGGAAATCATCAAAGGAAAAGAGAAAGTCAATCCGTTGCTCTAAAAGCAAGAACGAAATCAAGTGATGATGACTAATCTTGCTCGGTAGTGAAGATGAAGAGTATGCCATGGCGTTAGAGATTTCAAAAGTTCTTTAGAAGAAGAGGAAAGTTTGTAAGACAACCTCGAGAGAAAAGAAGCCATTCGAAAGATCGGGATGACAAAAGGGTAAAGGTGAAAGAAAGTCGTTAGATGCGGTGATGCAAGTCATCTAATAGGAGATTGTCCCAAGCCACCTAAAAGCAAAACTCAACGAGCTTTTGTAAGTGGTGCTTGGAGTGATAGTGAAGATGATGAAGAATCAAGCAAGGAGGAAATCGCTCTAATGGCACATGAGTCAAATGAGGTACATTCCGACTCATCTTATTCTTCTATTGATGATGACACTTTGCAAAAACAATACAATCAATTGTGTGAGTTAAGTCTAAAAATCATAACTAAAAATAAATTTTTAAAAACTAAAAAGGAATTTTTAGAAAATGAAGTCTATGAGTTAAAAGAAAAAGCAAAACGATTAGAAAAGGGAAAAACAAATGACGATGATTGTAAATCATGTCAAGAGCTTAATCTTGAAATAGAAAAACTAAAGCTCACACAAGATGTTCTAATCGAACATAATTCTAAATTTAAAAGGTTTAACAAAAACATCGCTTGTGCCGATGAAATAGTTAGAATTCAAAGAACACCAGGAAACATGAATGGGCTAGGATTTAATGAGGTATTAATTCCAAAGAGTCAAAACAAAACTGTTAGCCTTGATAATAATTAATAGAAGTGATGGTCATTCACGTTTAGGAACTTTGTAACGTGTGTTAGATATCGCAATAGAATAGTCAACGGGCTCATGGATTGGGCTAAGCTAAATGGCTAATAGATATGTTAAGCTAG
This sequence comes from Chrysanthemum lavandulifolium, assembly GCA_022545495.1. NCBI lineage: Eukaryota > Viridiplantae > Streptophyta > Magnoliopsida > Asterales > Asteraceae > Chrysanthemum > Chrysanthemum lavandulifolium. The sequence continues at coordinate 92,746,777 of CM040245.1, read as the reverse complement.
CCTTATGTTAGTTTTTATCCAATCCAACCCAATCCAAGCCCAAGCCCAAGCCCAAGCCCATGGGGCGTTTAGTCTAGGAGTATAAATACCCCTCAAATGGTCATTTGAGGGGTGTGCTTGAGTGTGTATGTGTGTGTTTTCTCTTTGATATACAAGTTTCCTTTCATCTTGTTTCTCTCTACACATATACACCTAACATATATCAAGTCACCATCTTTCTCATCTTTCCTTTCCATTTCATCTTTCTACGCATATAGTGTCTTTGTGGTTTAACGTGTGTTCATCTTGTGGTAATGTGGGTATACGCGTAAGGTTGATGTAAAAACAAGGTCCTACAATTGGTATCAATCGCCTAACAATGGTTTAGGAGTGTTTGTGTTCGTTTTTGAAACTTTTTCTCCAAGTTTCGTTTCTTACATAAAAACACAAGCTTTTTGCTTAAATTTTTGATTTTTACGTGTTATCTTGGTTAAAGTTGTAGTTTTTATTGATATATAAGTGTTTTGGAAGAAGTTTGTGCAAAAGAAATTGTTTGAAAACGTGTTTTTGGGTGAAAAATTCGTGATTTTGCAAAAAGCGGGCGCTTTCTGGCGTAAGGTTGCAAGTACGGAAAATTCAAAACCCTCTTTTCGCGTGAAAAGTCAAAACCCTCTTTTCCTACACGTAAGGGTCTCGGCGTAGAATTGAAGTTTACGCATAAGCTTTTGGTGAAGAATCTTCGTGCAACAGCGGTTACTCGGTGTTTTCCTTGCTTGGATAAGCTTGAAAAACACTTGACTTGTGGATATCTTTCATGCTTGGACGAGTGTGAAGGATTTTGGTTTTAAACCTAATCTTACGCCTAAGCAGAAAGCTTACGAGTAAGCACTCTACGCATAAGTTAAATCTTACGCGTAAGGTACTCTACTTCTAAGTATAAAGTTTACGCATAAGCTTACGTTTAACCTTAAGTTTACGCGTAAGTCTAGGTCTACGCATAAGCATCATCTTACGCCTAAGGAAAGTTACGCATAAGCTGTTTACGCATAAGCAATCCTACGCATAAGCAAATCCTACGCCTAAGAACAGGTCTACGAGTAAGATTTTGAGCAAAACTTCAAACGGCCATAACTTTTGAACCGTAACTCGTTTTCGTTCTACCCATCAAAGCGACCGTGAGCGAGGAGATTGGCGCGCCGAATGAACTACCACATTCAAGTCCTAAAAGCGCTCCGAGCGAAGTTATTGAGGTTTTAAGTTTTCAGTCACAATTTTCACTACAACAACCGAGCTTAATCTTCATCAAACACAACTCCTTTATCGTTGAATCGATCCTACATCAACTTTATCATCAATTACCTTCATCAATGGCTACTCAACAAAACATTCATGCGGTAGGTGCGAAAACCGTCCTCCCATGCTCGAAAAAGGTGGATATCTTCAATGGACAAGTCGTATGCTTCGCTACATCAAGACCAAACCTAATGGAAAACTCATGATTCAATCCATTACGAATGGACCCTTCAAGCCTCGACCGGTCAAAACCACGAAATCACGATGCAACACCTCCGTCCCACCATCTTTTCGTGTTCAAAATGAATCGAGAATACGGACGAGGATAACAAAGCAGTTGAAGCGAGATGACATGGCAATACACATTGTCCAGCGGGTTTCTGAGAGACATCTTTCTTCTGCGTGGACGGTTGTGAAATCGCTACGCTATGTGGGAGCGTGTTGAGCGGCTATGTTATGGAACATAAATTGGTCAACAAGACACGGAGAACAAGTCATTAACCGAATGGGAGAGGTTTACATCAACTCCGGGAGAATCCATTGAATCCTACTATGGAAGGTTTTGCACTTTGATGAATGAGCTTATCGAAACAAGTTGGCACCCATAACTATCGTGGGTAACATCAAATTTCTCAACAATCTTCCAAAAGAATGGGGACGATATGTCACCTCATCAACCAAACAAAGGACTTACATCGGTGAACTTTGATCAACTCAACGATTTTACGAAACAAAACCAAGTGAAGTCAATGATGTTAGGAAAGAAAGATTGGCAAAGAATCATGATCCATTGGCACTAATTGCAAAGACTCCAACTCCGGTGAACTCACAACAACAAGCTTCATCATCTTCCACTAACAACAACTTGCGACAATACATTCCACAACCACAAGTCGTTATCCTCAACAACAATTCTACCCACCGAACAACAAATCATTCAACATCAGCGGTATCCACAATACCGGGAACAAGGAATCACCGATCTTGAACCGAACAAGAACAAGCTTTGTCAATTGCATTTGCTTTTTGACTAAAGCATTCAGAGGTCGCTATTCCACACCAACTAACAACAACCAAATGATTTCATCAAACACTGCAACAAGCAAATTACACGGTAGGGTGTGAATATGGGTCATCAAGGACAAATGGTTGGAGTTATTGGGAATCAACGAGGATATCTCTTGGATTTCACATGGGTGTCAGCGGTTCCGTATCGGGGTGTCAGTTGGGTCGAGAATGTTGGAAATCGGATGGGGCGAGAATGTTGGGAATAAGCGATGGGTAATCATAATAGGAATCTGCAGCTCCGATCGTTGGGAACTATGGAAATGTGAATCGAGGTAATCGGGTTAAGTGTTACAACCGTCAAGGAGTAGGTCACATGGCAAGGAATTGTCCCACTAAGCGAAAAAAAGGATCTTGCGTATCTTGAAAGCTATCATGTTGGTACAAAAGGAAGAAGCGGGACTTGGTTGAGTCTTGAGGAACATGACTTTATAGCTATTATGGATGATTTGGAAGACCGAGAGGACATCAATGCAAGCTGCATCTTCATGGCAAATCTTGAGGAAGTTAAGTATGACACCGAGTCGACGCGCCTCCATCTATGATGCCAATGCGATGTCGAGGTACCAATCATTGATCCATGCTATAACAATGTCATATTTGATGTGTTTACTCATGACGAATAGCATTATGTGACATCGGCACCTACTTATGATACATACGGACAATCCAAGTTGTAGCAATACTAACTCTAAAACTCCGGATGTGGATCTTAGTGGAGGTGTGTGACACAAAATATCGAGGCCGATGAGGAAACACGTGCCTTATTTGAAACATTAATCAATAAGCGTGGCATTGAAATTGAGAAAGTTAAAAGGTCAATCGCGATGTTAAGGTCGCGAATGATAAATGACCGGCCGAGCTTGAAAGGTACAAGGAGAATGCAAAAGCCTTTGAATTTCATAAAAACAAAGAGTCGAATTAGAAATTGGTTATCGAGATTCCGTTTAAGAGAACAACAATTGCAAATCAAGTATAACACGCTTGATGTTAATTTGAACTTGAAAATAAAATCTTTAAACAAGAAAATTTCGATTATAAAACCAACTTTCTAAACAACAAGCAACTTATTCGATCTTGAAAAGAGAAGAAAGCAGTTGATTCTTGATTTTCAAAACGTGAAGATTCTCTTCTTGATGAAATTCTTGATAAAAATGATAAAATCAAAAATTGGAAAATTTGCTTGTTACAACGGGTCATTCGACCAAATCAACCAATATACTAATTCATCAAACGAATCCGTATTTTCATACAACACAAAAATGGCTCTTGGTAACACACCTCCTTGTTTCCTCAAGAAAGTTCAGAAAGAACAGAATGTTTTGAACAATGGAAAAGCATTGCATGAACCCATAATTGTTCGTGATTCTCTTGAAACATTAGAACTATCTGACGAGAGTAGATAAAAAATGAAACAAAAGAATCCAGAAATAAAACCAATCGACTACAACAAATGGAACAAAATTAATGGAATTACTTTTGTCTCACAAAAAGAAAAGTCAAAGTTTTCCATCACACCCGATGTTTCAAACAAAGAGTCGACACCAGTTTCAAAACCGGTTCCAACTCACATGGTTGTCTCACAATCTCTTTCGAAAATCGAACAAATGTCTTCAAACAATCCTTTTAACACAAGTGATGCTAGAAGCATTTTAGATGGCGTTAAAACTAGAATTGGGAACTTCAGAGATCGTTAAATCTAAAACCAATATTACAACTAATATCCGGTTTTCTAGTTTTGATGATGAAAATAAAAGTTTTTGAAACTCAAATTGCCCTCAATTTGAATAACATCAATTTAAGGGTAATTCATTTGAACAAGCATTTTGAAAGAAAGCAGTTGACTTTGTCAAGGACCATAAATCTCGGTAAAGAAAGCTAATGAAAGTGTTGAACACATCAAAGTTTTAGAAATTTTAAACGATTCTCTCTTGAAGATGTTTTGTAATCGATATTATGTCCATTGTTTTACAAACATATTACATTGAAGATCATGAAAGACTCGATCTGAGACCTCCAAATTGTTTCAAAATATGAAAAAGCTCTTGAAAAACTTAAAAAGAAAATGTCTCATATAATAAACAACTTGATCGAAAAACTAAGGAATGCAAGTATGAAAAAGCTGTCAGTATGAGCGTGTCTATAATGACATGAAAGAAAAATGATCTTTGAGGGCTCATTGGAATGTCAAAAAGGAAAGGTGTGGATACTAAGATTGCAAAACTATTAAGCGAGGAGAAAGCAAATGTTCCCCAACAGGTTTTGAAACCAAAATGTCTATTTCTATGCCTCCTCCAAAAGTCAATGAGAAAAATGATTTGTCAAAACCAGTCACTCCATACGCTTGCCTAAGCAAAAGAAAAAATTGTCGAAAATGAAAAGCGGTTATCGAGAAACCAAAAGTTTTAGCTTTGGCCTTTTAAGATGAGTACCACTAATCGTCGCCTCCACATCTAAAACATTTGGAACAAACGACATAAGTTTAAACAAGCACTATAAAGAGACTAGGAAAGCTGAAACCACTTCTCTTAATAACATAGTGAATCCTAATGAGTGTGCCTTAACTTCTACATGACTAGAAAGCACCTCTAGGAGCAGCAGACTAATGCCTATGAGCAATACAAGGATCAATAGAGTCTCGCATGCCTCTAAGAGTAGTAGCTTGAATAAAGAGAAGAAAGTAGAAGAACACCCTAGGAATTTACCGCTTTTTAATAAGAAAGACATTTCATTTGAATGTACTGAACCTATGAAACTTGCTAAGTTTAATGAATGTGTTGATTCTGTTTGTGTAACTTGCAAGAAATCTTTAACTAATGTTCATGATGATTGTGTTTCTAAGAATGAGATTGTTAAGCACATTGGAAGAACATTCAAAAAGAACTTATGCTAAACCTCTAGGAAGACTAGTTGCAAGATTTAGGTCTTACACTCGATAAAAAGCATCTTGTTTACTTTAGGGATGATATTTGGAAACCAACGGTAGAACTTTCATACTCGAATGGTAGAATGAGTGATGAACTTGTCTTCCAGTAGATAACTTCTATGAGTGTGATCAGATTTTACCTCTAACCCAAAGGAACCAAAATCAAAACGGTTTCCAAAATCTTCTTCTTCATTCTTGGCGGGTTATCGAAATATTTCTTTGGATCGTCGACTCGGGTTGCTCCAAGCACATGACCGAGAATCAAGTGGCGATCAATTTCGTTTGGAAATTCATGGGAACCATTCGTTTTGGAAATGATCATGTAGCGACTATCATGGGTTATGGAGATCTACCTTTTGGAAATTATTTGATCACTCGGGTTTACTATGTCGAAGGGTTGGGACACAATTTGTTTCGATCAGGCGATTCGTGATGCGATTTAGAGGTTGCTTTTAGGAAAATGCTTGCTTCGTTAGAAACTTGAATGGCGATCTCTTAAGCGGAAATCGTGATACAAACTTGTATGCTATCAACATTAACCTAATGGCCTCTTCATTACCAATATGTCTTATGACACGAGCATACGGAACAAAGTCACGGTTGTGGCATGAAGATTATCCCATCTCAATTTCGACACCATCAACAAACGGCCAAACACAACATCGTCAACGGACTTCCAAAGTTCAAATACACAAAGGATCACCTATGTCTATCATGCGAACAAGGAAAAAGCAAAAGAGCATCATATAAACCCAAACCCGTACCTAGTTCGGAAGCAAGGTTGCATATGTTGCACATGGACTTATGTGGCCCAATGAGAGTTGAAAGCATTAATGGGAAAAAGTATATTCTTGTTATCGTTGATGACTATTCAAGATATACATGGGTTAAGTTTTGAGGTCAAAAGATGAAGCACGGGCATCATCATCACCTTTCAAGCGTATTCAAGTACTTATTCAAGCTCCAAAGAAGAGTAGTAGAGCAGAACAACGGCATAGAATTTACTAATCCGGTTTAAGAGCTTATTTTAAAGATGTTGGAATCACACATCGGACATCGATTGTTAGAACTCGACACAGAATGGGGTAGTTGAAAGAAGAAATCGAACTCTTGTGAAAGTCGCCGCACAATGCTAATTTATTCCGATTGCACCGTTATTTCTAGGGGCGATCTTTGTTGCCACTTGCTTGCTTCACTCAGAATCGATCCTAATCCATCCAAGATTCAATAAAACCCCATATGAGCTAATCAACAACAGAAAACCTGATATCTCTTACCTTCATGTGTTTGGCGCTTTGTGCTATCCAACGAACGACAGAGAAGATCTAGGAAAACTAAAAGCTAAAGGTGATATTGGAATCTTCATTGGATACTCAGAAAACTCGAGGGCATTCAGGGTGTATAACAGAAGAACTAGGAAGATAATGGAGACGATGAATGTGAATTTTGATGAACTTTCACGAATGGCTTCTAATCAAAACAGATTAGAACCCGCACCAAACCCGCAGACTTACGGACAAACCGATTCTGGACTCATACAACAAAGAGCTCCATCAACTTTTCGACACACCTCATGAACAAGAATGGGAGAAATTCTTGAGTTAATGTTCGATGAATACTATGGTGGAACTTCGACAAATGCATCAAACCATCATTCCACTGCACCCGCTCAAAATCATCCACCACCACCAACAGAAGATGCATCTACAACGGTCGAAACCAATGCACCAACTCCATCAACGTCATCTACATCGACTTCTGAAAATCCTATTCTTACAACAGTTTTACCCGCAGTTGATGAGCAAAACCAAAACATATCATTGCAAGAAGAACCTTCACAAAACCAGAACGATGCAACATTAGATGCATACTTATTTGAAAACCCGTTTGCTACGGAATCAGCTGAATCATCTTCAAGCTTACGAGAACCATCTAACTCGCATACGTTTAACCAACGGTATCCTTCTACTCTGAAGTTGAAAAAAGACCATCCAATTGAACAAGTTATTGGTGAACCTTCACGGCCAATTCAAACGAGACGCCAACTTGCCACAGACTGTGACTTGTGCATTTACCTTTGCTTAATTAGCATTAAAGAACCAAAGAACATTCGGGAGGCAATGGCGAAACGCTGGATAGAAGCAATGCAGAGGAACTTCTCCAATACCGTCTACATGACTCTTGGGATCGGTTCCAAGACTAATTGACATTCGTCATTGATCTCAAATGGTTATGGAAGAACAAAATGGATGAAGAAATGACGTAATTCGCAACAAAGCTCGTCTCATGGCCAAAGGATACAGACGGGGAAGAAGGATATACTTTGAAGAGTCATTCGCGCGGTAGCGGACTTGAAGCGATCGGGATATTCTTAGCCTATCACTCACAAAAACATCACGGTTTATCGATGGACATTAAGGCTGCGTTCTTGAATGGAACTCGAAAGAAGAAGTGTATGTAAGTCACTGAAGGCTTCATAGACATTGAACATCCGGACTACGTATACAAACTCAAAAGGCAATCTATGGTTTGAAACAAGCTCAGAGGCGTGGTATGATGAACTGTCCTCTTTCACGATTCTACACAATTTCACCAAAGGAACTATTGATCCTACCTTGTTTACACAAAAATACAAAACGACATTTTGATTGTTCGATTTACGTGGGCGACATCATTTTGGGTCCACTAATCCGAATCTTTCAAAACATTTTGAAAATCTCATGAAAAGCAAATTTGAAATGTCCATGATGGGAGAACTAAAATTTTTCTTGGTTTACAAATACATCAATCCCATCGTGGAATTTTATTAATCAAGCTAAATATACAACCGAGATTTTGAAAATCATGGTATGGATAATTGTGATTCGGTCGGTACACCAATGGTAACTTCACCAAAAATTGGAGCCGATTTATTTGGGAAACCTATCGATCCGAAGAAATATCGAGACATGTTGGTTCTCTCATGTACCTCACTTGCTAGTCGACCCGATATTCATTTCTTTGTTTGCTTATTAGCTTTGTTTGTGCAAAGCTCACCGAATCGCACCTCAAAGAGGTTAAGCGGATCTTCGGTACCTAAAGACATCCATTCACATGGGACTTTGGTATCCGAAGGAACCGGTTGATCTAATAGCTTTTTCGGATGCGGACTACGCGGTGATCAAGTTACAACAAAAAGTACATCGAGGAGCACAATTTTTGGGTGAAAAGTTAGTCGGTGGTTTTCAAAGAAACAAGATTGCCTTGCACTTTCAACCGTGAAGCCGAGTATGTGTCTCTATCTGCGTGTTGTGCTCAAGTTCTATGGATGAGAACACAACTCACAGATTATGGCTTTACTTTCGATAAAATACCTATGTATTGTGACTCGAAAAGTGCCATAGCCATATCATGCAATCTGTTCATCACTCAAAACTAAGCACATTTGTGTCGCTATCACTTCATCAAGGAACACGTGGAAGAAGGTCTTGTTGAATTATTCTTCGTGAAGACAGTTACCAACTCGCCGATCTATTCACTAAAGCCCTTCCAAAAGAAAGGTTTAACGATTTAGTTCGACTAATTGGAATCTGAAGCCTAACCCCGAGGAGTTAGAGCGTCTTCTCGAATCTTCTTGAAAATGATTTTCCAAAAGCTTCATTGTAAATATTTTTGAAAACAAAATACAAAATTTGAAAAACCAACAAAAGCAAAATATAAAAATATAAAACTTTCAAAAATACAAAACAATAGAAAATCAAAATCCAAAATATTCTTCTCACGACATGTCTCTCGTATAATCGATATTCGTATGTTTCTAGAAATGTTATTCAACAATGATACGGACATATATAGATGTTGAGCGAGAGTTCTTTAAATGTTTTTCTAAAACATGTCGTTTCTCAAAAAATTTCTTCAAAATTGGCTTTCGTATACTTCAGTACAAAACCCGAACTAAAACGATTACTTTTGATTATTCTCAAATCAAAACTCGTGTTTTTAAAGAAAAAATCTAGTGTACACCTCAGTGCACTACATTTAAAACTGGTGAGAAATCATCATCATCTTGAGCACCTTTTCAAGATTGTTCAAAAAGATTTTCAAAATATTTCAAAATATTTTGTGCTCAAGATAACTCCCTCTAAACCCTTTAATTGATTATGCTTTATTAAAGGGAGAGTATAAAACCAAAATGTTCCAATTTCATAATGATTCTAAAAATGTTGTTTAATCATATCAAAAATATCACGAATATGCTATTTTTGAGGGGGAGGAGACGTGATTAAAATGTGATCAAAAAGTTTAATGATCGTTGTTTGAATCTCAAAATGAGCTCGACTCAGATGCAACCATTGAATTGACGAGGAATCATGTACCATCTCGAGAAACTTTCTATAGACTTGACCAGGACGGGTAATAATTTCAAGCTAGTTCTCTAGTGATGTAAACGTGACTCGAATCGGTCTTGTTCATTTAAAGTCAATCAATTCAAAAAGTGCAAACTCTACCCTCTCTGTGCAAACTTCAGTTAAAACAATATAAGCACATGTGAAGGGGGAGTGTTTCTGAAAAACAAAACTCTCAAGGTGTTAACAAAATGTTTTGATAATCATAAACACTTTGAGAGATTTTCAAGAAAAATGGTTTTATGGCAACAATAGGACGGTCATAGAGTTACAAGGTGTCTAAGGATAGGAAAATCCATCCTATGATCCGCCAGAGCCGGAGGACCTACCCAAGGATATCACAAATAGTTAGTATTAGAAGTCCTTAGGTATGATTGAAAAAAGGAGTAATGTGAGAAAGGAGAAAGAAGGGTTGAAGAATTAAAAGAAATGTAATGAAAAAGGGTGAAAAGAAATAGCCCTCCATAATCAACCTTAGGCGTAAACCGGTTCAATACATATACTCTTGGTTGTCACTAAGTTGACACTAGTATTGAAGACAAAGGCGTCATAGACCCAACGACGTCGCACCTAACCTTCTAGCTACTCAATTCCTCTTAAAAGGATTTGTTTCATTCTCACTGGGAACCCTACATAATCTATCGACTTTCTCTTAGAGATCATTGGTATTGAAGGAGACCTCTCCCTAGTCTCCGCTCGGAAAACCAAAATGCACTATTGAGTCTAGAGCCACGAGATTCATCAAAAGATCTCATAGGAACACTTGACATGACATCGCTTCTTTGTTCATTAATAAGGACACAAGTGGTATATTCTAGAGTCCCACGCAGATCTTAGCAATCGCCGCGAACATTTATGAGAGGTTTCACAATTGTGATCCTCGGTGATTGAATGGAAATTCTGCCGGTCAACATCTAATGACGACGGCGGCAGTCGCTTCGGTAACTCCCGTGGATTACGCTTAGTGTGTCTCAAACGGTCTACGATCGTGGGGTGATGCTTTGGTGTACCTCGGCGACTCATCCGAACTATAGGTGTGCCGGTGACATCGCGTTATCTCACTTGTGGGACTCGGTTCGAGAACGACCTTTGTGAGAATTAGAGGCGTGTTTTCACACTATGTCGCTAACACACTCGAAATTCAAACTTGTAAGCTACCGGATTATTTCTAACCCATGTTTTATGTTTTCTTCTTATGTATGCTCGTGGGAGGAAGAGATCGTGCAGATTCTCCACATGCTCATACCAACAACACATGAAAGTTCTCATCAAAATCAAAGGCAACACAAAGTTAAGATGATTCTTCGTCTATGTCAAAGAATCTACAAAGTATAAAGACTCGAGAACTACATCATTGGTAATTAAAAGTCAAATAGAAGTGTGAGCATGGTGGAGAATGACATGGAGACACCTAACCAACGAAGTTGACAATGGCAGAATACCACATTATCTGATCACAAAGCATGAAGGAACAAAGAATCAAGACTATTCTATGTCTACACACAAAGTTCAAGCTCAAGGAAAGTAAAGACCTAATCAAGTGGAGCATCTTTTGAATGACCACCCTTTGGGGAGATTGTTGTATGATAATAATTAATAAGTGATGGTCATTCACGTTTAGGAACGTTATAGCGTGTATTAGATATCGCAATAGAATAGTCAACTGGCTCATGGATTGGGCTAAGCTAAATGGCTAATAGATATGTTAAGCTAGCCTTATGTAAGTTATTATCCAATCCAACCCAATCCAAGCCCAAGCCCAAGCCCATGGGGCGTTTAGTCTAGGAGTATAAATACCCCTCAAATGGTCATTTGAGGGTTGTGCTTGAGTGTGTATGTGTGTGTTTTCTCTTTGATATACAAGTTTCCTTTCATCTTGTTTCTCTCTACACATATACGCCTAACATATATCAAGTTACCATCTTTCTCATCTTTCCTTTCTATTTCATCTTTCTACGCATATAGTGTCTTTGTGGTTTAACGTGTGTTCATCTTGTGGTAACGTGGGTATACGCGTAAGGTTGATGTAAAAACAAGGTCCTACAAAAACGGCCGAAAAAGACAAACAAACTGTCAAAACTGCTGCAATACAACACGGACCAGACGGACCCAAAATAAGGGATCCGTCCGTTGTAAATAATGGTGCCGTGGGTACTTCAGCAGGACAAAATGTTTGTGTTACGGACCGTAGCGAATTTGTCAAAGTAACAAAGAAAACCAAGGATAGTGTTAAACTAAAACCTGTTGTTACATCAGGAGTAGGACTTGCTAAAAATGAATTTAGATAAAAAAACTACTCAACAACGTCATAAAACATCTTTCGCCAAACGCCCCTTTCCTAAGAGCAACCACAACGTAAAACCCAACTATCAACACAACGGTTGGAATCAAAACTTCCCTAGACCATATCAAACTCCAGATTACATGTCATGGAACCCTTATCCTTCGTTTCCATACATGTCATGGGGACCAAACGCTTGAGTTATTTGCTTCTTAGGTATGCTTGAAAGTTGGATTGGAACCTGATGAGTGGATAAAAGATAGTGGATGCTCATGACACATGACGGGCAACAAAAGTCTCTTCTCATCATACCAAGAGTATGACGGAGGTAATGTCACTTTTGGTAGCAATCTCAAAAGCAAAATAATTGTCAAAGGTACGATCGCTCATAACTCCCTAACTATTAAAAATGGTGCTCATGTTGATAGGTTAGGTTTTAATCTACTTAGTATTAGCCAACTATGTGATAAAAAGTATAAAGTACTATTTGAAAAAAATGGTAGTAAAATACTAAAAGATGGTATCACCATAGCTAAAGGAGTTAGAAAAAATAACATATACGTTATGAAAATAGATAAAACATCTAATGACAAACTTTGTCTAACAACATTAGATGATAGCTCAACCCTTTGGCATAGATGCTTAGGTCATGCTAATATGAGGCTAATACAAAACCTATCTTCAAAAGAGCTAGTTAGGAATTTACCAAAACTTAAATGTGACCAACATTTTTGCGACTCTTGCAACATTGGTAAACAAACCCATAATAGTCATAAGTCTAAAAATATGGTGTCCACATCAAAGTGTCTAGAACTTTTACATATGGACTTGTTTGGTCCATCCGCTATAAGAAGCTATGGAGGCAACTTATACACTTTGGTCATAGTAGATGATTACTCAAGGTTTACTTAGTCGTTGTTTTTGAAAACTAAAAATGAAGCTTTTGATAAATTTGAAATTCTTAGCAAGAAAATTCAAAATAAACTAGGTGTTAAAATTGTGTCAATCCGAACTGATCATGGTCGTGAATTTGACAATGAAACACAATTTGGAAACTTTTGTGATACGAATGGTATAACACATAACTTTTCGGCTCCTCGAACACCTCAATCAAATGGAGTCGTAGATTAAAAATAGAAGAATTCAAGAAATGAGTAGAACAATGCTTAATGAACAAAACATTCCTCAAAAGTTTTGGTGTAACGCCGTTGACACTTCTACATACATTTTAAATAGAGTCCTAATACGTCCTTTCTTGAACAAAACACCATATGAGCTTTATAAAGGTAAAAAGCCAACTTTAGGATATTTTAGAGTTTTTGGATGTAAATGTTTCATCCTTAATACTAAAGACTATCTCACCAAGTTTGACCCAAAGTCTTATGAAGGTGTATTTATTGGTTATTCTCAAACTAGTAAAGCTTACATTATCTTAAAAGAAACAATGAGAGTCGAGGAATCGTTGAACATAACATTTGACGAAACTCCACCTCCCTCTAAGACATCACCTTTGGTAGATGATGACTTAGTTGAAAGTCAACTTGTAGAAAGTCAAGAAATAATTGAAAATGACAAGGAAGATGAACCATTGAATAATGAGATTATAAACATCAAAGAATCCAAAAGTCATCCTTTAGAAAAGGTCATAGGACAACTAAATCAAAGAACCTTAAGATCACAAGCCCAAAATCAAAGTAATTATTTTTGCTTTGTGTCTACCATCGAACCGAAAAACATAAATGAAGCAATAAAATATGAATCTTGGGTGATTGCTATGCAAGAAGAGTTAAACCAATTTGTTAGGAATGATGTTTGGAAATTAGTTCCAAAACCTAAAGATCAAACTATAATTGGAACGAAATGGGTTTTTCGAAATAAAATGGATGAAAATGGTGTAGTGTCTAGAAACAAAGCTAGGCTTGTCGCACAAGGTTATAATCAACAAGAGGAATTGATTATGATGAAACTTATGCACCGGTAGCTAGGCTCGAGTCTATTAGAATATTACTTGCTTATGCATGCGCTTATGACTTTAAATTATTTCAAATGGATGTTAAGAGTGCGTTTCTTAATGGGTTTATTAACAAAGAAGTATATGTTACTCAACCTCCCGGTTTTACCGACTTTGAGAAACCACATCATGTCTTCAAACTCAAGAAAGCATTATATGGTCTTAAGCAAGCACCAAAAGCTTGGTACGATAGACTTATAACTTTTCTTGTTGAAAACAAATACACCATGGGATTAGTAGATAATACTCTTTTTACCAAGAAAAAGGAGTCACATATTATCATTGTTCAAATATATGTTGATGACATCATATTCGGATCAACTTGTCAAGAGCTATGTGATGATTTCTCTAAAATCATGCACGATGAGTTTGAGATGAGTATGATGGGTGAATTAAACTTATTTCTAGGACTCCAAATTAAACAACTAGAAGATGGCATATTCTTTAACCAATCTAAATACATAAAAGATATGCTTAAGAAATTTGGTCTTGAAGATTCAAAACCAACTAAGACACCCATGTCTTCGGACACTAAACTCACCAAGGATGAGGAAGGTGAATCCGTAGATAACACTAAATATAGAGGAATGATTGGTAGCCTACTCTATCTCACGGCTAGTAGACCCGACATTATGTTTAGTGTTTGTTTATGTGCTGGCTTTCAAGAAAACCCAAAGGCATCACACTTAGAAGCCTTAAAAAGGATATTTAGATATATTAAGGGAACGACATGTTTAGGATTATGGTATCCCAAAGGAACGTGTGTAGAAACTATAGTGTATGCCGACTCGGATCATGCCGGTGACTATGTCGATAGAAAAAGTACAAGTGGTATTTGTACTTTTGTTAGACATTGTCTCACCTCATGGTTTGCAAAGAAGCAAACGACCTTAGCCATCTCAACTACTGAAGCCGAGTACGTCTCAGCCGGAAAAGCATGTCAACAAGCTCTTTGGATGAAGCAAGCTCTCGTGGATTACGAAATTCATCTCAACGATATCGTTATATTTTGCGACAACAAAGGAGCCATTGATCTCAGCAAAAATCCCGTCCAACATGCTCGTACAAAGCATATTGAAATCCGTCATCACTTCCTTCGCGACAATGTTCAAAAGGGAAACATCTCAATTAAGAAAGTGTCCTCCGAATACAACATTGCCGACATTCTAACTAAACCTCTCAAACGAGAACCATTTAATCTTCTTAGACTTGGTTTAGAATTAATGGAACCAAACATGTAGGTAGAACATAGCCTAAACCTTAGAACAAACAAAACAAAACAAATTTGTTTTAAACCTGCTACTGTAGCCACGACAACAAAGACGGAACCAAAAATTTGGTGTCGTCTGGTCCGTGGTGACTACAGTTGCAAAAATGTTACCTACAAAACATCTTCTTCCTCACAACCCACTTTACCAAAACGTGTAAACATTAGACCTAACCCATTGTTGACATCCTCTCACCCACTAATCACTGGAGATAACATCATTGTAAGTATCCTAACTACATTTTATCTCTTAAATCTGAGTCTAGGATTCTAATTTGTGCACAAAATCATTACATAGGGTTTATGTATACTTTTGTACTAAACATGAATTCAATTGGAAAATTGCATAACTAGTCATTGAAATTAGGTACTACATTGTCATATTGCATAAACAAATCATGTTTCCCACTAATCAAAAGATAATGACTATAAGGCGTTATTCAAATAACCAAACACCCCATGTCAACATTTCTTAAAAAGCTTCTCACTTGTAGGAAAACAATTTTTCATTGTTAATACAAATAGAAACGTTAGATTTTCATCACTTGCATGCTATTGAATACTAAAGGTATTGCATAACTAATATGCATTCCCGGGTATATTCAAATGAAGCCACATTGAATTAGGAGCGTTTGGGTTATCTCATGCCGTTTGCCAAACACCCCACTAAAACCATTTTATGCATAAAATGAGTTGAGATAACCGCAACTCCAAATTGTTTTCATATAGACACACACTAGAACCAAAACGTCAAGTTTATCCTCATCTCTAACATGTAAAATTCTTGCTCATAGGAATAACCATGGTAGCCGCAAAATTCTATGATTACAAGGATACCCTTAACTACATTCCCAAACTTCACAAAACCAAGGGACTCACCAAGGAACAAGTAGAAATCTTTAAGAGTTTAGAAAAGAGGTACTTTCATGAGGGTAGAACCATTCACTCCTCTTTTCTCGAAGGAACCAATCTCCGTCAAGAACTAGCCGCTATTCACTTCGATTGTCTCCTTGACATCGATGAACCTATTTGTCCTAGGTTTGTGTTAGAGTTCTATGCTAGTGTCACCGGTTTCATTGATGAGGATGATGAGTTTAGCCTTAGGTTTAAGATCAATCAATACGACTAAACCATCTCCTTAACCAACTTTGCTCAAGTACTAGGAATTCCCAACCGAGGGACATGTGTCTACTCGAATAAATGGTCACTCACCATCCTTGACGCAATCAATGACCTCTCTCTTCCCTACCAAACCCGTTTAGCGGATAAGGATGTTATCCATGAGCACCTATTTACTCCAAGAGGTGATTGATAAGGTTTTAAAAGGTACCTTTTTGAGGGGTCGTTTAAGCCCTTATTTGATCACTTTTGTATCCGTTATTGCTTAATATCGTTCCTTTTCACTTTTTAGGTCTTTTGAAGGCAAAATGCTGGAATGGCACTTATTTGGACAAAAAGGCGTGAATATCTGAAGAAAATGGCCAAAATCAAGAATCGAGACACTCAGTCATTGAATCAAGGTGGCGCGCCATCGCTAATCTGCGATACCGTCGGAGCACTTTGTGACTACTCCAAGAGCTAAATTGCTTATTTACAAGTGGCGGCTTGGGTTTTAAAGAGTAGGCGTCACAACTCGCATACACCTAGATTTGATCCGACGACGTCATAAGCGAAGGGACGGCGTCACAACCATAAGGTGACGCCGTCACAAGTCGATCAAGTCACAACATGCGCAGAAGTAGGCGATCTGTTTTGGCCATAACTTTTGCATACGAACTCGGTTTAGGTGGTTCAAAAGCCACGCGACCGAGCGAGAAAATCTACATACGGTGAAAAAAGTCATCGTGACGCCATCACTCTTTATGTGTGACGCCGTCACTTTTGCCGACGTAAAATCGCCTATAAATATAACATTATAACTTCACTTTTGTAGACTCTAAACCCTAACTCCGATTCTGTGGCTTAGATAGGTGTTTTTCCAAAGAACTTTGAAGGTTCCAATCACTCTATAAACATCTTGTAAAGGTTTGTTGATTATATCTTAATCCATATATTCAATTTATCATTATGTCTATCCTATGTTTGATTGATTATGTGTATGCTTGCATGTTTACCATGTCCCGCTAAATTACTTGTGTGTTTGCTTAGATGTATGAAACCTAGTTGTTAATTATTGTTAGGTTGTCTCTTATCTTAATTGTAATTGGCTTAGGAGTGCGACTAGGCTATCGTTGTGTTTAATACTTGATAAATCTTTGATAGTTTATGAATGACTTAGTGGATTTCGTTTACTAAACCCAAAGATAACCTCAAAGTTAGTTTATGAATGACTTAGTGGATTTTTTTTACTACACTTAAAGGTGACTTCAAAGAGTTAGGAATGCACACCTTACGACCTTAGAAAACACAACGTTAAGAATAAGGACGTGACAATTCAACCATCAATAGGAGATAACTAGGGAGTAGTAGCATCTAGGTAAACACATCTTTAACTATCATACGAGCACACAACAATAGACTTAGACTATCCTCACCTTAGCTTAGTTAATTAGAATAGATAAGTAGAGTAATCGGTGAAATACCATCCCCAAATCCAAACCCGAGATTCGTACCTTTTCCTTTCCTTAAAAATATAAAAGATAAAAATAATCTTCCTCAACCCCAACCATAGCGTAGTAACTTCTTACTAGCATTCCTATTCCCAGAGAACGATATCAATTCCGTGGCTTACCCTAATACTACACTACAACGATTAGGTTCACTTGCATAGGGTGTTGAAAAACTTGCTCGACGAAAGGAAGTTCCTTTGACCCCGAGCAGCCGTGTAAGCGTATCAAGTTTTGGCGCGTTTGCGGGAATAGAATAGCTAGTTAGTAGTCCACCTCGTTTAGGTTTCTTTGCTTGATTCCTATCAAGTAAATTTTTCTCATTTTAGCTTCCTCTTAGTCTATCCCCCTTCTTCGTGACCTTTGTTCGTAACACCCATCACTTTTCATCATGGAAGGTGATAACCAACCACCACTCATCAACCCACCACCAAATGACCCGCCAAGAGCCCGTACTCTTGGTGAATACCAGAGACCAAATCACTTAGGCTATAGGAACACCATTGAGCTTCCCGACCAAGCCCAAACTACGGCCCTGCGATCCGACACCATCCGGTTGGTGCAAAACGGATGTGCATTCCATGGACTTCGTTCCGAAGATCCTAATCAGCATCTTAAGGATTTCCTTAAAATTGTCGATTCCATCGACCTTGATGCTACTACTCGGGAGACCACGCATCTGCGTCTCTTCCAATTCTCTCTACGGGACCAAGCTAATAATTGGCTTGACCGACTTCCCGCCGGATCCATCTCAAGCTAGGATGATCTCACCACTCGTTTCCTCGCCCAATTTTTCCCACCGGAGAGAACTACCAAACTTAGGAATGACATCTTGATGTTCCAACAATGTCAAGGCGAGACTCAGACGAGGCTGGACTCGATTAAGGACTTGCTCCACAAAGTCCCTCATCACGGCATCGATCTTTGGCTTCTAGTCCAAATCTTTACGATCGCGTCAACTCGACTAAGAAATCCATCGACCAAGCGGCGGTGGTAAACTTAGTAAACTCACGTGGAAGAATCGTGGGGTACAATAGAGGACCTTGCCTCTATGAAAGCGAATGTTGGAATGACCCCGTGAGTTGTCCAAAGCGATAAGGCGGTCTCTTTGCCTCCCACCGACTCACAACCTTCCAATCGTAGAACGCTCGAACTTGAAGATCAAGCCAAATTCCTAATGAGCTCTACGAGACTCCTAAGTGGAGCCAAATAACTTAGGAAAATCCTACAACAACCCTCCAAACACCGGAACTTCCACTAGTCTTGAGGAATGGTGTCCAAATTCATGTCATCTCAAGAAGCTCGATTGACGCAACTTGAAGGCGATTTCAAGCAACGACAAAGCGAGATGACATCCAAGCTCGACACCCTCTTAAAAGCCTTCAATGGACAAAGGGATGAAATACAAGAAAAATGGCGGAGATGACGGACTTAGTGAAAGAGTACACTAAGACGAAGGTTCCCGAGAAGGTGCTAGTAAGGAACGATGAGCACGCCACCCCACTTTGTCTCGTTAACGCCATTTCCATTTCTTCCGATGAGGATGGGCGGTTGAGAAGAAGGAGCACGAGAGCGCAAGGATAGTAAAGATAAGAATGAGGCTCGGACCGATGATGAACCCAAATTCATCAAGCATTACCTTAAGCATGAGATCAATAAGAAAATAATCGTTAACCAAGTAAAAACTTTAGGTGCAATGATGTTCTTAGGAAAGCCTCTTAGGTGAAGTAGGAGAGGTAGAGTATGACACCATGCCTGTTGGACCTATGTACGAGTCGATTACGAGAAAGCCGGTAACTAAGAAGCAAGAGATCTCGGGAACTTTGTAATTCCATGTAGCATAGGTGACTTAGAGAACCTAAATGCCTTGGCCGACCAGGGATCCGATGTAAACATAATGCCTCTGTCAGTCTATAATAAGTTAACTAAGGAGGAACCGACCAAGACCAATCTTAGACTTTCATTAGCAAATCATTCATATGTTTATCCCATAGGAATAGCAGAGGATGTCTTAATTGAGGTTGCCAATATTGTCTATCCGGTGGACTTCGCAATTGTAGACATTGAGGAAGATAAAAACCTGCCATTAATCCTAGGGACACCTTTCCTGACCACCGCTAAGGCAACCATCAAATGCGGTGAAGGGATTATGATACTCAAAAGTGGAAAAGGACAAGTTAGGATACCTATTGTTCCGAGATATCCTCTTAAGATCATGGAAAAGATTACGGATGAGAATCCACAAGTCCCTAAGAATGTGGTTAGGAAGAAAATGAGCGATTGGGAAAAAGGGCTTAGAGAATTCATGGTTCAGGGTTAAATGCAACATTGTGGAAATGTGATAAAAGTTAGGAAATAACTATACCACAATACCACAAACTCAAAAGAACCCTAAGGAATTTTGAATGGAGAAAATGTGCTTTTGTATAAATCAAGAATAAAAGCATTATGGGAAGGAATAAGCCAAGATGGTTTGGACCTTATACGGTGAAAGAAACTAATCTAAAAATAAAACCGTTATCATAATAGGCGATGTTGGAAGAGAATTCACGGTGAGCATACAACGTCTACAACCTTATGATGAAGGCTTAGTGGAAGAAAAGAAGAACGGCAATGAAGTCACGTAGGGCACGACTTGAGTCTAGCTACAAGACTCATAAATAAAGAAAAGCGCTTCGTGGAGGCAACCCATGCTTAATTGTTTGCTTGTTAGTGTCATATATCTTTTATTAATTGTTTATCCTCATGTTTAAATTTGTAAAATGCTTTATTTTGTTTTTAACCTCGTCTTAATTGCATATAAAGGTATTTTACATAAGGGATAAGTGTAGGGAGGATTACACGTTTTCAAAAGAAACGTAAACATGAGAATAACAATTAACTAAAAGATATGTATGTTTGTTTGTTCGAGTCAAATGCTTGTATCGAGTCATAATGGATGTTTTTGCGTAATTTTTCCATTCTAAAGATGTAAATTTTCCGAATTTTTTCGTAAAATCGCGAGCTTTTTGTCGGGATAACTTTGGCGTCGGGAAGGAGTAAAACATCGATCACTTTTCTCGTTTTCGAGCTACTTATAAATTTTTGGAATTTTCTAGGTCTTAATTTTCTAAGAAATTCTGTAAACATCCATTCCACAAGCATTATATCCTAGTTTAAATCGAGTCTTATATATTTTATTACCGCCAATTTTACGCGAAGGTTTCGTTTGTTTTCTTCAAGTGTGCAGGTTTAATTTATTAAGAAGAAGTTACATAAGATTGAGGAGCTTTTCACGCATAAATTCTTCTTGGAAAGGATTTAACCACCACTTTACATGGATCCTACCGAGCTAATCGGGAGTATTAGTTTCTTTCGTTTTGATTACCTTCTTTTATCATAACTTTGATACTTTCGGGAACATTGGGGACAATGTTCGGTTTAAGTGTAGAGAGGAAAATAAAGCGGAACTTTGAAACTATGCTTATCCTTGATTATTTGCTTTGTCAATTGTGATTGTGTAATAAACCATGAGAAAATGTCGGTTAGGGTAATTTTGGCACCAAATTTAAAATTTTTCATGACATATAGGAGTGGGCCATTAGTCTTAACAAAAGCGTCTCACGGATAGGAAGTTGCATGACTAGCACAAAACCCTTTACCACCCAAATTCCACCCAAAATGTGAGGATCGCCCTTAGATTAGTAGGAATTAAAAGCATTCATCTTCAATGCTTAGAGTGTGAACCGGTAGTATATTAGATTCTAGAACTTGTTTTATGATGCATTCGAGATCGCAAGTGAGGCGCACTTGTGTAGTTAGGAATAACTAAATGATAAGAGGCATTAGGATAACCCTTGTTTGATACCGTAATATAATTACTTCTTCCACATCGGTTGAGTAACTCCCACACCCTTTGCGTTGTACTCATCTTTAGTACACGATACCCTAGTTAACCCTCGAGCCTATCCTTTTCGCGGTTCTCGTGATGTTTCGGTTTTCGAAATATCAATGAAAGCATTGTTTACACCCCACCCCAAATATACACCCAAATCGCCTTAGCCTACCCTTTATGTACTCACTTTTAGTGCATTATTGTTATCACCCTAAACCCTTAGTTCAATTATCCGGTTGCTTGCATGAGTTGCTAAGTCGAGTCATATCCTTTGTATACTGATTTTGGGACGATTGGGATTCATGGGAAAAGTTAAAGTTTATGAAATGACGGGAAGGGAACGTTAAATTCAAATTCCCTTTGTGATATGTGCTAAAACACATATAATTTCTTTATTAAATATGACCCAAAATAACCAAGAAAGAGCCGTTTATTGCTAATATTTAATGGATTCTTGAGTTTATGCATGTGCAGGTACGGATATGTCAAAACAGTCAAAAAAGAAGCCAAGACCGAAGAAAAACCGAGCATGAGAGAGAGAGAAGTGTGCAAAAGCCGATGCCGGGATGCTATTTCAGGGATTTTGTTGCTTAAAAGATCAAATTACGGAGTTCGGGACCTGATTTGGGAGTTTATCACAATTTACCCCTCAATTTTCTCAAAATCACAAAACACACTCCTCATTTATCCCATTCACCCAAGTCACCTTTACCTTTCCTAAAATTACATTGTTGGTCCTTGGATTTTACAAAACTACAATAATGGCC
Organism: Chrysanthemum lavandulifolium; assembly: GCA_022545495.1. Lineage (NCBI taxonomy): Eukaryota > Viridiplantae > Streptophyta > Magnoliopsida > Asterales > Asteraceae > Chrysanthemum > Chrysanthemum lavandulifolium. Next base: position 92,724,323 of record CM040245.1, on the reverse strand, counting down.
CTTATTCTAATATGATACTTTCATTAATAAAAGCCATAGTCCAAATTAAATCCATCCCAACCTTGGCCCAATCAATACCCCAAGCCCATATCAAGTAAAATTTATACCAGTATACCACAAAAACCTTCGGTCAAATCCCCTTATTCCTCCCAGTCAACGAGAACCCAAAATAGTCAAATTAAACTTATATAACCTGATAAACCCACAAGCGCGCCAACACAGTAAAATAAACCCAGGTTTACTGTTTTTCCACCCTCCACCTTTTACCCCGTACACCTCAACATTTACCCACATTAAGTGAGCTTCTAGAAGCTTTCTGACAGCTTGTCAGTGGTGTGCACGTATGGATTGCCAAAGTGGCAAAAGGAAGCATTCCTATTGGCCAAAACACATCACAAGCTTAATCCAAGGGCTTAGATTAGAGATGGTGACAAAGAGATGAATCAATGGCTGTGATTAGACGTTCGTGAAGCTTCTGAAAGGATCCCAAGCTCTTCCCAGCATCTATAAAAGCTCCAATCAGTCACATAGATAGTTTGTCCAATTTCTTATGTCTTAAAGAAATTTTGGCCATTTATTTACTTGTCATTTATATTGTTTTCATAGTGTAATCCAGTTCTTTTCACTTCAATTATGTAATTCTACTTTATTAATGCAAGTCAAGTTCTCATTTAATTTCTTGTCGATTTGAATTTCTGTTCAATTTCTTTTCAAAACTGTTCTGAAGCTTTGTTTGTTACTCATCAAGCTCACATACGCTTATGTGAGCTTATGTGAGGTTACTTCTGAAACAAATTGGTCTTGAACTCAATTTCTTTAAAAAGTCAACATAAGTCAAAACGGGTCAACAATAAAGGTCAACTGAGTTTTGGGTTGAGTTCTAAATTTAAGATGAGTTTAATGTTTTATTGATAAGTTTAGATTAGTTTCAATTGAGATTCATCACAGTTTATTGGTTAACATGCAGTTTTGATTTTATAAGTAGTGTTTGGAATTAGTTTGTTTTTAGAATTCAAATTACTTTTGTTGATGTCAGTTGAGCATTTTAGTTTTGATTACTTGTTCTAAAAATGACTTGGTCTTAGTTTTAAATGTTTCATGCCAATTTCCACATTATAAAATTTGTTCATGGTTACTGTCATTGGTTTGTTTGTGGTCCAAACAGTCATGAGCCTTGGTTTGATTTAAGGAAGTGCTTTGTGAGCTTATCTTTTCAGTCAAAAGTCCCTAGTTTGATGTTTTATATCTGCTGTCATCTGCCCTGCACCACTGAGTTATCAGTCCTCATAGCTTATTTAATTCTGATTTTCAGCTTATTGTGATGTTTTGAACAATTACATCTTATCCCTTTAGATAACCTTTAGTATTAGGATTGCATGTTTTGCCTTTTAATAACTTAGGAGCTTGTTAGAAGTGGCTTATCAGGTCTGCAAGTTATCCTTTAAGACTGCAGTAGTTTATTTAAACTAAGTTTTAGCTTCATCAAGCTTGATTGAGTGCCTTTAGCTGCTGTTTGTTTCAGCAAACTTAGGATTGTGTAGTTGCTGTTAGTTTGTTGTTTATAGCTTAATTCATCTCATATTTAGATTTTAGATATTAGAGATTAGTATTTGCCTTAAGTCTTGCTTATTTTAAGATTTCCCTTAGCTCATTTTGTCCTACTAGTTCGCATGTCTGTTTAATTTATCTGCTGCATCAGTTACTTATCGGCCTAACATGCTTAAGTTTTAGATTTTTAATTTCTTCACCTTTAGTTAGTTTTAGCTGAAATTTTGGACTTAAGCATTTTGGTTGGTGGTTGGTAACTGGACATTTTTGGTTTATTTTTATGAATTTTATAAGCTAGCTTAATAGGGGCTTAAAGTAGGGCTATAAGGGCCGTTTGGAATAGTAGAGTTAGACCTTGTTTTGTAGCTTAATCTCTCTAGCCTGTGCTATTTAGGTCCATTACAGTTGAAATAGCTTATTTCCAGTTATTATAGGGTAGTTTTAGTAGTAGGTAGCTTATAGTGGCTTATTGTTGCTTCTTGCTCATTTTAAAGTGCTTATTCTTAATAGTTTTGTGCCCAAATCATAGTTCTTGTGCTCCAAAATCATTTCTGTTAATTTTCCCTGGTTCTCTATTTTATTTTATAATATTCTGGAAGTTTTCACATTTTTCACTGTTCATTTGCTATTTTTCTGCATTTTATGTCATTTTCTAGCATTTTTAATTAGCATTTTATCCAAATAATTCAGAAAATGTTCAGAAAAATGTAATTTCAATTTTTCTAGTTTTAAAAAAATCAAAAAGTGATAAAAAGTATTTTTCCAGAATTTTCTTAGCTTAATTAGTATTTTATAGAATTTTAATTAATTTTAAATAGTTTTAAATTCATAATAAATAGAGAAAAAGTCAAAAAAATGTGATTCCAGTTCTGAAAATTCTTTTTAGTTAATTTTGATTTTTGAAAAATAGTTTTGTAATTTTATTGCATGTTTTCCTAATTTTTAGTATTTTAGCTCTATTTTAAATGTTTAAAATTAGTTTTTAATTCAAAATAAATCAAGAAAAAACCAAAAAAATAGTTTTAATTCACAAATAATTTTCAAATATCATTCTTAGCTGTAGAAAAATAGAAGTTCATTTTTACGGGTTTAAACTAGAGTAGTTGCATTTAATTCGCGCTTTATTAATTACGTTTAATCGCGTTTTTGTTTAATCTTGCATAATTAGTTGCATTTCCTTCATTTGCATCATAGATTTAGTCAATTTTATTGCTTCCCTTTACTATTGCTTATCCCGTAGTTTAGAAATCCTCAAAAATCCTTTTTATCCATTCGAATCCCGAATCACGCGACGTAAGTTGTTTACTCCATTCATCCCTCGTTGGGAAAACGACCCGGGAAATACATACCTTTGTATTTCTTCAGAAAATATCTACACTACGAAAACGACAAATCACTTTGTTTGCATAATAATGTACCCCAAGTGTTTTGATCTTTTCAATTCGGGTCAAATTAGTGTTAAAATAATAAAAACTCAAGTGTAGGGATGTGCCTATAAATCCCTATCATTTTGATGTTACCGTAGAGGATGGTAGAGTAAAAGTGTATGAAAAAAAAAAAAAAAAAAAAAAAAAAAAAAAAAAAGAAAAGAAAAAATAGAGTGCAAAAAAAAAAAAAAAAAAAAACATACGGGCTACCATCCTACATCTATCCTTTAAATTTATGTTTTTTTGTTTCAGTTATCTAGAGTTTAGAGTGTCGAGTCTTGGCTTAGCAACGCCATTCTTCGTATGCATTTAACATAGAGATTTTTGACTTGCCACCACTAAATAGCCTATCCCACCAAACCCTTATTTCCATACCGTAAGCCTAACGTTACAACCCTTTAAAGACCTCTTTGATAGTTTTTCCTAGGTGCTTACGCCAAAGCGATGGAGGTTTGATCTATTCTCAATCCTATGGTAATCTATGTACTAGGACCGGTTAATGAGTGTTTGTCTTCCATTTCCAATTTGTTATATTTCATATACACCCGAGAGAGATGTGAGTATCCAAACACCCCATGTGAGGTGCTAGTATGTAATTTCCGTGCTTGTTATGAATTTTGTGGGGCTTATATGTGTTGTGGACTGTTTTAAACCAATGCTTCATGACCCCTAACTTATAAATTAATTGGCTAAAAGCACATTTGCTTGAGGACAAACAAATACCAAGTGTAGGGATATTTGATAAGGTTTTAAAAGGTACCTTTTGAGGGTCGTTTAAGCCCTTATTTGATCACTTGTGTATCCGTTATTGCTTAATATCGTTCCTTTTCACTTTTAGGTCTCTTGAAGGCAAAATCTGGAATGGCACTTATTTGGACGAAAAGGCGCGAATATCTGAAGAAAATGGCCAAAATCAAGAATCGAGACACTCATTCTTTGGGCCGAAGGTGACGCGCCATCGCTTAATCGCGACGCCGTCGGAGCACTTTGTGATGGCTCGAGTAAATTGCTTATTTACAAGTGACGGCTTCGGGTTTTAAAAGAGTAGGCGTCACAACTCGGGCGCCCTAGATTTGATCCGCACGACGTCATAAAGCGAAGGGACGGCGTCACAACCATAAGGTGACGTCGTCACAAGTCGATCAAGTCACAACATGCGCGAAGTAGGCGACATGTTTGGCCATAACTTTTGCATACGAACTCGGATTTAGGTGATTCAAAGCCACGCGACGAGCGAGAAAATCTACATTCGGTGAAAAAAGTCATCTCGACGCCGTCACTCTTTATGTGTGCGCCGTCACTCTTCTTGACGTAAAATCGCCTATAAATATAACATTATAACTTCACTTTTTGTAGACTCTAAACCCTAACTCCGATTCCAGGGCTTAGATAGGTGTTTTTCCAGCAACTTTGAAGGTTCCAATCACTCTATAAACATCTTGTAATGGTTTGTTGATTATATCTTAATCCATATATTCAATTTATCATTATGTCTATCCTATGTTTGATTGATTGTGTGTATGCTTGCATGTTTACCATGTCCGGCTAAATTACTTGTGTGTTTGCTTAGATGTATGAAACCTAGTTGTTAATTATTGTTAGGTTGTCTCTTATCTTAATTGTAATTGGCTTAGGAGTGCGACTAGGCTATCGTTGTGTTTAATACTTGATAAATCTTTGATAGTTTATGAATGACTTAATGGATTTCGTTTACTAAACCCAAAGATAACCTCAAAGTTAGTTTATGAATGACTTAGTGGATTTTTTTTTACTACACTTAAAGGTGACTTCAAAGAGTTAGGGAATGCACACCTTACGACCTTAGAAAACACAACGCGTTAAGAATAAGGACGTGACAATTCAACCATCAATAGGAGATAACTAGGGAGTAGTAGCATCTAGGTAAACACATCTTTAACTATCATACGAGCACACAACAATAGACTTAGACTATCCTCACCTTAGCTTAGTTAATTAGAATAGATAAGTAGAGTAATCGGTAGAAATACCAGCCCCCAAATCCAAACCCCGAGATTCGTACCTTTTCCTTTCCTTAAAAAATATAAAAAGATAAAAAATAATCTTCCTCAACCCCAACCTTAGCGTAGTAACTTCTTACTAGCATTCCTATTCCCCTAGAGAACGATATCAATTCCCGTGGCTTACCCTAATACTACACTACAACGATTAGGTTCACTGCCTAGGGTGTTGAAAAACTTGCTCGACGAAAAGGAAGTTCCTTTGACCCCGAACGCTACCGTGTAAGCGTATCAAGTTTTAGGCGCCCACGGGAATAGAATAGCTAGTTAGTAGTCCACCTCGTTTAGGTTTCTTTGTGATTCCTATCAAGTAAATTTTTCTCATTTTAGCTTCCTCTTAGTCTATCCCCTTCTTCGTGACCTTTGTTCGTAACACCCATCACTTTTCATCATGGAAGGTGATAACCAACCACCACTCATCAACCCACCACCAAATGACCCGCCAAGAGCCCGTACTCTTGGTGAATACTCGAGACCAAGCCACTTAGGCTATAGGAACACCATTGAGCTTCCCGACCAAGCCCAAACTACGGCCTGCGATCCGACACCATCCGGTTGGTGCAAAGCGGATGTGCATTCCATGGACTTCGTTAGAAGATCCTAATCGACATCTTAAGGATTTCCTTAAAATTGTCGATTCCATCGACCTTGATGCTACTACTCGGGAGACCACGCGTCTGCGTCTCTTCCAATTCTCTCACGGACCAAGCTAATAATTGGCTTGACCGACTTCCGTCGGATCCATCTCAGCGGGATGATCTCACCACTCGTTTCCTCGCCCAATTTTTCCCACGGAGAGAACTACCAAACTTAGGAATGACATCTTGATGTTCCAACAATGTCAAGGCGAGACTGCATGCGAGGCGTGGACTCGATTAAGGACTTGCTCCACAAAGTCCCTCATCACGGCATCGATCTTTGGCTTCTAGTCCAAATCTTTTACGCTCGCGTCAACTTCTCGACTAAGAAATCCATCGACCAAGCGGCGGTGGTAAACTTAGTAAACTCACCGTGGAAGAATCGTAGGGTACAATAGAGGACCTTGCCTCTATGAAAACGAATGTTGGAATGACCCCGTGAGTTGTCCAAAGCGATAAAGGCGGTCTCTTTGCCTCCCATCGACTCACAACCTTCCAATCGTAGAACGCTCGAACTTGAACATCAAGCCAAATTCCTAATGAGCTCCTACGAGACTCCTAAGTGGAGCCAAATAACTTAGGAAAATCCTACAACAACCCTCCAAACACCGGAACTTCCACTAGTCTTGAGGGAATGGTGTCCCAATTCATGTCATCTCAAGAAGCTCGATTGACGCAACTTGAAGCCGATTTCAAGCAACGACAAAGCGAGATGACATCCAAGCTCGACACCCTCTTAAAAGCCTTCAATGGACAAAGGGATGAAATACAAGAAAAATGGCGGAGATGACGGACTTAGTGAAAGAGTACACTAAGGCGAAGGTTCGAGAAGGTGCTAGTAAGGAACGATGAGCACGCCACCCCACTTTGTCTGTTAACGCCATTTCCATTTCTTGGAGTGAGGATGGAGCAGTTGAGAAGAAGGAGCACGAGAGCGGCAAGGATAGTAAAGATAAGAATGAGGCTCGGACCGATGATGAACCCAAATTCATCAAGCATTACCTTAAGCATGAGATCAATAAGAAAATAATCGTTAACCAAGTAAAAACTTTAGGTGCAATGATGTTCTTAGGAAAGCCCTCTTAGGTGAAGTAGAGAGGTAGAGTATGACACCATGCTGTTGGACCTATGTACGAGTCGATTCGAGAAAGCCAATAACTAAAAGCAAGAGATCTCGGGAACTTTGTAATTCCATGTAGCATAGGTGACTTAGAGAACCTAAATGCCTTGGCCGACTGAGGATCCGATGTAAACATAATGCCTCGCGGTCTATAATAAGTTAACTAAGGAGGAACCGACCAAGACCAATCTTAGACTTTCATTAGCAAATCATTCATATGTTTATCCCATAGGAATAGCGAGAGGATGTCTTAATTGAGGTTGCCAATATTGTCTATCCGGTGGACTTCGCAATTGTAGACATTGAGGAAGATAAAACACGCCATTAATCCTAGGGACACCTTTCCCGACCACCGCTAAGGCAACCATCAAATGCGGTGAAGGATTATGATACTCAAAAGTGGAAAAGGACAAGTTAGGATACCTATTGTTCGAGATATCCTCTTAAGATCATGGAAAAGATTACGGATGAGAATCCACAAGTCCCTAAGAATGTGGTTAGGAAGAAAATGAGCGATTGGGAAAAAGGGCTTAGAGAATTCATGGTTCAAGGTTAAATGCAACATTGTGGAAACGTGATAAAAGTTAGGAAATAACTATACCACAATACCACAAACTCAAAAGAACCCTAAGGAATTTTTGAATGGAGAAAATGTGCTTTTGTATAAATCAAGAATAAAAGCATTATGGGAAGGAATAAGCCAAGATGGTTTGGACCTTATACGGTGAAAGAAACTAATCTAAAAATAAAACCGTTATCATAATAGATCGATGTTGGAAGAGAATTCACGGTGAGCATACAACGTCTACAACCTTATGATGAAGGCTTAGTGGAAGAAAAGAAGAACGGCAATGAAGTCACGTAGAGGCACGACTTGAGTCTAGCTACAAGACTCATAAATAAAGAAAAGCGCTTCGTGGGAGGCAACCCATGCTTAATTGTTTGCTTGTTAGTGTCATATATCTTTTATTAATTGTTTATCCTCATGTTTAAATTTGTAAAATGCTTTATTTTGTTTTTAACCTCGTCTTAATTGCATATAAAGGTATTTTACATAAGGGATAAGTGTAGGGAGGATTACACACGTTTTCAAAAGCGTAAACATGAGAATAACAATTAACTAAAAGATATGTATGTTTGTTTGTTCGAGTCAAATGCTTGTATCGAGTCATAATGGATGTTTTGCGAAATTTTTCCGATTCTAAAGATGTAAATTTTCCGAATTTTTTCGTAAAATCGCGAGCAGTTTTTGTCGGGATAACTTTGACGGCGTCGAGGAAGGAGTAAAACATCGGATCACTTTTCTCGTTCTTGAGCTTCTTATAAATTTTTGGAATTTTCTAGGTCTTAATTTTCTAAGAAATTCTGTAAACATTCATTCCACAAGCATTATATCATAGTTTAAATCGAGTCTTATATATTTTATTACCGCCAATTTTACGCGAAGGTTTCGTTTGTTTTCTTCAAGTGTGCAGGTTTAATTTATCAAGAAGAAGTTACATAAGATTGAGGAGCTTTTCACGCATAAATTCTTCTTGGAAAGGATTTAACCACCACTTTACATGGATCCTACCGAGCTAATCAGGGGAGTATTAGTGATGAGTGTGTAAATACTCATCATTTTTGTACAATATAAAGCGCAAAATCATCGAAAACACTCTTAAACGCATCAAAATGATAAAATATCACAAATCGGTGTTTTATGTGTTTTAAATGCAAAAGATCAAAATCGGATGAAAAACATATCAAATTTGCAAAATGGCGCTTTAGTCCCCAAGTTTCAAAAGTTGTCAAAAACAGGTCCACGGTATATCTAAATAAAGAAAAATGTCATTTAAGGTCCATGGGATTCAAAAGTTGTTAAAACAAACCATTCAAAGTTTAAAATTTGCAAAACTACAACTTTGGTCCCTCAAGTTTGAAAAATTGTCAAAAAATGGTCCTTAGAATTTGGAAATTGTCAAGTTTGGTCCTTATACTATTGGAGCTTGTTACTTTTGGTCCCTTGAAACATCTTTGTTGAATTGGCAGTTTTGGTCCCTTAATTTCAGAATCTACAAAAGAGGTCCTTGTGTTATTAATACCCTTCAAACCCCTTTGGCCTTGTCAATACTTAATTGTGACCCCTGCCACAACCCTTTTGGACTCCCATTATGACCCCCGGCATTATTCTCGCTTGATCAACCCACTTGGTCAAACCACCCTTGGCGCCTTTTCCTCCTTCCTCCCAATTGCTACCCCGCTATCACTCAACCAAACCCATCCCCCCAGCTCAACATATTACTCCCCTTGTCCCCTCCACCTCTACACAAAACAAGATGCATTAAATTCCTTCTCCCTCATATCACTCAACCTCACCCACTGGCTAATACCCAATTCCCGCCAAAAACCAACCAATGGCCAAGATGATCTTAAAGTCATCCAATGGCCCTGGAACCATGTGGGATTATCTCAGAAAAAGAAAAGAAAGCATTTGGAGCTATAAAGAGAGAGAGGAAGCAAGGGAAGAAAGAGTAGTTAGTTTTTACTTTTCCTTGTATGTCGTTTTCTTTTAGTTAACTTAATTAGTGATCTAAAATGTAATTTAAAGCTTTAAATGTGTTAAACTTAAGTTATTGTATCATTGTAATTCACTTTTAATCAACAATCTCAAGTTTTTAATTAAGTTTCATGTTTCATGTTACTGTTGGAAGTTTCAATCTCAATTTCTTATGTATAAGCTTGCAGTGGCTTGTTTTTAAGCTCAAACAAGTTAGTTAAACTCTTTATAATCTTTTTGTAAGCTTGCAATTAATTTTAAAGCAACTTTGTGAAATGGTCAACAAAAGTCAAAATGAGGCTTAATGGTGCTTGGTGATGGTATGTGGGTGATGCAGAGCAGTTGAATGGGTTGGAATAGAGTAGGTTAGCATAGGATTGGTTTTGGTTTAGCCTGCAAACAGCTGGACTCCTGTGAGTGCTCATCTCATTTTCAAATTTTCAAGTCATCTTGCATATTTTGTTTGCACTTACATTTGTAGTCATAAACTGTTTGGACTTATTTAAACAGTTGTATTTAGGTCTTATAAACTCAGTTTGATCATTAGCTTTAGCTAGTTAAGAAGTTGGTTCGTTTAAATGCTTATCGGTTATAGATAGTAGTGTTTGGTTTTAGCATCAATTACGTGATAGAGGCTTTGTCATTGGTTAGGATCATTTGTTTATGCTTGTGTACCCTTATGTATTCATATCATCTTGAACTTATGCCTGCTAACACCAAAGTCAAAAATCCATTCTTAACTGTCTCAAAGACTTAACTGTTGTGACTTTGGTAAATCAAAATCTTGTTTTGTGTCTCAAATTCATAGAACTAGCTTATTTCTTGGCTTAAAAGTAGTGACCCAAATCTGTTTTTGCACACAAAAGCTCAAACATCAAATCTGTGCTAACTTGCAATCCAGAGGTTGTGGTTTGTTGTTTTTAGTTGATTTAGAGTTCTTATAACTTATTGTAGCTTGTGTATCAGTTTGGTGCCTGTTTTGTCCCTTTAGCTTATTCAAGTGCTTATTTCAATAAACACTTTGCACATCAGTTCCTTATTCCTCCACACAGCACCTTGTTTTTCTATTTTTCCTAGATTCCTCATATTATTTTAAGCTTTTCTTGAATTTTTCAGATTTTTCCAAGTTGGTTTGCTATTTTTCTTAATTTAAATTAGTTTTTAAGCATTTTTAATTAGCATTTAATACAAAAAATTAAGAAAAGTTTCAAAAAAATAATTTTTCATTTTTATTAAGTTAAGATAAATATAAAAACACAAAAAAATATTTTTCTAGATTTTTCTTAGTTAAATTTGTATTTTTAAGTAATTTAATTAGTTTTAAATAGTTTTAAATTAATAATAAATATATAAAAAGTCTAAAAAATATATTTTCAGTTTTAAAATAAGTTTTATCATATTTTAGATTTTTCCAAGTCATAATTTCATTTTTCTAGCTTTATTTCATATTTTCTTGTATTTTAGTCTATTATTAAATAAGTAAAAATAGTTTTTATTTAATAATAATTAGATAAATAGTTTTAAAAAATAATTTTATTTTCCCAATAATTTTCTAGTATAATTAGGATTGTAAAAATGTATTTTTCATATCCGTAGGTATTTTCCTTCTTTATTTTCACGTTTTATTTTGTACGTTTACGTAATTTTATTTAAACGTATGTTTTAGATTTTAAACGTTCATCATTTTAAATATAGTGATAGCGTTTATTTAATATATTTTAACTTTTTAATTTCTTTTTATTTGCATTTAAGTCGCTGTAATTTGTAGATCTTTTCTCTAGGTATAATTTTCCATCAAAACCTTTACTGATCACTATCCTTGGTGATCACTCTATCGTCTGAATTTGTTTTGACACACCATTGAGTCTCCGTGGGACTAAACGACCGGAATTCATTGTATTCCCCGATCTTCATTGTATTTGTGTCCGAACTGTTTTAAGCACATTACGGTTGGCCATTCACAAGTGGCGACTTGTGTGATTAGACTTGACGGTTCGGCACGGATCAATTAGTTTCTTTCGTTTTGATTACCTTCTTTTATCATAACTTTGATACTTTCGGGGAACATTGGGGACAATGTTCGGTTTAAGTGTAGGAGGAAAATAAAGCGGAACTTTGAAACTATGCTTATCCTTGATTATTTGCTTTGTCAATTGTGATTGTGTAATAAACCATGAGAAAATGTCGGTTAGGGTAATTTTGGCACCAAATTTAAAATTTTTTCATGACATATAGGAGTGGGCCATTAGTCTTAACAAAAGCGTCTCACGGATAGGAAGTTGCATGACTAGCACAAAACCCTTTACCACCCAAATTCCACCCAAATGTGAGGATCGCCACTTAGATTAGTAGGAATTAAAGCATTCATATTCAATGCTTAGAGTGTGAACCGGTAGTATATTAGATTCTAGAACTTGTTTTGTGATGCATTCCGAGATTGCAAGTGAGACTGCACTTGTGTAGTTAGGAATAACTAAATGATAAGAGGCATTAGGATAACCCTTGTTTGATACCCGTAATATAATTACTTCTTCCACATCGGTTGAGTAATTCCCCCACACCCTTTGCGTTGTACTCATCTTTAGTACACGATACCCCTAGTTAACCCCTCATATTCTATCCTTTTCACGGTTCTCGTGATGTTTCGGTTTTCCGGAATATCAATGAAGAGCATTGTTTACACCCCACCCCCAAATATACACCCAAATCGCCTTAGCCTACCCTTTATGCACTCACTTTTAGTGCATTATTGTTATCACCCTAAACCCTTAGTTCAATTATCGGTTGCTTGCATGAGTTGCTAAGTCGAGTCATATCCTTTGTATACTGATTTTGGGATGATTGGGATTCATGGGAAAAGTTAAAGTTTATGAAATGACGGAAGGGGCGTTAAATTCAAATTCCCTTTGTTTGCATAATAATGTACCCCAAGTGTTTTGATCTTTTCAATTGGGTCAAATTAGTGTTAGAATAATAAAACTCAAGTGTAGGGATGTGCCTATAAATCCCTATCATTTTGATGTTACCGTAGAGGATGGTAGAGTAAAAGTGTATGAAAAAAAAATCGAAAAAAAAAATAAGAAAAAGAGAAAGAAAAAATAGAGTGCAAAAAAAAAAAAAAAAAAAAAAAAACATACGGGCTACCATCCTACATCTTTCCTTTAAATTTATGTTTGTTTGTTTCAGGTTATCTAGAGTTTAGAGTGTCGAGTCTTGGCTTAGCAACGCCATTCTTCGTATGCATTTAACATAGAGATTTTTGACTTGCCACCACTAAATAGCTTTGTCCCACCAAACCCTTATTTCCTACCGTAAGCCTAACGTTACAACCCTTTAAAGACCTCTTTGATAGTTTTTCCTAGGTGCTTACGCCAAAGCGATGGAGGTTTGATCTATTCTCAATCCTATGGTAATCTATGTACTAGGACCGGTTAATGAGTGTTTATCTTCCATTTCAATTTGTTATATTTCATATACACCCAAGAGAGATGTGAGTATCCAAACACCCCATGTGAGGTGCTAGTATGTAATTTCCGTGCTTGTTATGAATTTTGCGGGGCTTATATGTGTTGTGGACTGTTTTAAACCAATGCTTCATGACCCCTAACTTATAAAATAATTGGCTAAAAGCACATTTGCTTGAGGACAAACAAATACCAAGTGTAGGGATATTTGATAAGCTTTTAAAAGGTACCTTTTTGAGGGTCCTTTAAGCCCTTATTTGATCACTTTTGTATCCGTTATTGCTTAATATCGTTCCTTTTCACTTTTTAGGTCTCTTGAAGGCAAAATGCTGGAATGGCACTTATTTGGACGAAAAGGAGCGAATATCTGAAGAAAATGGCCAAAATCAAGAATCGAGACACTCACGCTGCTTTGGGCCCGAAGGTGGCGTCCATCGCTAATCATGACGCCGTCGGAGCACTTGTGAATGACTCGAGCTAAATTGCTTATTTACAAGTGGCGGCGGGTTTTAAAAGAGTAGGGCGTCACAACTCGGACGCCCTAGATTTGATCGAACGACGTCATAAGCGAAGGGACGGCGTCACAACCATAAGGTGGCCCGTCAAGTCGATCAAGTCACAACATGCGCTTAGAAGTAAGCGTCTTGTTTTGGCCATAACTTTTGCATCGAACTCGGTTTAGGTGATTCAAAAGCCCACGCGACGAGCAGAAAATCTACATCTTGGTGAAAAGAAAGTCATCGCGCCGTCACTCTTTATGTGTGGTCACGTCACTCTCTTGCCGGAAAATCGCCTATAAATATAACATTATAACTTCACTTTTGTAGACTCTAAACCCTAACTCCGATTCCGTGGCTTAGATAGGTGTTTTCCAGCAACTTTGAAGGTTCCAATCACTCTATAAACATCTTGTAATGGTTTGTTGATTATATCTTAATCCATATATTCAATTTATCATTATGTCTATCCTATGTTTGATTGATTGTGTGTATGCTTGCATGTTTACCATGTCCGACTAAATTACTTGTGTGTTTGCTTAGATGTATGAAACCTATTTATTAATTATTGTTAGGTTGTCTCTTATCTCAATTGTAATTGGCTTAGGAGTGCGACTAGGCTATCGTTGTGTTTAATACTTGATAAATCTTTGATAGTTTATGAATGACTTAGTGGATTTCGTTTACTAAACCCAAAGATAACCTCAAAGTTAGTTTATGAATGACTTAGTGGATTTTTTTTACTACACTTAAAGGTGACTTCAAAGAGTTAGGGAATGCACACCTTATGACCTTAGAAAATACAACGCGTTAAGAATAAGGACGTGACAATTCAACCATCAATAGGAGATAACTAGGGAGTAGTAGCATCTAGGTAAACACATCTTTAACTATCATACGAGCACACAACAATAGACTTAGACTATCCTCACCTTAGCTTAGTTAATTAGAATAGATAAGTAGAGTAATCGGTGAAATACCAGCCCCCAAATCCAAACCCGAGATTCGTACCTTTTCCTTTCCTTAAAAATATAAAAGATAAAAAATAATCTTCCTCAACCCCAACCTTAGCGTAGTAACTTCTTACTAGCATTCCTATTCCCCTAGAGAACGATATCAATTTCCGTGGCTTACCCTAATATTACACTACAACGATTAGGTTCACTGCCTAGGGTGTTGAAAAACTTGCTCGACGAAAAGAAAGTTCCTTTGACCCCGAACACGCTGTGTAAGCGTATCAGTGATACAACCTGTGTCACTCGAAAAGGAAAGGAGGTAAACCGAGACCCATATGGAATGGAGCTCAATGAACAATTTAAGAAATGGGAAGAACTTCTTAGAGCCATCGTCATTAGCACCATTGGAAATAGGGACCATATCAATGCTTGCCTTTGTCACATGCTTTACGACTTGTCCACCCGTCAACCCTTCAATTTAGCATACTACATTGCTAGGAGAATGATTGACATTCCAACTCAAGGATCGGTTGCTCTTCCGTACGGGATGCTTCTCACCCGTCTCTATAGAGCCTTTGCACCAATTCCACCAAGCCCAAAAGGGTTGAAGCTTGACTATGAGCTCATCCCTCACATCTTTGTGCCCTTGAGTGGCGAGCGAGTGGCTAAGACTAAAGGCAAAAGAGCAAAACCTCCAACTCCATCATCATCATCATCAAATAGCTTCGAGGATGGCCTACCAAATTCTCGCCTTCCACCTCATGAGTATTATGCCTCTTCCGAGATTGAGAATGAATCAGCGGAGTTCAAGCAAACCGAGGGGATGTTCAAGTCCCTTGGTAGGATGATGAGCAAGATTTACAAGAAGTTGGACAAGTGAGAGTCCGTTAAGGAGTTTTTGGAACAATGCATTATCTTTAATGTTTGATACAATTTGGTTGTTTTTAATTTGTAGGATAATAATATAACTCAAAACAATGATGTATGCTAACAATCTCATGCAGGGGGATAGCACAAGTGTGTTATTAAATTTTACCCATTTTCACTTCAAAGTGAAAATCATTCACCCTTGGTCAAAATCTATGCTCCATTATGTTTGTGTATGTATTATTTGCTTTTCCTAACTAGAAATAACTAATATCACATGTTTTGAGCAAAATTTTAGGTTTCGGAAATGTCCCCGACACTTGAAAAACTGCTATGTATTGATTTCTGGTGTGCACGGATCAGATGGCACCAAAAATTTGGTACCGTCTATTGTAAGATTTGGTACCGCCGTACCTGGACAGGCGGACCAGGCGGCACGTTCCGCCTGTGTATCTTTTTGGTGCCATGGATCCTACAGGTAATTTTCTGAATTTCACTCATTTTGACATTCCAAATTACCATTCATTGCTTGTAAGTTAATCTTGACTAGTTTTACCCATATTGGAACTAGTATAACATACTTAGGCATATAGAAAATCCACTTCTCACCAAAATTCAAAAATTTCAAAAATTCATCCAAGGAACCCTTTTGCATAAAGGAAGGAACCAAAAATTTGGTTCCTTGCAATCCGTGGATGATCTGATTGTTAGGATCTCTCAATCATTAGAACTCATTTATTGCAAATCTTTGTCACTTCACTCCATCTTCCATGAATGGATTGACTTGGGTGATATGACTAGCATTAACCCACTTCCAAATCATTAGAAACCTCATCTTTTCTATGGATTAACATCAAATCAAACACATTTCTCCATAATTTTTTACTTCTATAAACTAAGAGGTTTTACCATGATCATCTTCACACCTTCTCAATTCTTACCATCAACTAGCAAAAGCTTAAGTCAAAATGACAAAAACTTCACCTTCAACCAAGCCTTGCAAGAAAACCGCTAGGATTAGCATTCGACCTTGTTGCTTTGTCAACTTGAGCTCTTCCTCCGAGTCATCTTCACTCACCATCTCATCTCCCATAAGGGATGACACCAACCTCTCTTTGGCTACTCCTACACCATCTCCACAACCACCTATTACCATCACTACTCCACCACCAACAAAGACTCCAAGCTCACCACCACCGGCTCCCATCTAAACTTCCAAAACACCATCACCTCCAAAATCTCCAACACTCATCCCATTGGAATTATTTTCCACACCACCCACTTCACCAAATCCTTTCTTGGAGGACTTAGAAGACTTGCCGCCTAGGCCAAATCATCCACCCCCATTGCCATCATTTGGCACTATTGAGCGGATTGCTCATGAGTCTCCTAGACCATCCTTTGACCCAAACGCCTCGTTAGGGCCAAGACCTCTTCTCTTCCACCCCATCCACAAAGACAACCATGGGCCTTTGTATGGGGATCAACCACTCCCTACATCAATGTCTCCTCACATAGAGGACATTGAGGAGTCCATGTGGGAAGATCATCCCACAAGAGAGGAGATTCAAGCCGAACTCCAACATCTCTACCAATTTTCCAACATGGTGGACTCTCATTTAAGTGAGACTATGCAAATGCAAAGTGCTTTGCTGGCCTCAATAATCACCACACCAAACACCAACACCTCCACCATTCCACCACAACAACAACATGTAACATACTACCCACCTAGGCATGGTTGCTCAAATTGTGAGCAAACCGCCCAAACAAGCGAACGGACCCGGGTGATGGTCCATGAGTTCCAAGAGGAAATGAGGTTCATCCTCAATCACATCCTCGAGCGTCTCTGATGTGCTACGTGTGTACAAGTTTTAAATTTATAAAAGGTGAATTACCAATATTACCAATAACACATACGAGCAAGTGTACTCGTCCGTTATAGCAAGATTATGAAGGTAAGTTGAGATCGTTCGCGAGGATTTGAGTGAATCTAATTAACAAGTTTGAATCAATGAGTCTATCTAAAACATATAACAACGAAAATAGATATAATGAAATTCAGATGATTAAAACTACACTTGCTTAAACTAGTTTCATATCCTAGATTAATGTGATTGTGTTAACCTCTTAACATGTTGGTTGTGATAATTAGTTGGTGTACTAATCTATTGTTCTTACAAATTAAACCTTCGTCAAGATTTTAGTTCATAAAAACAAGCATTACGTTTAACCAATCAATTCAAGATCAATTCAAGTTTCATAAGTTCACTTTCATAAACTTAAACACAAAACATCCACTTGTTTCATCAAATTGCTTAAGAAATGGTCAATACAAAGGTAACCTATTATAGACAAAAGGCTACAATTGATTCTCAACAACTAATCTTACGACCTTTTAGATGTTTCCAGTCAATCCAATTTGATAATCAAAAGCGTTTTATTACAACCACACCTTAGTTCCTTTGTATAATCAAGAATAATAGGTAAAAACAATCATCCATAGACAAAATGATTATAACTAGTTGAATAACAATAAGTTCTTTCGACCTCTACGATAACTATCAACTAGTCAAACTTGATTAACAAATGTCACTATGAAACTTTAGCACAATTAGATCTTAGAATCAACTTGAAATTGAATTAAAACACGTTAACACAATCACTAACTAATCATATGATAATCAACATCATTTAAGCAAGTGTATATAGAAACTAATCACTTATAGCAAACATGAACATAAACTCAGAACTTTGAACATTAGAAAACATGATTAAAAGTCTTACAATGCTTGGAATAAGATTACAAATGGTGAAGTAATGATTCCCAAAGTATTGGGGTAGACTTCTTGGTGATTTGGCCTCCAAATGTGGAACTTCTGGAACTCCAAACTTTCCTGGACTTCTAAGGACGAATTTGAGAGCTTAAGAGCTTTGTTTGATGAGTAGAGAGATTTATATTGAAGTGTGTGTATCATATGCTCACAAAAGGCCTCTATTTATACTAATTCCTAGGCCTAGGGTATTAATTGCTGAACTTGGCCTCCAAGAAGTTAGGAAGGGACTAGAATACACCAAGAGAAGGACCTAGAATCGTTTGGATGCAAAGGGGAAACTTAGTGATGAAGATTTAGCAGATACAGGTCTTCCAACCGGATCGGTTACATGACCAACCGATCCGGTTGGTCTTCTACAAGGAACCAACCGTTCCGGTTGCGGGCGGCGACCGAACGGTTGGGACGGCGTCTTTGGTACTTTTTGGTCAGTTTCCAACCGATCCGGTTGGATTTCTTGAGTTATAGAAAATTTATCTTTAGTTCTTTTTGTCTTGTAGAACTTGGTTCTTCAATCACTATGGTCTTCAAGGTACTAGAGAATCTTGATTTGTGCTTGACATGCTTCTTTGAAATGGAAATCTTCTAATTGTTGAACATTACTTTACTTTTCCTTCCGTTTCCTCGCACTTGGCTATAAACACTAGACAAATATCTTTTGATGCGATTAAGCAATGAAATCACGTAAATATAACCAAATAACATATACAAAAGCACACATAACGCTACTAGAAACATGTACAATTTTAGCGTTATCAGTCTCAATGCTCTTGCTCATCCACCATCTCAATAGGAGGGTCCTAGCTTAGTCTCTTTTAGGCACTTTTTATTTGGGATTTTTTTGTATTTTTCTTTATTTTCTAGGATAATTTATTTTTCATTGTATTAAGACACTTCATTGTGTTCTCTTTTCATGATATTCATATCATGAAAAATTTTAACTAATGAATGGTGTTTTCTATATTGTTGTTACTTATTACATAGTGTTTGGTAATGCTTGTGATGATGCTTATTACTAACACTTCTTTTGTAGCTTTTTTTTTTCATAATCCATGTCTCTTTCCATTGGCACCCAATTTAGGGGGAGCATTGGTCAAGGGGAGAGAATGGCAAAGGGCTCATTGCACATTCCGCTCGCATCTTCTTTTGTTGAGACAAAAAGGGGGAGAATTATATAGAACTTGGATATTTGACTTTCTGAAAAAGTCAAGCGCATACATTGACTTTTCGAAAAAGTCAACACGATATTCATTGGTAATATTTGACTTTACGAAAAATTCAAGCGCATACTTTGACTTTATGAAAACTCAAACATCATATACTTACATTATCATTTCCTTTCAAGTTCTAAAACTAATATTTTATAACTCTTGTACAATCTTTACATCCTTTATAAAAATAAAATTTATGTTTTGTCCTCAACAAAAGGGAGATTGTTAATACAAATATCGTCATTAAGCGTTATTTATATTTTGATCTTTACCTAAGTTTTGTTAACGACAAAAGTAAGTTTGATTTTATAAAGCTTAAAGCTTGTCAAGTCTAATAGATATTTAAACAAGTTTTTCAAATAATATCTTCATCACTCAAGCATTTACATTGTGATTAATCATATCTTGATATGACTCTAAACCATAATGTATGATAGTAGTTTTAGAATGTTTTGGTTTCTTAAAACTAAACATTACATATGCATTTACATATTTCTAAAATAGAAAAACAAGCACATGACATCATGTGATGCATCATTGAAATCATTGGAAGATTTCATTAGATATTTTGTGAAGATTTGGGCTCTTCATATCTTACACAATCTTGCATAGATATGGTTGACTTTAGCTAGATTTTGAGATCTTCTTTGTCAAACCTCGCGGCACCAATATTTAACACGGGTGGAACCCTTTGAAGGGTTCCGTGGTCCATGGAGCCTGCTGAGTGTTTTGGCTATAAATAGCAAAGCCAAACCAAGTAGTTTATCATCCCTTTCTATCATACTCTCATACATTCCTTCTCTCTAACCTTTCTAACTCGGTTTCATATCATATTAGTGATCTCTTTTGTAGCAAAGAAGATCAAGTCACATTCAAGCTTCAACAAGAAGTTGGAAGTCTTGTTTGTTTGTTGTCGTATGATCTTGTGTTGATTCATACTTCATTGTTGTATCAAACCATCATATATCTTGTGAGTGTGAGTGGTTAGTATTTTAGTCGTTAAAATACATTGTGTGTGGGAGTGGTTGTACCCTTGGAAAGAACTCGACATTTAGCTTAGTGTCGAAAATAGTGTAAGCGAAGTGTAAAGGTTTTCTCCACGGTGAAAGGAGCTTGTTGACTAGTGAAGTTAAACTCTCGAGTGTGAGACTCGGGAGTGGAGTAGGGTAAGGAAAAGAGTCCTTGTTGTTAGGAATTAGAAATTCCGGTATTAAAGAGTCGGTCACCTCAAGTATATGTAATCGTTAAGCTCGTAGTCGTAGTTCTTTTAAGTTAAGTAGTATTTAGTTAAGTAACACCGTGGAGGACGGACGGGTCTTTACCCACTGTATGCCCGATCCATGACCCGATGTGTGGCGATTTATGTAAGACTATAAATACTCTCTACCTTCCAAGGTAGAGAGTTGGAGCTCATAATAATATCTTTCACTTTCTCTCACTAAGTTCCCTAAACCTCTAACTTTCTCTCTCTAGAATTCCATTTATACACCACTTTGTGTTATGGTTTGATGTGTATGTGAAAAGTTATATCCTACAATTGGTATCAAGAGCCATGGTTAGATCATATCTTGCACATCTTTGGATTTTTAGTGGTTTTTAGGTGGTTTTTGAGTTTGAAAAAGTTTAGTGGTTTATGCATCATTTGGTTGATTTCTTGTGGTAAAGCTTGGATTTTGTTAGTACTTTTATGTTTAGAATCATCACAAGTGTTTAGGTTTTCATTTGGTAAGCTTGAATCATCTTGGTTGGGTTGTTTTTGGATTGAAAAGTGATGTTTATGTTGTTTTTCTTGCTAGCGACTTGACATACGGTTTATTTCTTCGTAGCGACTTGCTTTACAATTACATAGCGAGTTGCGGTTTTGAAGCTA
The DNA here is from genome assembly GCA_022545495.1 of Chrysanthemum lavandulifolium. Taxonomy (NCBI): domain Eukaryota; kingdom Viridiplantae; phylum Streptophyta; class Magnoliopsida; order Asterales; family Asteraceae; genus Chrysanthemum; species Chrysanthemum lavandulifolium. Next base: position 92,703,313 of record CM040245.1, on the reverse strand, counting down.
GCGACTTAGTCTTAGCGACTTACGGTACAAGTAGTGGATTCTCCACTACGGGTGGCGACAGTGTTAGCGACTTGGTGAGTAGCGAGTTGCTATTTAGCGACTTGAGTCTTTAGCGACTTGAATCTTAGCAATTCTTGCCAAAATTTTGCTAGCGACTTGAGGCTTAGCGAGTTACTACTTAGCGATTTGCCTTTGTTTAGCGACTTGGGACTTTAGCGACTTGGTGGTATAGCGAATTAGGTGTGTAGCGACTTGGTGCTTAGCGATTTGGTGATTTAGCGAGTTGCTACTTAGCGACTTGGTACTTAGCGACTTGGTTCAAGGGTTTTAGCGACTTGGTTGATTTTTCCGAAGAAGAGGTTTGACCAAAGTTGACTTTTTACGTCAAAACTTCAAACGGCCATAACTTTTGATCCGTAACTCCGTTTTGTTGAAATACATCAAAACGACCGGAACAGTCTGAATATTGCGAGGTTTCACCACGATGTCGTGAAACAAATTTTTCGAGGCCCAAATCCTCGAAAGGAAGTTATTGAGGTTTTAAGTTTTAGACCTAAAATTCTCCGTAAAAGCGTGCATCTACCAATCAAATTCTCAACCAATCAACACTTGACTAATCCTTCAAACAATCATCACTCCTAACACATAATCCTCTATCATTGTGTGGGTCCATCGATTATCATAACTCGTTCTATTGGTCATTATATCACGGTTTCGTCTTGATTTTAGTAAAATCCGCTAAAGATTCTATTTCTCGGTTTAAATTATAGACTTGTAAAATCCCGTGCATACTACCACATCATGTCTTATTCTCTTGACCCAAGTAATTTGAAGTGCTTAAATTGTATGATCTTGTGGACATCAATGATAATGTATGCTACATCGAGCGATTAAAGATGATTGAATCAATCAATGAGGATGTGATATCTCGGGTTCGGACTCTAAAAAGACGAAACGCACGATCAATGCTACAAAATGCAAGGCTAATGGAATGTAACATTGAGCCCTTTCAACTACTTTATCAACACCTCAAACTACTTTTATCTACAACTATGGATCGAACAAGCAATGCTCTCCTTGTCGGGATCTTCCCACCTTGACAAGAACTGTGCTACTAAACTTAGAACAACCGAGGTTTCAAATTACTAAAGAGAAGTTCTCAACCGATGAATCTAATGCACTCTTCAAGTAATCTTGATCAATTTCGACCATTTATCCGGGAATATTCCTCGATTTTGATGATGAAATGGTGAAGTGTCTTTCAAGAAACACTTTGGAATGGAAATTAGCGTGTTCCTTGAGACATTCATACAACTCATGGATAATGTGGAGAAGTACATTGAGGAAGTTACACAAAAGATGAAAACGTGAATGAGTGTCGGTGCGGTTGAGAAATAGTTGTGATAAGTTGGGTAATGTATCTGTTAAAGAATCGGGTGTTGCTAAATGCGAATGTCGAGTCAACATATAATGATGAGTCGGGTAAAACACGGATGATGGATCGGATTAACACTTGAATCTGAGGCTCGAGATTGATAAGCTTGACACATCCGGTCCGGTGACTCTTGTTACACATGTTGTGGATGCGGATAATGAGACCATAAATTGAGCGGTGTCATGTAATGAGGTACCCTTTCTTGTTCAACATAGTGCATCTGCTAAAGCACTTAAACAAAGCGATCATAATCTTGAACATGTCTTTCATAAATGTTCATTCTCGAGGTGAGTCCGAGATTAAGTGTTTCAAAACAAAAGATTTGGTTGATAAGAAGGCTTTTGATGAACTTTCAAACAAATTCTCAAATCTTGAAAATATTGCATTTCACTTGAAATCGCGATTCGAGTAAAGAAGAAAGTTTTCAACAACAAACCATGTAAAAACCGAACTTCACGAATTCGTGAACTTTTGAAATTAACACTTTGAAAGCTCGACTTCAAGACAAAGAGTCAACCATTTACAATCGAAGAAACATATTTACATCTTGAATGAGAAAAGTAATTTAGTCATGAATACACAAGACATTGATGCTATTATAACAAGAAATAATGAAGCTGTCAATTTATGTGGCTAAATTACTAAAGGAAAATGAGTCTTTGAGAAAGCATCACATAGAACTTAGTGACTCTGTCAAAGAAGCTAGAACTAAGTCAATGGAACAAACAAACTCTTTGATAGAAAAATTGATGAACTCAAAGCTCAACTTCGGATAAGAGTTTCGCTATTGTAGCCTTAAAGAATGAGCTTAGGAAAAGCTGTAGGGAAAAGTGTGAACACTAAGTTTACAAAACCATCAACCTTGGGAAACCAGTTTCTCATCCCATTAGAAACCGGTGCATTGTTAGGCGACCTCTGCGTTTATATCCGAAAGACCAAAAGTTTCAAAACACGGTTTGCCTCCTAAGTTGATGAGAAAAAGTTTTGTCAAAACCGGTCACTTCACTGTGTTACCTAAGAGTCATGCTTCTAGTTCCTCTAATCCTCAACATGCACTACTTTTACTCCCGGCACCTCTAGGATTAGTTCAAAAGCAAGTGTCAAAACCAAGCATTAAAACACGTAATTCATATGATATGAATGACTTGTGGAAGAACTATTATCTAGAAAAGCTAGGAAAAGGCACGATTCAAAAGACGGAATTTTAGGTGCAAGACCTAGGGTGAGGAATTCTCACAGATTTCAAGGCACTACTAGTAGTTGTAAACCACTACCAAGGAACACTCAAAGACTAGAGATTGGCGTGCATCTAATAGTAGTTATGTGCATAAGAATGCTAAGCATGTAGAAAACAAAACTAGAAATTCGAGTCTTTTCGAATAAGAAACATTTTCCTTATTCACATGCTAAGGTACAATCCACTAAGACTACTAACGTGACTAAGGTTCAACATGTTGTGAAGCAAAACAAGCCAAAAACTTCGCCTAGATGGATACCAACTGCTAAATCTTTGGAAACTAGGAACATGGATAAGTCTTCCACTATGCATAAGAAGCCATACAATCCTAGACCTTGCCATAAGTGGATACCATCAGGTAGAATGTTTAAGGATGCTGGACTTAGGTGGATTCCTACCGGAAAGCTATTTTCTGATGACCAAATCAAGGTTGACCGTGAAACCCCAAAGGGTTTGGATACTAATGTCATTAACCAATATATATGCAATCAAGCTTGTAATGTTAGTGCATGTAGTCCTTCCTCAGTTGTAGATACTTCGATCCTTCAATACATGGACTGGCTTAAAGTATGGATTACAAACGGATTGATATCTCATAACTCACGGGTTCAAGTAACTCAATCTTGATATTCTTTCGGCTATGACGTCATGCTCAAATCGATTCAGCCTCGTACTTCATCATTATGGCGTCTGCAGATAACACTTGAGCCCGTTCCTCATAGAAAAGAAAAGTGTCGCCATACATGCGCTTTATCTTGACTAATGAGAAATTCTCTATAACGGCCATTCTCATCTACATTCTTCATCAACAAGCTTCATGTTTTCCACGCTCATTCGGTCATCAAGTGGATCTCGTTCATTGGTGTATACTCTTATTCACTTGTTAAATCAAAATGGCAACTTCGATGCAATTTTGAGGGAGAAGAGTGAATATACTACATGATGATGGATGTTTGAATAATGGTTATAAGACTTAATTTTGATGATGATGAGTGTATATTCTTTTGATGAAGAGTGAATATACTAAGGATAAGCGGGATTCATTGTTTTGATTTTGATGACTCTCCTCCAACGCCTAATGCTTCACTTACTAAGGATAAATGGGAATCAATGTTTAGGATTCATTGTTTTTCAAAGATAGGTTTGATGAGTACTTTCAACCTCCGACGAATGTTGATCATCCGACCACAAGCTCATGCTCTGGTTTCTATTGATTCAATTGGTTCACCATCTAAGTACTTCTTGGAATTCTCAAGAAACCTTATCTCCGGTTATTTCACAAGGCGTTTATAATGACTATCATGATATTGTAAGTTGCACTATTGAATTATGATCCGCTCTTTGGTATTCCTATGCCAAATCTTCACGGATTGTTGTTCATGGATAATGATCCGCTCTTTGGTATTCCTTTGCCAAATCTTTACGGATTATTGTTCCTCTCATCGTGCGCTATAAATCAACCACATGAACATTAAGGAAAATGACTACCTCAATCGCTCGAAGACATTTGTGGTGAATCTTCGATCGGTCTCTACATGTATACCTTTAGGAAGAATGCATTAATGTTGAGAAATCATTTGTTCGGTTCATTCGGTGGATCGGCGTACATCGGTTGTACGTTTATTCACGTGTTCGACATTTGACACAAGCGATTACTTGAGTTAATCAATTATCACTTATTTGAGATTGAAGCTAAATTTCAAAGGCGTGTTCTTATTTGATAACTTGCTCGGGTCTAAGAATTTTAAGTTGAAGACTTGGTTTATCTAGTTACCACCGTCGGGATGGATGGTTGAAGATCCGGTTAACTATCACTTTAAGGAGTTACGTAGTTTTACTCGATGACACATGAATATGGCGTTGTGGATAATCGCAAGAGGTGTTAAAGTCTCATACTTTGGTTGAGTATTAAGTACTTAGAGATTTGCTTGAAGCATAAATTCTCGATAATTGTTCTTCCAACATTAGTGCAAGCTTAAGATGCAAATGCGTGGAATTGTCTTGATTTCAAGTTTGGTATATCGGGTTTTCTTCATCGATGGTCACTTCAAATTGTCTACATATGGGTTGATAAAAGATAGTCGAGAGAGTTTCTATCGCGGTGGTCCCACGGCTCTGGACAATCCGATTCGGACCCGCACTTCAAAAAGCAGTCCTATTGGTTCATCCTTGTACCATTTCCTCCCCAACAGACTCCATATGTACCTCCATCAGAAGATGATTTAAGAAAATTGTTTGATCATATGTTTGATGAGCAGTATGAGCCAAGTACTAATGAACTGTCAATTCCTACAACAGAGGCAGCTTCTATCCAAGTAAATGATGTTGATCCTTCAATCTCAATATCATTAAGCCAAGAAGCGCCTGCTGCTGATCACTATGTCTCATCAATAAATCATCAATCATCGAGTGTACATCAGGGAATGGTATCCGTATCAACAATAAAGAAAATCCCTTTGCTACTCATGAAGATGCTCCGTTTTAAAATATATTTGCACAGATCATCCTCGAACCGACTTCATCGGGAGAAGTCGATTCGGCTACCAGTTCCTCAACTACAACCACATGAACACCTCAGAAAATGGACTCACGATCATCCATTGGACAACATCATTGGAAATCCCTCTCGTCCTGTATCCATACGTAAACAACTTGCAACCGATGCCATGTGGTGTTACTTCAACTCCGTACTCTCTAAGATCGAACCAACAGATGTTAAAACCGCCATGAATGAAGACAGCTGGTTCAATGCCATGCAAGAAGAAATTCATGAGTTTGATCGACTTGATGTATGGGAGTTAGTACCTGCTCCAGATTGTGCAATGATTATTGCTCTAAAATGGATTTTCAAAGTGAAACTTGATGAGCATGGTGATGTGTTAAAGAACAAGGCTCGATTAGTTGCTAAAGGATACCGTCGAGAGGAGGTATAGACTTTGAAGAATCTTTTGCTCTGTTGCTCGAATCGAGGCAATCGAGAATCTTTTGGCTAATCACGCTAGTAAGAACATGGTAGTCTATCGGATGGACGTGAAGGCGGCATTCTGAGCGGAGATCTTAAAGAAGTCGTCTATGTCACCAACACGAAGGCTTTGTAAATCGAGCATCCTACCCACGTTTATCGTGCGAAGAAGGCTCATGCGGTTTAAAGCAAGCTCCAAGGGCATGGTATGATCGCTATCAAAGTTTCTTCTATCTACCGGATTCAACAAAGGGAGCGATTGATCCAACATTGTTCATGGGAGTCGAGTTGTCAAGATACACGTCGAAATACGTGCGGAGGTGCTCGGTTCTTGGGTGATAAGCTTGTGAGTGGTCTTCAAAGAAGCAAATGAGTACTTCTATTTCCTCTCTGAGGCTGAATACATAGCCATGTCATCTTGTTGTGCTCAAATCTTATGGATGAGATCTCGATTATCGACTATGGCTTTGAATTCAACAAAATCCTCTGCATCTTGTGATAATAAAGTTCTATTGCTCTCTCATGCAACAACGTTCAACACTCAAGAGCAAAGCATATCGACATTCGACATCATTTCATCGAGGAACAAGTGGAAAAAGGTGTGGTGGAACTCTATTTTGTGAGGTCCGAATACCGTTAGCGAGACATCTTCACCAAAGCTCTTCCAAGAGAACGTTTTGAGTTTATTCTTCCGTCTTGGCTTGAAAAGCCTTCAACCGAAACACTCAAAGCGTCTTGAGGAGGAAGGCGAGGAGTAAAGGTCTTTCTTCTTCTATCTCTTGTATATATCTATTCGAAAAACAAAATACAAAATTATAAAACCTTCAAAATCAAATAGAAAAATATAAAACTTTCAAAATCCATAAAAAAAAAATTGAAAAATTGAAAAATCTTCAAAAATATTGTCATTTTGTCATGTTTCTCTCAATTCGATAATATCTACGGTCTTGATGTTGTCATTCAAAGAATGAAACGGGACTTTAGATGTTGTTCGAATTTTATATATAAAAAAAAAAAATCAAAAAATATTTTTGGGAGAAAGAGAAACTATGGCTTATTGTCATCTTGTGCAATAACCGGTCTTAAAAAGAAAGAACGAGCCATGTTTTATCATGTTTTCAAAATTCCATGCTCGATTCTATAAACATTTATCTGCTGAAAACTAAATGCTTTGAAAAATAACTCGATCTCTATTTTTATAATCATCGGGACTTATTTGTCAAATCTCTCTCTCTCAATCAACAACCTATGTCATTGATTGAGGGAGAATGATTTCAATTAAATTAAAAAGTTATTTGGCATTAAATTGTTTTCAAAAGATATACATGCATGTTTTATCAATGGAGGTTAAAGTCTTAAATCCGATCCTTATCGGTTCAAACGCTTTCATAATCAAGTCACAATTCTCCTTAAAAGCTTTCAAAATCAATTTAAATCTATAAGAGATCACAAATCTCAAATGATTTGATAATTGTGATCGGGGAGAATGTGTGATTTAAATTAGATTTAAAGCGATAATTCGGTAAATGGCTCTATAAGGATGTACATCTTGTCCTTCCCACATGTGACAAACGATTTCAAATTTTCAATGCACATGTTGAGGGAGCATCTATCTTAAACCTATGATTTGAAACGTGATCATTTATCTCAATGTGCGGGGTCCTCTAGTATGTGCAAAACTCTTTTCAAACCTCGAGGCACATATTGAGGGGAGCAAATTATGGAAACCTCATCCTTCCGAAATGCTATATCTACTTGATTTGATGTGGGAAGTGATGTTGATATCTTTAGAAAATGGTAATCAAAAAGTTAATTCTTTCTCTTGCCTCCGTGTGCAAAACATTTTCAAATACTTGATGCACATGTTGAGGGGAGTTCTCGTTCTAAAAATATCAAAAACAATTCGGTACAAAATGCTTTGATAATATATCACAAGTATCCGAATTGATTTTCAAATGGTTTTCAATTGGTTCCAATGGCGGATGAACAATACCAAATAGCAGACCAACTCTACTTTATGTGCGGTGATATAAGGATGATAAGGTTAGGTATGTGTTCCCATGATCCGCCGTGAGCCGGAGGGATCTACCGAGGACAATCCACTAGTTAGTGTAGAAGTCCTTAGGTATGATGATAAAAGGAGAAAATGAGATATGGGAAGAGTGCGGACTAAGACCGAGCTAGTCTTGGAATAAACCCAACAAGGTTCTAGCTATGAAGTCTCGGTAAGCAATGAAGGGTTAAAGAATTAAAAGAATTGAATGAGGAAAGGGTGAAAACAAATAGCCTCCATTTATTCAACCTTAGGCGAAACCAGGTTCACTTCATATACTCTCGATGGTAACATCGGTATTGAAGACAAGACGTCATGGACCCGGTGACGCATCGCACTTCAACTTTCCAAACCACTCAAGTTCCTCTTAAAAGGACTTGTTTCATTCTCACGGGAACCAACATTATCTATCGACTTTCTCTTAGAGATTGTTGATATTGAAGAAGGAGACCTCTCCCAGTCTCCGCACGGGATCCAAATATGCACAAATTGAGTCTAGAGCCACGAGATCATCAATAAATCTCATTAGGACACTTTCAATGAAGACTCTGCATTTCACACAATGTGGAAAGAGATTATATCTTGAGTCCCACGCATTATCCTTGTGGTATTGCCAAAACATCCGAGTGATGTGTATACATATTCACAATGAAGATGGAAAGCCTTGGAGCCAACATCAAACAAGCTCACGGTAGGTGGCATGTGAGATCTATTAGATAGATCAACCATGTGACAACCGAAGAAACAATGGGGCGATTCAATCTCTTGAATCAATCACGTTCGAGTTATGGATTGAGCGGATACCTTTGAAAAACCGGTCTTTGTGCTTAAAACTCTTTTCTTTAGCACATCGACCGTACTCATTTTTCAAACCAAAGGTGTTTTATGATTGATAATTGATTTTCAATAAAACCTTCGTTGTATTGCAAAATAACTTCTATTGAGCAATACACGATTGTTTTTCAAATCTCTTTTCATCAATCGGTGGACTTAAATTATTTGGTTCACTCACTCCGTGTTGTCTTCTTTGAGATGTTCGGTTTGAGAACACTAGAACAGTGCGAAACCACGTCAAGGAAATTCTTGAATTATACCGATCACAGGCGGTACATGTCTCGATCAGCGGGAACCGTGGGCGTGTACCTCAATTCAACGAAAGTGATCAAAGACACTTTCGTGCGATTTATTGCTAATTGTTGTGCGGTACACCCGGCGTTTGCGGTGATCGAATGAAGCGGTCAATCCATATCCGCATGCTCACTTAACACATTCATCTAAAAGGAAATCATGATTAGTGCATCATTGACTCGATATTTTCACTCCATGCTTACGCTACTGCTGCGCCAATATCATGATTCAACAAAGCTTCGCTACTACGATGAGAAGACATCATGATCCGAATGTGAGCATGTCGGTCCTAAAGTCACAACATCACATAATACCAACACCACAATGGATGTCTCGAGAGATTTTTGATGGCGATGATCTCAAATCTTGGCTCAAACTTATTATCACGTGGATCGGTAAAAGACCTCCACTTGGAATAACCAAACATGCAATGTGAAGAATCAATGACTACGAGCTTAGGAGCAAAGGACTACATCAAGGATGCAAGATCAATTGTTAATGTATTATCTAGTTGTATTCAATGTAAGTTTGGTACATGATTGAGGTGACCTCCTTAAGGGAGATTGTTAGAATTAGAAATTCGGTATTAAAGAGTCGGTCACCTCAAGTATATGTAATCGTTAAGCTCGTAGTCGTAGTTCTTTAAGTTAAGTAGTATTTAGTTAAGTAACACCGTGGAGGACTGGACGGTCTTTACCCACTGTATGCACGATCCATGACCCGATGTGTGGCGATTTATGTAAGACTATAAATACTCTCTACCTTCCAAGGTAGAGTTGGAGCTCATAATAATATCTTTCACTTTCTCTCACTAAGTTCCCTAAACCTCTAACTTTCTCTCTAGAATTCCATTTATACACCACTTTGTGTTATGGTTTGATGTGTATGTGAAAAGTTATATCCTACACTTGTAGACCAAACCACTATAAACAACTTGTTGTGGTTTGATTGTTTCTTTCCTTATCTACTCTTTATATATTGTTTACATATTTCACTAACATATCTAAGATCAATATTAATTGATCTTTCAATAAGTTTCAAAACAAAATTTTTAATCGGTAAACTATTCAACCCCCCCTTCTAGTTTTCTACAGTCTTCGTCTTGACCCTTTAGACATCTTTCACTAATGTCTTCGACACTACACTTCTAATGAGAAAGAAGAGAACTATCAACAAGATACTATTAGTAGTCTTGATGATGACGAAGCATGGCAACTCATGGACTTGAGCTTGCTCGACTTCAAGAGGTGGTGATCTCGCCTTTAAGAGGAACCTAGAGAATCACATAAAAACAAACACAAACTACATAGAGAGATCCTTTGGATCTGAGGTTAGAAAGTTTACAATACTAGGTGAAAGTATGTGTAGGAGTGACACCCCAAAATGAAGAAATGGCTCACTATTTATAGAAGAAAATAAGCTACTGTTCCACGGATCCCACAGATCCCTTACTTGAGGGATCCGTCCAGTGTAAACTGGGGAAATCGTGGGACGCTCCTCTTTGCCCATGGGTTTTGGGTCATGGGTCATGGGTTATGGGTCATGGGTCCTAGACTTTGGACCATGGATATCCAAGTAGATACAATGTTTCTAGTAGGTGCAATGCATCTAGTCCATGGGTCATGAGTTAAATCCATGGGTCATGGATAATAACCATTTATGACTTATGCATGATGTCATGAAATGGGTTATGGGTTGTGCTCCATGGGTATGGGTTATGGACTTTAGGTTAAACCCAACTACATTCAATGTATTTGGTCAATGGGTCAAATACTTAAGCTTCTACCCATTATATTACCCATTATAATACATACTAGTTATGTATATATCTACCCAATATGTAAACATTAGTTTTGTACATATGTATTACTAAATCATGAAAACACTATTACTTGTTTGGTGTTTTATGTGAAAACGTAAGTGTGTTAGTAAACTATTAGCTCAAACCATTTACGTAGTTTATTTGTTTTGTTATAATGATTTTACGTTTGTTATCGACAAAACATTAGAAGTTCGTAAAATATAAATAAACGTTTTTACGGATTATTTGTATTAACAATATCCCCCTTTTTGTTGATGACAAAACATAAAATTATTTTAAGGAAAAACTAAAATTCGTAAAGGTTTGAATTGGAGTTTTTGCTCTCTTCTCCCCCTTTTTATCGAAACAAAAAGAGCGTCGAAAGGGAACTAACACCTTATTTAAAAAAAAACATGTGAAAGAAAAATATGAAAAATAGAGAGTAAGTGAGGAGAATAATTCTCGACTTAGCTCCCCCTTGACGAGTCCATCCCTTTGTGAGGGCGTCAAGTAAGAAGAAATACTAAACTAATGCATTGCAACTATGTTTGCAAATGATTTCGTCTATGTGACGAATATGCTCCCCCTTGATGATTGCAACTTTGCAATGGGACATCATGTAATGTAATCCTAATGTGAATCATATTGCAAATGGTTTTGCAATGTATCGCTTTGACACGAAACTCCCCCTAGCTTAGGGTGTCAAAGTCTTCATGTGTATATTGAAAATCTACAAAACAAAGGTTAGAAAACAAGTATATAATGCATAATTTCCTGCAAATAAGACTCAAGTTAGTAGTAAACAAGTCTTACATTGCACGGATCCCAGTTCCCTCCTTGGAGGATCCGTCTCGACAAAATAGAGGATCCGTCGACTATAAACAAAATACGACAATGGTGATGTAACAAACGATGTTAACATCAAAATGAGATATGTATTAAGGTAACAAACATACTCTCAAGACAATATGGCACATAACATGTAATCTCATTCAACAAAACATACGAGAAATGATCTACAAATCTCTAAAAACTAAGAGAATGATTTAAACATGAAACCTGATTCCTAGGCGATCTAAGTTAAGCTTAAGACTAGGACACCACTTGAATCCTTAAGCTCACGGTTGTTTAGGTTTGTTGACCTCATCAAAACGTTCGAGAGGTGATAAAACATGAAACGTTGATCTTCACGTGCTTCATGTATCAAGCTTTCAACATGTTGACAATGATAACAATCTTTATCATGGCTCGGAAATGGTGGTGGTAGAAAGGAAATGGCTTGATGTGGAGAATCGGTGAAGAGGGTTGAGGATCCTCAAAGAAGGAGAGCGGAGGAGGCACATTCGATGATGGCTTAACTAAGGATGATGGTGGAGGTAAAGAGGTGTCAACTTCCATGTGGTCGAGTGGTTGACTTTGATGATTCCTCATAATCCAAAATGGACTATTTGAGAGTGACGAAGAAAAGGATGCCGGGGCTAGTGTTGATTCAACACCTTGATTTTGTTGCGCTATTATTTCTAATTAGAATGTTGGCAATGGTGGAAGATGAGATGGCCTAGGAGGCACTCTAGATTGTAGAGGTATGGTGATGAGAGTGGAGTGGTGAATGATATGGCTCTAGGCACTAAGGGTGATGGTTTAGTGGAAATAGAGGTGTTTGGTTTAGGGGTATAGTGGTGTTTGGCATTGGTAGTTTTGTGGGGACAATCCTTTTGGGGATTGGTTTGATAGGTGGAGGGGAGATCCTACCATTTGTGGATTTAACGGGAGATGATTCGGTTGAAGAAATTTCGTGAACAACACGAGCAAGTTTCTTGGGTGGTCCTTTGGTGGATGAGTTACCACTAGGAGCTTTCCTCAGGATGAGATGATAAAAGAGAATTAAGGTTATAAGGTTTCTAAATACTGAGAATGAGGATGTATATGATGACTTTAGGAGTCTCCACAAGATGGTTTAAAAGGGGAAGGATTTGGCAAGTGCATTCAAGACTTAAGCCACTAAGATCCTTTGGAATGTGATGATTTGCATGCACAAGAGTCATCTTCAGAGTTGTACTGATCTAGGAGTATAGTTAAAGCAAGATGGAGTATTGAAGTTAGCAAGAAGAGCTTGAAATGATTGTTTTAGCTTAAGTTTTAGATGAATCTGTCACCCCGGATCCCACGGTTCCCTCCAATGAGGGATCCGTCTAGGCTAATCCTAGGGATCCGGCTCTCAGCAGCTAAGAAAGAAGAAAAATGATGTTTGTAAGGTCTAATACCTATACCTCTTGAGTGTTTCAGTCTTCCTAAGTGTCTTAAATGAAAGATTACTTAAATGATCAAGGGCAATGAGTGATGTAGCCAATGGCTGCCTTTTATGTAAGAAAATGGAACTTTATGAGTACCAATGAATGACCAAAGATGACACTAGATAATTTGAGAGTATCAAGTGGAGTTAAATGATCCTAGAGACGAGATAGTAACTTTAAGATAATTTTGGAAAATACCTTAAAAGTTATAAGAAATGGAAAAACTAGTATTTGATCCATTTTGAAGTAAATATGACTAAAATCAATTTGCTAAAATTGAGAATTTTATAAAACTAGATGTGTTGACATGTGAGAGCGATGTGTGAGTATAGGAGCAGAAGAGTGATGAGTTTTGGTGAAATGATAAATCGAAAAGCACCTTGAATGAGAGTGTGAAGTAGTCTAAGGACATGGTTTGAAGTATAAAGGCTGAATGCATTTACATTTGCGGATCCCACGGTTCCCTAAGTGGAGGGATCCGTCTAGTACAAGGTGAGGATCCGTCTCATGCAAAACAATACCTTCACAAAGGTATGCAAAGTTGCACAAGGCATCGTATTTCAAAGCTAGTGTTTTCAAGAAGTTTGAACAACAATATAATCGAGACATCAAGCGTTAAATGTTTTATTTCATGAGAGAAATTACATTACAATGATAAAAGATGAAATCTAAGGATTGGGCCTATTTTGAAAAGAAACTAAATTTCTTGAGCGTTTTCGCTAGATGGATCGTCAATAGAATGATGAGTATTTGCCGATTCGGGGATGAAGAAAGACTTGATGAGAGATGTGTTTAGAGGTTCCATCATCTTATTTACAGTACGCATAACGGACTTTGAAATTGAGGGTGGAAGTACATGATGTGATGATAAAGGCATGTCAAGAACATTCCATAAGGGATTAGTTTGTTCTTGTTGCCTTGAAGGTTTACAATTCACTTTTGAAGAAATAGGCAATATTGTATGGTTGTTGTGTTAGCAAACAATACATTATGTGAGCACAACAAGCGGGAAGGATTTCTCGATTTCCCCTAAGACTCCAAACATTTTCACGTAGGATGAGTACGAGAGGTTTATACTCATCTCAGATATCCCGTGTATAGATAATGTTTGGATCAGAGTAATAGGGTCGAGGTTTGCATAACATGTGAGTCAAATATTGGGGGGAAGGTATGTGTGAACAATATGGACTGTTTTCTTCACGATGGTTGAAGAGAGAATCAAGAGACCAATCTTCAGTGAAGGCACATTGTCCATGATTTGGAATTCGGAGAATGTGAGCAAATTGCCCACGGGTTAAAAAAACTTTTGGTTTTTGATCCAAAACCAAAGAGATAGAGATCGATCCTCGTTACGAGCGAGTTCAACTTGACGGAATAATTCCAATACAAAACTTGGACAAATTTTTCGTTAATTTCGAGAAGTCCTTCTAGTCCTATGGTTCGGAAAGAAGTATTGATGTCTTCTTCGTATTGTAGAGGAGTGTCGACAATCGTCCTTCATGGAAGAGACGAGTTTCAAGATTATTGAACCCACGGACATGATTGCTATGTGTGTTGGGTTCAAGAGAGATGTTAGGGATGTAGACATAAGTGAGTGAAAAGTCGAACTCATACTCATGAGACATGACGAGACCTATGGAAGTGAAAGGAATATGATGAGACTCGTTAAAGCAAAAGGATGATCACCTAACGTTTTACTAGATTTCTATTAACAATTACAGTTAAATTACTTAGAATTTATCATTCTAGTGGGATATTTCTTTTTATGATGAAAACTGTTTTTTATGTTGCATGAGAATCTATTTTCCAGAAACACGGTTCTCACGGTTCCCTTCCAAGAGGGATCCGTCTAGTTGAACTATAGGGATCCGTGGATCTGCAGTGACAGAAAAATGATTTTGACGAAAAATAGATTTTTGCATCTTATAGGTTTATAAAACATATGTATTTTAGCCAATATTTACTTAGTTAAGCATGCATTGTAGGTTTCTAAGGTATCTCAAAACCGAAAGTACGAAAGAAAGAAAATAGAAGAAATGAAAACACATTATGAAAATTAGATAAACTAAAACATTAGTAGTATTTTATTTCAATGCTAAGAACGATACAAAGGATTGGGTATAAAACACCAATGTAGATTAACAACACAAAGTACATGTCTCCATAAGAAAACTTGATCATGGGGTACACGAGGCGTTGAGTGTCAAGGCGATGAGTCTGAAGGCGATGTAAACCATGATGATGAAATTCTTCCTTGGTTTTGATTTGAGATGAGATGAGATAAGAAAGAAGATGAAGTTTGAATGAGAGGTAATTTTTGAAAGTGGAAGATTTGAAAATGAGGGTTTGGTGGAGTTTGACAATCGGAAGGGATATTTATGGGGAAGGAGGAATTTTTGAGATTTGCGTTTTGTTTTATTATTAGAAAGTTTTGATTTTGGATTAAGTGAAATAAGACACAAGTTTATAAACCTAGACTATAGACGGAAGAGTAACACGTATGCAAGAAGAGTTTAAACGAAGCTACGTGTAATATATGAGTATGTTAAAAGATAATCATATAAGTTCCTATGTAATCATACTTATTCTTAAGCTAATGTTATTTAGAGATAAGTAGGAAGTCATACCTCTAATGCACTTATGAGTGTCTTTCTTATGACAAGAAAAATGTCAATAGACAACTCCAGTTCCTTTGTGATTAAGATACCTTCTTAGGGAAGGTAATCTTGTTACCATGCTATTCCTATGGCTTGATAAATATGAGCTTTAACTAAGCAAGATGACAAGAAAGGTTAGTGCAATTTAGTAGGATAAATAAGAGAAAAAAAATATTGTTGTCATCTAATCAACATCCTACAAAAGTGTTTTTAAGACATGGTGTTTATTTTTGTAAAAGACCTTCTTTGTAGTTTTCAATTAAACACGGATCGTATCAAGTTTTTAAAGTACGACATACTCTAAGAAACTTGGTAACAAAGCTCTGATGCCAATTGTGGAAAACTAGAAGGGGGGTTGAATAGTTTTATCGATTAAAACTTGGTTTTAAACTATTTAGATCGACTTATGTCAATCTATTTAAACGTGTGTGTTGGATGTTGATAGACAAGCGTATAGATAAATAAAAGCTAAGATAAAGTAAGAAGCACAAAACCACAACGCGAGTATTTATAGTGGTTTGGCTACAAGGACACTTTCCTTGCCTACTCCACTCCCGAGTCACCTACTCGAGAGTTCGTAATCACTACACAACACCAACTCCTTGTGGCGGAGAAGCCTTCACAACGTTGCCTACTTTTTATCCGGTACAAGGCTAGATACCGGGTTCTTCCACGAGGTAGAACCAAACCTATCACAACGCCGCTTACCTTTTATCCGGTACAAGGCTAGATACCGAGTTCCATTACAAAGAAGGAACTACTACCCAACACTACACAAATCCTATCTCTAAGGAGATCCACTCCTTATGACAACATCGACACACCATATCGAATGCACACCTTAGGCACCTTTCACTAATGCCTTTGACTCGACTTCTAGGCACCCTTCACTAATGCCTTTTGACTTGACTTCTAAGCACCCTTCACTAATGCTTTCAACACGGACGTTCGACACCTTTCACTAATGCCTTTACTTTGACTCTTGACACTTTTCACTAATGTCTTCGTTTTGAGCCTTTAGACATCTTTCATTAATGTCTTCGACACTATACTTCTAATGAGAAGAAGAGAACTATCAACAAGATACTATTAGTAGTCTTGATGATGAAGCATGGCAACTCATGGACTTGAGCTTGCTCGACTTCAAGAGGTGGTGATCTCGCTTTAAGAGGAACCTAGAGAATCACATAAAACAAACACAACTACATAGAGATCCTTTGGATCCGAGGTTAGAAAGTTTACAATACTAGATGAAAGTATGTGTAGGAGTGACACCCCAAAATGAAGAAATGGCTCACTATTTATAGAAGAAAATAAGCTCTTGTTCCACGGATCCCACGGATCCCTTACTTGAGGATTCGTCCGGTAAACTGGGGAACAGTGGGGCGCTCCTCTTGCCCATGGGTTTTGGGTCATGGGTCATGGGTTATGGGTCATGGGTCCTAGATTTTGGACCATGGGTATCCAAGTAGATACAATGTATCTAGTAGGTGCAACGATCTAGTCCATGGGTTAAATCCATGGGTCATGGATAATACCCATTTATTACTTATGCATGATGTCATGCAATAGGTTATGGGTTGTGCTCCATGGGTATGGGTTATGGACTTTGGGTTAAACCCAACTACATTCAATGTATTTGGTCAATGGGTCAAATACTTAAGCTTCTATCCATTATAATACATACTAGTTATGTATATATCTACCCAATATGTAAATATTAGTTGTTGTACATATGTGTTACTAAATCATGAAAACACTATTACTTGTTTGGTGTTTTATGTGAAACGTAAGTGTGTTAGTAAACTATTGGCTCAAACCATTTACGTATTTTATTTGTTTTGTTATAATGATTTCGTTTTTATCGACAAAACATTAGAAGTTTGTAAAATATAAATAAGCGTTTTACTGACTTATTTGTATTAACAAGTTTCATGGTTGTTATTTCTATATTGTGGATTTTTTATATAATTATAACAAATATAGAATATGAATGTAATTTAGGTTTGAGGAGGCAGTAGGTGTTTCACTACGAACATTTCGGAGTTTATGTTATATTGATGGTGTATGAGTTATTATTTTATTGTGCATGCATAAGCTACGAAGAAAAAAGCAAACAAATACAACATACCTGTTTCAGAGTTGGTTTACGAGGCAATGCTTCATGAAGATGTGCAAAAAGGCAGCGGAAAAAGAGTTTGAAATAGCTTTGCGAGATCGTATTATAGTACAAACTGACTGCAAAAAGAGTGACATGCAAGCTTATGTATATGACTTGAGGATCAAGGTATATTCTATTTTACATACTCTTTAAAAGTATACACATATTTGACATTATGACTTATAACCTCAGTTAATCATTTTTTTTAGAATTATGCATTAGTTCAATATAATATGTGCAAGGCGCTACTCCATAGTTAAACATACAAAGTTTTTTGGTTTCGATAATCATTTTGTTAGGTAAAATGGATGCTTATCTGAGTTTAGAAGTTCTTGGGTTTGTTAGTTCTGACTATGTCTTCGTGTCGAGCTATGTGTAGCATTATTTTCGTGGGTTATGGTTATGTGAAGTTGAGGAGTTATAAGTTCAAGTCATATGTTATTTTAGTTTATCAACCGATTTTGTTCATCAATTAACTGTTTGAAATAAGTACATTTATGTTAGTTAGTTAATTACGTTAATTGCTCGATAAGCGTTAAGCGGTTATGAATGATTTACGTGCGAGTTATAGTTATGTGTGGGGGGCGGCAATGGCCGAGCTTTGAGCAGCCCGAGCTCGAGCTCACTCGATTATATATAGAAATTTTTGGTTTCAATGATCATTTTGAGCTCGAGCTCGGCTCGTGAAAATTTTCAAAAGCTCGAGCTCGGCTCGGCTCGATTAAATTATATAACATGTTGAATGAAACAAAAGCTCGGCTCGTTAATCACACTAGGCTCGAGCTCATTTATTTTTAAGCTCGATATGTATAGAAAATATATATACGAATATATTTTAGGGCTCGTTTAGGCTCATGAGCCTAATCGAGCTTTATATAAAGCTCGGGCTTGAGCTCGACTATTAACCGAGCCTAAATTTAGGTGAAACTCGGGCTCGAGCTCGTTTGGGCTCGGCTTGTTCGAGCTTTTACCAATCGATTCGAACTTTCACGAGCGGCTCGACTCGTTTTCACACCTAGTTATGTGTAATTATGAGCTAATTTTAGAACTTATTAGTTAAATGTTGTGGTTAATTTTAGTTAGAAGCGATTTTAGGAGTTTTGGGTTTGTTAATACCAAGCGAAAAACAACTTTCAACTCGGTTTGAGCCACCGAGATGGGTTCTTGGTTGGCCTAATAAGCGGACATAATCACATGATATACAAGCGAGCCATCTCCAACAGTCCAAAAAGCAGTTCTAATAAGCAAATACCTAGCAGCCCTATATAATTATAAGACCTCTTTGAGATTGCTTTTGAAATTTCTTAAAGGATGCTTATTGAAGTTTCCTTTGCTTATAAATTCTTATGTGGCGGGTTTCTTTTATATACTGCGTTTCTCGACCATGTTAGTGAATAAAATCATAGGTATTATGAAGACTCAGATGTTCGATCTCTTACTCATACGTGAGTTGTTTCCTGTAAACAATAAGTCGATGCGTCTTGGGGCGAAATGGTTGTGTTTGTGGTGAAGTGGAGGCTCAAGTGGATAAGTTTGATCAATAAAATACGCATGATATTTCAAGTTGTATGGACGATAAAGAGAAGAAACCTTGTTGCTTCTTGTATCAAATGTCACGGTGGCGACGAGGTCTTTAATGGTTAGATCCCTATCTCTTTTAATATTTTGGCTTTTAGTTTTCTTTTCATGTTTCTTAAATTATCTGTTGGAAAATGTGGGCACAAAGAATTATTTTTTGTCGGTTTGAGTATAAGTCTGCTACCGGTGGTTTCACACTTGATCATGTTGCCATGTGAGTACTCAATCTTTTGATTTTGCGTAATTTTGTGTTATGAACTATCTGATGAAGTAATTGTTGGGTTTCTCGATATATGAAGGTCTGCAAGTGTGAATTGCCGTACAACCGGAGGATTTAATGGTGCGATGTCAAGAATGCAAAGGCAAGTGTGGATATATTTTGTAATTATATGTTATTTATTAGTCAAGAGTTACATGTTATATAGCTTTATGTTGAATCGAGGATGTAGTAAATTCATGCTATGGTGAAGGTAAATTTTCATATATAAGTCTTGGATATAAAATGGTGGTTTACTTTGCATAAATACCATGACTTTGAAATCTATAACCAATTTAGGCGCCCTTTTATTTAGAAATAAAGAAACAAATCTTTTCTTCTATTAATTTGTTCTTGGTTGTGAATGATAATCGAGTTCAAAACATGTCGATGGAAAAATCATGACATTAATATAGGTTATGTGTTATTTTTTTAATTTTTCTAATTTTGATATTGTAGATTTAATAATAATCACTGTTTCAATCGCCGCTTTGATATCTTTGTTGAAGGCGATCTCCTATTCAACAAGATTAGTAAGTGGTTATTTCGGCTTTTAGTAAATTGTTGCAATTCGATGGTGGTTGATTCAACGTAGTTTATCACAACAGAATCTTGTTATTATTATTTTTCAAAAAGATGAATTAATATTAACGAGGTGGGCGTAGCCCGCGCGTTGCCGCGGGGCGGGTGTGTTTTTGTTTTATGTGCGTCCTTGTTAATTTGATATGATAAATATCTTGCCACTTGATTCGCATGGGAAGTGTAACCCAAATGGTTCTTGTGGTAGTTTGGTTAGAGTGTTTGATGCCTAGCTTTGTTTATATAAGAAGAGTTGGGTAGGGTGTGTTAGTATACCTTTTTCTTTTATCATTCCATTAATCAAAATCGGATGGTCGCAACCCGCTTTTGGATTAACTAAAGGAGGCATCTGGTTCAAATGAGCTCCCAAAAGCTTCAAGTTCTTTTCATGCAACAAATTATTGAGGATGAATGGTTTATCCAGAAGATTGGAGAAGATTATGATGATCTGCGTAGGAAGATTGAGATTGGTGAGAAGAAGCTGCGAGCTTGAAACTTTTGGGCCTTTTCATGAGGCAGCTCGTGAAATCATGGATTGTGTTGTTGAGACTCTGCAGAGGGAGCGGGATTGGCTTGCTATGTTGGTAGGGGTGTTGGCTGAGGCACGTGAGGGAATGACTGAGAAGCAGCACCATGTGAACTTGATGGATTTTGTTGGTTAGGTTGTTTTGGTTGTGTGGTGTATGGTTTGTGTTGTGTTGGTTAGAATAATGTATGATCTTTCAGTTTGTTGGTTTGTAATGGTGTCTTTTGTGTAATGGTAATGTAATTGTTAATACAAATAAACCATAAAAACGTTTATTTATATTTTACGATCTTCTAATGTTTTGTCGATAACAATCGTAAAATCATTTTAACGAAATAAATAAAGTACGTAAAAGCTTTGAGCCAATACTTTACTAACACACTTTTACTAAACATATAAAATCATCAAAACATGTTTAGTTGAATAAGTTATATAAAACCAAAACCATTTTTATAAAACACTTACAAGTAACTTTGTTTACTTATATTTTATAAAAATGTATATGTGCTTAATATAACTTGTAATGGAAATATGTTGTGTAATATATTGGTTTTCATAAACACATCACATAACACAATATGGTTCGAATAGTTTAAGGTTCTAGAGAGATACGGTGGAAGATGGGAGCCTTTCTAGAGAGAAAGTAAACAAAAGAAAGAAAGGTTAGATTAAGTGAAGGTCCAACCTCTACTTTGGGAGGTAGAGGTATTTATAATTACATACTACACGTCCTCCTTGATTGTGGATCATGCATCTGAGTGGGTAAAGACCCGTCCTTCCTCCACGGTGTTACTTAACTATTAACTAACTAATAACTACTAAATAACGTAAAGTCTACGAGCTAAGATATGCTAAACAATAATTGGGGTGACCGACACTTCCTTATGGAATTTCCAATTCCTAACAATCTCCCCCTAAGGGAGGTCACCCCATGATTTACATTTTGAATCATAGCATTCTATCTTTGTCTTTATGCTCGACCTCGAAGACTTCAATTCTTCAATGTCCGCATTCTTTGTGCTTTAGCAGTGATTCTTCAAAGTCCAACTGCTTTGTACTTTTAGTGGAGGTCTTTGAAATGATCCACATCTTGATGATCTTCGAGCTTTGTTTGAGATCATCAGCCACAGTAAATCTCTGGATCACCCTTTGTAGTGTTGCCTTCATGTGATATTGTGACTTTTGGACCGACATGCTTACACTTTCTGGATCATGACATCTTTCCATCAGAGTAGCGGAAGCTTTCTTGGTTCATGATATTTAAGCGATGTAGCGAAGCATAGTATAAAATATCGAGCCGGTTATTAGATATGCACTTGTCATGATGTTCTTCAATTAAGCGTGAATATTGTGAGCATGCGGTTGAATTGACTTCTCAACTACGATCACCGCAACCATCAGCAGTTCTCGCAAACAAGCGATTAGCAATAAAACACGAAAGTGTCTTTGTTCACTTCGATGAATATAGTTGCAAGAACCACGGTTCCCGTTGATCGATATAAATCGCCGTGATCGGTAGAGTTCAAGAATCTCCTTGACGGGGTTTCGCAGACTTGATCTAGCCGTTCTCAAACCGGGCGTCCCAAAGAAGACAACACGGGTGAGTGAACCGACAAATTGAGATTCAGCGATTGATGAAAAATTGATTTGAAAACAATCGTGTATTGCTTGAAGAAAGAGTTTTGCAATGACGAAGGTTTTATGAGAAAGATCAATTTTCAATCAAAAATACTTTTGTATTTGAAAAGAATACACATTCGATGTGCTAGAAAAGAAGAGATTTGCACATCGAACGGTTTTTCAAAAGTATTTTTTCAATCGAGATACTTTTGTGTTTGAAATATGAATACATATTCGATGTCTTGGAGAAAAGAAGAGATTTGCACATCGAACGGTTTTCAAAAGTAATCGTTAATTCATTTCGGACCAAGGTTGATTCAAGAGTGAATCGCCCCATTGTTTCTATCCATTGTCACAAGCTTGATCTTATGTAAGATCTCACATGTCACCCACCAAGAGCTTGTTTGATGTTGGCTCTGAAGGATTTCCATCTTCATTGTGAATATTTTACATATCACTCGGATGTTCAGCAAAACCACAAGGATAATCGTATGACTCTAAATATATACTTACTTTCCACATTGTGTGAAACGATGAAGTCTTCATTAATTTTGTGTCCTAATGAGATATTGTGGATGATCTCTTGGCTCTAGACTCAATTGTGCATATTTGGTTCTATCTGGGAGACTAGGAGATGGTCTCCTCTTCAATATCAACAACCTCTAAGAGAAAGTCGATAGATTATGTAGGTTCCCGTGAGAATGAAACAAGCCCTTTTAAGAGGAACTTGAGTAGCTTGGGAAGTTTAGTGCGGTCGTCATGGGTCCATGACGTCTTGTCTTCAATACGGCGTTACCTTAGTACCGTAGCATATGTATTGAACCCGGTTTCGCCCTAAGGTTGAATTATTGGAGGGCTATTTCTTTTCACCCTTTTCACATTCAATTCTTTTTCATTCTTCAACCCCTTGATGCTTACCGAGACTTCATTACTAGTACCTTGTTGGGTTTATTCAGTTCTAGCTCATCTCGATCCGCACTCTTCCGTATTCTCATTTTCTCCTTTTTCATCATACCTAAGGACTTCTACACTATCTAATGGATTGTCCCTGGGTAGATCCCTCCGGCTCTGGCGGGATCGTGGGAACGAATACCTAACCTAACCATCCTTATAACACCATGCATAAAGTAAGTTGGTCGGTCTTTTGGTATTGTTCATTCTTCCTTGAAACCAATTGAAAAATCATTTGGAAAATCAATCAAGGTACTTGTGATATAATATCAAAGAATTTTGTACCTTAATTGTTTTGATCATTTATAAATGCTCCCCCTCAACATGTGCATATTATATTGAAATTGTTTAGCACATGGAGGTAAGAGTTCTTTGAAATGTATTCATGATCACAATTTCCGTAGAAAAAGTCATTTGAATTTCTTTGGTAAATTCTTCCCCTCAATATGTGCGTAGGATATTTAAAATTATTTTATCACATAGAGGAAAGAGTTCATTTGAAGTACATCCATGATCACAAAATCCATTAGGAAACCATTAGAAAGTTAATCAAGGTACTTTATGTTGAAACATAGAAATCTTTGTACCTTTAAAGTTTATTTTCTTTTTGAAATGCTCAACCTCAATATGTGCTTCGAGATTCGAAAGCATTTAGCACATATGGGAGAGCAATATGCACATTTGAATCAAAACGTTCACCTTTTATCAAATTTCATTATTAAATCACAGATTCTCCCCCGATCAAAAATATCAAACCCTTTGAGATTTTGGATCCCAAGTGATTTAATAAGGTTTAGAAAACATGGGAGAAAATGTGCCTGATTTAAAAGCTCTTCTGGTTTATGGTTAAATTGTGACAACTCGTACTTTCAGGTCATTTCTCAAATTTACTATTCATCTCGAGAATTTACTATTCATCGATCACTATTCACCGTTTTACTATTCATCGTTTTCGGAGTCGAAGTAATATTCTGAGAACGTATTTCAAAATTTTACTATTCACGAAATACTATTCATCGCCAGAGAAAAATCATTATTCATGGTTATTATTCATCATTTCGTAAACTAGGTTTACGAATATCAAATCGATGTAACCTTAAGGGTTAAGTGCGTATTCATGGAACATCATTGAGAACATTTCATATAGATTAGATTTAGTCTACATATCATTAGTAACATCATCATCATATTAGTTCATGCATGAATTTGCATATTTCATTAAACGTATATTTTCCTATTAAATAAACGCTATCGCGTAATCATTTATTTTGAATAATTAATCCGACACTTCCAAAAATTATCGAGATATATTTTATACTCATTTTAAAATTATAAAAATTATAATATTAGTTTACGGTGTTTTAAATTTATTTTGTATATAAATTGTTATGTATATTTATTTACTGACGGTTTTAAGTAAATACTACTCGATAAATATTACTTCACTAAATTCTTGTAAGAAATGTATTTTATAATTTTATGACTTCGATATATTTTATTTTGTTCACTTCTTTTAGGCACCCTCGTGTTATGAGCATTACCATCGACTTACACTTTTATTTAACGTCAAATAAATTTCAATGATATGCTCAAATTATTTTAAAATAGTTAGTGTCACTCAAACTTAAAAACTTTACGTTTTACGTTGGCATCTTCATATCAAAATTAATATGAAGTATATTGATAAGTTTTAGAGATTTTCATAAGTATTATATTCTTATGTTACACGGTTTTAAGTTTTGTGGCTTAAAAGTTTAATATTAGTAATTACCGGGATCAAACTATACCTCTAAATACTAAACTATTATTATAACACATAATAAACACACTTTGCTTCCATTACCCACAATTAAACACCCACGAATGCATTAGAGAGTAAAAGTTGTACTTAGTTTGTTGGTAATCATATATAAACCATAAAAGAATAATAGTTTAATTCAAAATTCCACAACGTCTTATAGAGCAGGTTATATGTTCTTTAAACTCTTTTTTTCAGATGTCATTTTATAATATAAATGATGCAAATATCCAACAAAACAAGTTGCATTGTAAATTTATTTGTAAACTTGACACGTTTCTATTTTCTTTACAAACGTGTCACCTTATATGCAACATCACAAATTTTGTCACCCTACAACATAACACGTATCATGCATACATACCCTTTGCATGTAATAGTTTACCATACTTTCATGATCGTCACATCATATGTATCTTGCTATAACAAAGTCTCAATATGCAGGATACATCATTTGAATGATATATAAATTGTGCCCATACAAACGAAACAACTTTAAAAAAAAAAAAAAAAAAACTTGCTGCTTATCAAGCAACCTCAACAAATATATTCAAACGACTATATATCATCTTCTTGCATCACGAAGCTCGCGACTTCCCGTTACACTTTATCTCGTCATATCCTATCAGTTATGGTGAGTTATCTTCTCAGTTTGTGCTATTGATGGGTAAATAAATCTACTCCTTATTAATTTAATATCATGAAACAAAGATATAATTAGTTGATACATATTGAGGCCTTTTGAAATGGTTTCTTGTTATTGTTGAAGAATAACGTTCAAGTAAAAGGAAGAGTCGACAGAATACTAAAACAATAGGAATGACTATCTAAAATTAAGTGACAAAATTTCATATGGTCATTTGAAAAGAAATGAGGTTTCTTATTAGTCTTTTGTGGTCATCATTTTGGAAACAGAAACCATAGATAAATAAAAGAATTAATAAATTAAGTAAATGAAAGGAAAGAGCCAACATGTTTGTTAAGTAAGTTATTTGGAGCTTAATGGCAGAGTATCATATGTTGAAGTTCTTAAAACAAGTACTTGTATATTTTATTTGTGGTTTAAATTTTATATGTCAATTAATTTTGTAAGTCACGAGATTAGTTAAACAAGTAGTGGTGTCTCACTAGAGAGAGTTAAGTCATGTATCTTGGTAAACCATGAGAGATATGTTTACTGAATTTAGTGCAGTGAAATTATTAATTAGGTGAACGTCCATTTTATGACACTTGATAAGACTCGAGAAATATCTAAAGGGCGTCAAGGTGAGTTTCATAGCCCCATTTTCAATTGTTTTATACTATTTTTGGGAGATACATGCTCAATTACCTATTTTACTTTCAAAAGTACTTAAAACCTTTACATATTACTGTGAGTTCATAGCCCCACTTTCTATTACTTAATTGTTTTATAAACTCTTGGGGGAGATACATGCTATATTTTTAATCGAACACAAATGCTTTGAACTGTATGTTATATCCAAATGCTTTATTGTCACTAAGTATTCTATTGACATGTTTGAAGTCCCTACATCATGCACCATTAGTCACTTGCGAGTGAGCGCGAATATTGTGAATAGGCCTATTGGAATTAACACTCCGTTCTTATTGACCCGGTTAGGGAAATCGAACGCACTATATTTGAATCATTAAGGTAAATTGGCAAGTTTACCTATTAGGGCTGCGATGAAACGATTTTACCAATTTCTATTGGTACGAGGTTTACGCTTTGGTTGTCATGAACTTAGTGAAATAAATGCTGTTTTGTTTTCAACGATGAGTGTGAAACAACGTAGTTCACACTACGAATATTGTGTTCAAACGAATTAATTAAACCTATGGATTTCACTCAACCTTTGTGTTGACTTTTAAGCATGTTTCATCTCAGGTATCTAAGGCATATACTTCATGGCATGCATGTGGACATATCATAGAGTCGCGGTGACGACGCGTCTCACATGGGATTTATACACTTTAATAACATCGTTTGACTTGTACCAAACTTATTTTCCGCACATGTTGATTTTCATTTGGGACCTATCTTTGTAACTCGAATGTTTTAATATATCAAGCGATGTTCTTTTCAAACGACACTTTAGGTCGTTCAATATAACTGTGATTGTGATGCTATGGCGGTCATTCCCGAATTCCATTCCACGCAAAATAGGTAATTTGGGGTGTGACAGATTGGCATCGAGCTTGATTATAGAGAACTAGGTTGCATCTTTGACCCTAGACTATAACTACATCATCATAGCATCTCATCATTTCATCATAAGTGCATGTTCACTTTACATGTGGTTTATACGTACATTTTCGAGTTATTTACTTTCATTTCACATCGATTGTCACATGGATGCCTTTAAATACCCATCCCATTATCATTTCCTCATACTCCAACGTGAAGAATGCCTTGTCATTCCCTATCACAATTTTAATATCAGTTGACTCATCACAGATAACGTCGAATGCCGAGATAAAACCTTTAAGTACGGCAAAGTCACTCTCACTCCTTTGATCACCACCAACATGTCGAGTTACACGTTATTCACACATTAAGTCACTAAACCATCGTACATTTGAAGCACTTACGACATCTCATAACCCATCTTCTTGGAATCCATCATTCATTTTTGAAAGACAACCTTAAATTTATTATCTCATATCACATCTCTTTAGAGCGTTTATTATTAACATAGGACTTTGCTACGTCTCACCCTTCCTCTTATTTTGAAGAGTTATGGCGCCAAGAAAGCTCCACAAGTTTTGACACAAGCGGCTATGCAAAAGTTTGTGAGGATAGTATAGCCAATGCTTTAAGGACCGAAAGAGCAACGATGGCGGCCGCTGTTGAGGTCTGACTCTGCAAAGCCGCTAGACTTGCCAATCTTCTTGAGGTCGCAACCCCGCCGAAGCCGCTAGACTCGCCATCGCCACCGAGGTCGCAGACTAATCTTGAAGTGCCGAGCTTGCTAATGCCGCTTGCGGTTGCCGCTAATCTTTGAAGCTACTAGAATTGCGGCGAAGTGAAGCCGCTAGACTTGCTTCTGCTGCAGGAATTGCAGGAGGTCTAGGGTTAGAAGTTGTTCGTATAAGGATTTTAAAAGTGGAGATCCTACTAAGTTCAAAGGTCTTGAAGGCAACTGCCATGGTTAGATGGTTCGAGAAAATGGAGTGCATGTTTACGTTATGTAATTGCCGGAGGATAGCAAGGTTAAGTTTGCTACAAGTACACTACTTGATGGGGCAATGTCTTGGTGGAATTCGTATGCTCGACCAATGGGGATGGAAAATGCTTTCAAGCTCACTGGGAGCAATTCAAAAGGTTGTTAAAGAAGTATTGTCCGCGTGCGGAGGTGAAAAAGTTAGAGACCGAATTCTATGAACCGGTAACTATTGGGTATGACATTGATACTTACATTCGAAGGTTTCAAGAATTGGCCGTGTTATGCCCATCTATGGTTTCGGATAACGAGAAGCTCTGGAGGCTTTCATTGGAGGACTTCGAAATTATTCAAGGCGATGTGATTTCCTTTGATCCATAACGATTGAGGAATCTATTCGAGTGTCTCAAAAGCTTATGGCACAAGTAGTAAGAGAGGCAACATCACCAACACTAACCGTAACAACAATACCAACAACCGCATCAACTACAACAACAACCAAAACAACAACAACAACAACGGCGATAACCAAATCAACAACAACAAAAGGAAGTGGGAAAGCGACCAAGGAGGTTATAATAACAACAACCAAAACCGTAATACTAACCATCATCAACAATGAATAGAAGGCAAGAAGTGGAATGGTTTATGTCATTGCACCAATGGAAGGCATAGGTTATCTTTGGAACACACCCACTATGTAATCGATGTAATTTTCATCACTCGGGTCCTTGCCGCCAAGTGCCACAAATGCCAAAATCGGGACACCTAGCCGTGGATTGTAGAGGTAAGGCCGTAGTCACATGCTTCGGATGTGGGAACAAGGACACTATCGGAACCAATGTCCTCAAGCGGAGGTCAACAAGTTGAAGGTGCTCATGGGAATGCCTACATGTTAGAAGGAGGTGAAGCTCAAGAGGATTTCAACAACGGAAGAGCGAAGAAGTTCGAAACTAACGGTCTTATTTTCCTTATGTACTATGTCGTACTAAGTTTATGTCTTCCATCGTATCCGGATCTTTATAACTTAAAATGTATTACTTTTTGATAAACCACTCGTTGTAAAATATTCTCATCTATCGTACTTTATTTTCTTTCCGATTTGTTATCACTTACGAGAATTTTACTTCCTTTTACTTTAACGACCATTTTAACGACACGGTTTAAATCTATGTAAACATTGAGAGTTATAACAGCTAAACCGAACATCACATTATCGTTCCTTAATTATACATAGCCTAGCTAACTATGTCTAATTATGGAGGGATCATGTTATGTTGGGAGCATTTATTTATAAATCTTAGTGCAAGCAAAATTTTCACATATTCCAAAAATTCCAAAGTGATGCTCATCGGAGATATTCATCCAATATTTTCTCTACTATGATGTTTTGTACGCTCTCAATCATCGATAACCATAACGACACCTCTTCATGTCTTCTTTCCTCAAGTATTCATCACAAACTCAAAATTGATGGACTAACATTTAGGCGAATTCGGGGTGAATTCCTTTTTGGATGGGCGAATGTGACAACTCGTACTTTCAGGTCATTTCTCAAATTTACTATTCATCTCGAGAATTTACTATTCATCGATCACTATTCACCGTTTTACTATTCATCGTTTTCGGAGTCGAAGTAATATTCTGAGAACGTATTTCAAAATTTTACTATTCACGAAATACTATTCATCGCCAGAGAAAAATCATTATTCATGGTTATTATTCATCATTTCGTAAACTAGGTTTACGAATATCAAATACGTGTAACCTTAAGGGTTAAGCTGCGTATTCATGGAACATCATTGAGAACATTTCATATAGATTAGATTTAGTCTACATATCATTAGTAACATCATCATCATATTAGTTCATGCATGAATTTGCATATTTCATTAAACGTATATTTTCCTATTAAATAAACGCTATCGCGTAATCATTTATTTTGAATAATTAATCCGACACTTCCAAAAATTATCCAGATATATTTTTATACTCATTTTAAAATTATAAAAATTATAATATTAGTTTACCCGGTGTTTTAAATTTATTTTGTATATAAATTGTTATGTATATTTATTCTGACGGTTTTCAGTAAATACTACTCGATAAATATTACTTCACTAAATTCTTGTAAGAAATGTATTTTTATAATTTTTATAACTTCGATATATTTTATTTTGTTCACTTCTTTTAGGCACCCTCGTGTTATGAACGTACCATCGACTTACACTTTTATTTAACGTCAAATAAATTTCAATGATATGCTCAAATTATTTTAAAATAGTTAGTGTCACTCAAACTTAAAAACTTTACGTTTTTACGTTGGCATCTTCATATCAAAATTAATATGAAGTATATTGATAAGTTTTAGAGATTTTCATAAGTATTATATTCTTATGTTACCTGGTTTTAAGTTTTGTGGCTTAAAAGTTTAATATTAGTAATTACCGGGATCAAACTATACCCTCTAAATACTAAACTATTATTATAACACATAATAAACACACTTTGCTTCCATTACCCACAATTAAACACCCACGAATGCATTAGAGAGTAAAAGTTGTACTTAGTTTGTTGGTAATCATATATAAACCATAAAAGAATAATAGTTTAATTCAAAATTCCACAACGTCTTATAGAGCAGGTTATATGTTCTTTAAACTCTTTTTTTTAGATGTCATTTTATAATATAAATGATGCAAATATCCAACAAAACAAGTTGCATTGTAAATTTATTTGTAAACTTGACACGTTTCTATTTTCTTTACAAACGTGTCACCTTATATGCAACATCACAAATTTTGTCACCCTACAACATAACACGTATCATCCATACATACCCTTTGCATGTAATAGTTTACCATACTTTCATGATCGTCACATCATATGTATCTTGCTATAACAAAGTCTCAATATGCAGGATACATCATTTGAATGATATATAAATTGTGCCCATACAAACGAAACAACTTTAAAAAAAAAAAAAAAACTTACTGCTTATCAAGCAACCTCAACAAATATATTCAAACGACTATATATCATCTTCTTGCATCACGAAGCTCATGACTTCCGTTACACTTTATCTTGTCATATCCTATCAGTTATGGTGAGTTATCTTCTCAGTTTGTGCTATTGATGGGTAAATAAATCTACTCCTTATTAATTTAATATCATGAAACAAAGATATAATTAGTTGATACATATTGAGGCCTTTTGAAATGGTTTCTTGTTATTGTTGAAGAATAACGTTCAAGTAAAAGGAAGAGTCGACAGAATACTAAAACAATAGGAATGACTATCTAAAATTAAGTGACAAAATTTCATATGGTCATTTGAAAAGAAATGAGGTTTCTTATTAGTCTTTTGTGGTCATCATTTTGGAAACAGAAACCATAGATAAATAAAAGAATTAATAAATTAAGTAAATGAAAGGGAAAGAGCCAACATGTTTGTTAAGTAAGTTATTTGGAGCTTAATGGCAGAGTATCATATGTTGAAGTTCTTAAAACAAGTACTTGTATATTTTATTTGTGGTTTAAATTTTTATATGTCAATTAATTTTGTAAGTCACGAGATTAGTTAAACAAGTAGTGGTGTCTCATTAGAGAGAGTTAAGTCATGTATCTTGGTAAACCATGAGAGATATGTTTACTGAATTTAGTGCAGTGAAATTATTAATTAGGTGAACGTCCATTTTATGACACTTGATAAGACTCGAGAAATATCTAAAGGACGTCAAGGTGAGTTTCATAGCCCCATTTTCAATTGTTTTATACTATTTTTGGGGGAGATACATGCTCAATTACCTATTTTTACTTTCAAAAGTACTTAAAACCTTTACATATTACTGTGAGTTCATAGCCCCACTTTCTATTACTTAATTGTTTTATAAACTCTTGGGGGAGATACATGCTATATTTTTAATCGAACACAAATGCTTTGAACTGTATGTTATATCCAAATGCTTTATTGTCACTAAGTATTCTATTGACATGTTTGAAGTCCCTACATCATGCACCATTAGTCACTTGCGGTGGCCGAATATTGTGAATAGGCCTATTGGAATTAACACTCCCGTTCTTATTGACCCGTTAGGGAAATCGAGCACTATATTTGAATCATTAAGGTAAATTGGCAAGTTTACCTATTAGGCTCGCGATGAAACGATTTTACCAATTTCTATTGATGCGAGGTTTACGCTTTGGTTGTCATGAACTTAGTGAAATAAATCTTTGTTTTGTTTTCAACGATGAGTGTGAAACAACGTAGTTCACACTACGAATATTGTGTTCAAACGAATTAATTAAACCTATGGATTTCACTCAACCTTTGTGTTGAATTTTAAGCATGTTTTATCTCAGGTATCTAAGGCATATACTTCATGGCATGCATGTGGACATATCATAGAGTCGCGGTGACGACGCGTCTCACATGGGATTTATACACTTTAATAACATCGTTTGACTTGTACCAAACTTATTTTCCGCACATGTTGATTTTCATTTGGGACCTATCTTTGTAACTCTGAATGTTTTTAATATATCAAACGATGTTCTTTTCAAACGACACTTTAGGTCGTTCAATATACTTCGTGATTGTGATGCTATAGCGGTCATCCCCGAATTCCATTCATTGCAAAATAGGTAATTTGGGGTGTGACATAAATGCTCCTCCACAATCATGTGCATTATGTATTTCAAAATCGTTTGGCACATGAAGGAAGGAGTGCTTTTGAAACAATCACCCTTTAAAACCAATTTGAGATTTAAATCACGATCTCTTCCCCGATCAAAAATATCAAACCATTTGAGATTTGTGATCCCAAATGATTTAAATCATTTAGAAAATTTTAGGGGAAAGACGTGCATGATTTAATTTTGAAAAAAGATTGATAAGGAACAGTTTTTCGACATTAAAGATTGTTAGTGTCAGGTATGATAGTTTTTAAGAGATCTTTAAGTAAAATAAAATAATTTCACAATCAAACAAGAACAGAAAAAATTTCATTTTGAAAGATCTTTGAGTTTTAAAGAAAATCATACCATGACATAACATTAAATCTTTAGATCACCACTTATTTTGTACAAACGGACTCTGATTCGTTTGATGATATATTGTTTGAAAATAATTAATTTGAAATCACTCTCCCCCTCAATCAATGACCGTAGTTGTTGATTGAGTGACTTAAGATTTGACAAAATTAAAGTCCAGTTGATTTCCAAAATATTAGTCCAATTTATTTTCAAAACAATAATTTTCCAATTTTAAAACAATGATTTCAAAATTGTTTAAAAATGGTATCATCCACTACATTTCTGCACAAAGATACGTTAGGTGGTTAGTACGCTTGTTGTTCTTTGTGAGGGTGGAAGAAAACCATCTGCAGATGCTGAGACCTCTGACGTTGCATTTATCATGCCAACTCTCCATATAGGTCCAATTAAGCTCCGTTTCTTCATTTGTCGACCCAAGAAATAGTTGCCCTTTCCTTTCGACATCCAATCATCTCCAATTGTGGGATCCGGATCGGGAACATTCTTATAAACCATGATATCTGCATACGTTAGTGGACACAAATAGATATATGGTGGTCGACATCACCCAAACAACAATCGACTAATAAAAGTCAATTCAACATATCAATCAGATCATGTAAAGCATGGGAATAATGTGTTTATCAAACTCTAATCATCTAATTATAAAAAATCATATCCTAGGCACCTAGTCCTTCAACGTAGGTTAACATGTTTTACATTTAAGTATATAGGATAATTAGATAAGCCCGTTAGATGATATAAATTTGAAAACATTACGCCCCAATCAATGACTCTTTCTCTTGAAAAGTTTTAAAAGCGAAGTCATTGATTGAGTTTTGCAATTTATGAAAACTTGATTCGATTGATTTTCAAGCAACTCATTTACCACCATTTTGTTCAAACAAATATTTTTTCGAAGAATTTTAGAAGGAAAATATTTGAGTAGAACAATGATCCTTGACATACTTTCCTCATTTTGTTTTAGGATAAGTGCGAAATATTTGAAAATTGGTTTAGCGCAACACTTTCCTTTCTTGAAGAGCGGGTTGCTATCAGAAATAATAGGAAACCATAGTTTAAGAACGGGTTACAGTCTGAGGTAACTGCAAGCCATAGTTTTGAAGAACGGGTTACAATCTGAAATAACTGCAAGCCATATTTTGAGACATGTTTTGGAAAAGAATATTTACACCTCATGCTCGAACTTCATCTATGGTCCCGTGCCATTATTGAATGACATTTCTAAGACCGTAGATGTTATCGATACCGAAGACATGTCTTGAGAAAACAATATTTTGGTATTTTCGATTTTTCAAATTTTATGGATTTTGTTGATTTTATATTTTTCTATTTTGTTGTTGTTGGTTTTATATTTTTGTATTTTGCTTTTTGATAAATATATACAAATAAGATGATATAGTTTAAGAAGATGATGATACGAGTACCGAGATAAGGATATCGTTCAACACTTAGTAGAAGATAGAAGTCATCATTTCTTAAACTTTCACCACCAAAGCTTTCGAGACTCTTGAATGGACGTCAGAAATTGATCCTACAGAAAGTGAGACTTTGGTAGCTTCCCCCCAAACCGACAATCTTCGAATAAAGACCATTTTCCCAAGAAGTAGAATGTGAAGAGAAATAGTATCATTGAATGAAGCTCAACAACCGAAGAACACGAGAACACAAGTAACAAGTTTAAACATCGATCATCTTTGCGGTTATCAAACCCGAATACATGATTAAGCTCTATCACGTGAACTGTTTGCGTCCCGATGTACACATTACTCTTGAGTTTGAGCATTTGTCTATTCGGAGAACAATATGTCAACATCTTCATTTCACCAAATGCATTCGGTTATCTTTCATATAACCAATCACCCATAATGTACACATGTACCCAACAAGAGTAGAGACGATGACATCCAAGTAACATGTTGAATCACCGATCATCTCGTGGATATCAACTCCGATAATCGAATAAGCTCGATCATGTGAACATGTTGTGCGTCTCTGATGTACACATATCTCTCCCCTAATGGTTGCGATCTCATCAGAATCATCATAACATTGTGTACATGAAGCAATAACCAGAAGCACTTTATCATAAGCCATATTGAAGATGTCGATAAGCAATATCATCTCACGCTCCAAATATTCTTCTCATATTTCTTCCCACTGAGAGCTGAGTTAACACATACCAAAAGTGTCAAGAGACCACTTACCCCAAATAGTTGGAATAATACATCCTTCCCCCAAATACTCGGAATAATACATCCTTCCCCCAAGTCAAGAGACCACTTACCCCAAATAGTTGGAATAATACATCCTTCCCCCAAATACTTGGAATAATACATCCTTCCCCCAAATAGTTGGAATGATACATCCTTCCCCCAAATACTTGGAATGATACATCCTTCCCCTAAATAGTTGGAATGATAACACCAAGCGCCACGAATTAAATCTTGAGTTTCTACGGTTATGACATTTGTCTCCCGGAATAACTTCAATATAGAAGAAGTATTAAGTTCATCACGTGTACTCATTGTGCGATTAGATGTATGTCTCCTTCCCCCTTGCTGGTTTTGATACCTCAGAATCAGCAAGACATAATACACTCATATCCTTGAAATCTTTTGAGAAGAACACAGTGAGCTTAAATGTATCTTGTGAGAATCAACTGCTATAGAAACTCTCTCTGTCTATCTTAACCAACCCATATGTGGATAATTTAAAGTGACCACTGATGAAGCTAACCCGATATACCAAACTTGAAACTAAAGTAGGGTTCCCCGCATTTGTGTCTTAATCTTGCACGAATGTTGGAAGAACGGTGTCGAGAATTTATGCTCCAAGCAAATCTCTAAGTACTCAATACTCAACCAAAGTATGAGACATTAACACCTCTTGCGATTATCCACAACGACATTTGCGTGTGTCACTAAGTAAAACAACGTAACTCCTTAAAGTGATAGTTAACCAGGTCTTCAACCATCCAAACCTACTGCTGGTAACTAGATAAACCAAGTCTTCAACTCAAATTGTTAAGCCCGAGCAAGTTATCCAATAAGAACACGCCTTTGTGAAGGTCAAATTTAATCTCAAATAAGTGATAAATGATTAACTTTAAAGTAATCAACTTGTGTCAAATGCCCACCACGTGAATAAACATACAACCGGATGTACATTGACCCACTGAACGAACCGGAACAAATGATTCCTCACCATCAATGCATTCTTCCTAAAGGTATACATGTAGAGGCGATCCGGAAGATTCACCAAAATGTTTTCGGCGGATGAGGTAGTCATTTTCCTTAATGTTCATGTGGTTGATTTATAGCTTTGCACATTGAGAGGAACAATAATCCATGAAGATTTGGCAAAGGAATACCAAAGTGCGGATCATTATTCAATAGTGCAACTACAATATTACGATAGTCATTATCAACGCCTCGAGGAATAACTGGAGATTGGGTTTCTCGAGTAGTCTGAGTTGTACTTCTAAGATGGTGCATCTTGATCAATGGAGATTGAAGAAGGTGAACCAGTTGAATCCCCCAATTAATCCCAAACAGTAAATCCCAGTTATCCTTAACATTAGGCGTATGACCATTATACAAATATCCATCAACATGTAGATCCACTTCCCCCCTTCAAAAGTTGCATATGATGTTGCCAATGCCATTTTTGATTTGAGCAAGTGAGTAAGAATACAATCACGGTAAGTAGATCCATTTGATAACTGTCATTTTATTCACACTTCTCCCCCTCAAAAATTGCATCTGAAGTTGCCATTTTTGATTTGAACAAGTGAATTAGAATATACTCCAATGAACGTAGATCCACTTGATGGCTGAATGAGCATGGGAAACACATGAAGCTCGTTGATGGAGAATGTAGATGAGGAAGGTCATTCTTGAGAGAATTTCTGTTAAACTGAAGATAAAATGCACTGAATTATACGTCTTTCTTTTCTTTGAGGAACGGGGCCTGAAGTGTTATCTGCAGACGCCATAGTGATGAAGAACGAGGCCTCAACTGATGTGAACAGACATCATTGCCGATTGAATATCAATGTTGAGTTACTTGAACCCGTGAGTTATGAGATATCAACCCTTTTGTTATCCATACTTTTAGCCAGTCCATGTATTGAAGGATCAAGTATCTCAGAATCGAGTAAGGACTATCTGCACTAACATTACAAGCTTGATTGCATATATATTGGTTAGTGACATTAGTATCCAAACCCTTTGGGGTTTCGCGGTCAACCTTGATTTTCCCATCGATGCTTGACTTTTGGTAGGTATCCACCTAAGTCCAACATCCTTAAACATTCTACCAGATGGTATCCACTTATGGCAAGGTCTAGGATTGTTGATAATCTTATGCAAAGTGGAAGACTTATCGTTATTCCTAGACTCCAAAGATTTAGCAGTTGGGATCCATCTAGGCAAAGTTTTAGGTTTGTTTTGCATCATAACATGTTGAACCTTAGCCATGTTAGTAGTCTTAGTGGATTCTACCTTAGCATGTGAATTAGGAAAATGTTTCTTATTCGAAAAAGACTCAGAATTTCTAGTTTCATTAACTCCATGCTTAGCATTCTTCTTCATGTATCTACTCTTAGATGCAAGCCAACCCCTAGTCTTTTGAGGGTTCATAGGTAATGGTTTACAACTACTAGCAGTGCATTGAAATCGCATGGAATTCATCACCCTAGGTCTTGCACCTAAAATTCCGTCTTTGCGAATCTGTGCCTTTTTCCTAGCTTCTTCTAGATAATAGTTCTTCCACAAGTCATTCATATCATATGAATTACGGATTTTAATGCTTGGTTTTGACATAGTTTTGAACTAATCCTAGAGGTCTTGGGGTAAGTAGCTACTTGTTGAGGGTTAGCAGAGCTAGAAGCATTATTCTTAGGTAACTCGGTGAAGTATTGGTTTTGACAAAACTTGTGTCGCATCAACTTGGGAGGCAAGCCTTGCCTTTAAAGATTTTGTTCTTTCATATATAAATGCGATGAGGGTGCCTAACAACGGACCGGTCTCTAGTGGGATGAGAAACCGGCTTCCCAAGGTTGATGGTTTTGTAAACTTAGTGTTCACACTTTTCCTACGGTTTTCTAAGCTCATTCTTTAAGGCAACAATAGCGAAACTCTTTTCACGAAGTTGAGCTTTGAGTTCATCAATTTTGCTATCAAAGAGTTTGTTTGTTCCATTGACTTAGTTCTAGCTTCTTTGTGAGTCACTTAGTTCTATGTGATGCTTTCTCAAAGTCTCATTTTTCTTTAGTAATTTAGCCACATAAATTGTGATTCATTATTTCTTGTTATAATAGTATCAATGTCTTGTGTAGTCTTGATTGAATTACTTTTCACATGCATACCGAAATATGTTTCTTCAAATTGTTGATAGTTGAGTTTTTGGCTTGGTGAGCTTTTAAATCGTTTATTTCAAAAATTCACGAAATTCAAGAAATTCCGATTTTGCATGGTTTCTTAGTTTGAAAACTTTCCTCCTTTCTTTGTATTGCAATTTCAAGAGAAATGCAATGTTTTTCAAGTTTTGAGAATTTGTTTGAAAGTTCATCAAAAGCCTTTTATCAACCATATCATTTGTTTTGAATTTATTAGACTCACCTCAACCAAGGAACATTTATCGAATCATGTTCGATATTATGATCGGTTTGTTTAGGTACATTAGCAGATGCATTAAGTTAATCGATTAAGGGTACCTCATCACATGACACTGTTCATTTGTCGATCCGATATCTGCCTTCACATCATGTATAACAAGAGTCAACGAACTACGGTCGCTTCAAGCTTATCGTCTACGAGCCTCGTATTCGGTGTCAAGCGATCCAACATCTAGTGCTTTACCCGACTCAACACTACAATCTTTTGATTGTGCCGACATTCATTCCCCTTTTCGATTCTCGCATCTACTTCTTGTGTGTTAGAGTGGCGAACAATGGTTACATCATTATTTGTTGTCAGCGACATTACGCTTTCAACAACACCGATTCTTCAAGCGATACATTACCCAACTCATCACAACTTTCTCTCAAGCGCACGGACTCTCGTCCACTTTTTCATCTTTCGAGTAACTTCCTCAATATACTTCTCCACATTATCCATGAGATGGATAAGTGTCTCTATGAACACGCTAATTTCCATTCCGGTGTGTCTCTTGAAAGACATTTCGGTCATGTCTTGATCATGTCGATGTAAATTCCCCACGATGAATGACTGAAATTGGTTGTGGATCACTTGAAGTGCGACACTAGACCTATCCTTTTGAACCTTTTCTTTATCAAGTTGTTGTTCTAATTGTTCTAAGTTCAATAGTAATGTTCCTGTTAATGTGGATAAATCTTGACGGAAAAGGGCATTGCATGTTCGTTCCATTCCCATCGGTGTGAGTAACATGGGGTGTGAGTAAAGTTGTTGATAAGGTTCAATGCTACATTACTTTTGCATGGCATTCTGTAGTCTAAATAGGTGCAATTCTCTCTCTTCATACTCTAAACACGGAGATCTCACATCCTCATTGATTGATTCAATCATCTTTAACCGTTCAGTGTAGCATACATTATCATTGTTGTCCACAACATCATAAAATTTAAGTACTTCCGAAATCACTAAATCAGGAGTGTAAGACATGATGTTCTTTGTGTACAGGATTTTACAAGTCTGTGATTTAAACCAGAAATAGAATCTTCGCGAGATTTTACTAAAATCAAGACCAAACCGTTAAGCAATGACCAATGGAGCGTGTTAAGATGGTGATGGATCGACACAATGATAGAAAATTGTGTGTTAGGACTTATGATTGTTTGTAGGATTAGCGAGAGATGTTGTTTGGTTGAGATTTGGATTGGTTTATGCCCGTTTTACGAGAGAAATTTAGGTCTAAAAACATAAAACCTCAATAACTTCTGTTCGGAGCGGATTTAGGCCTCGAAGGTTGACCCAAATGAACTTTAGTTTCTTTAGCATGCCGTTATCCTCGTTCTCACGGTCGTTTTGATGGGTAGAACGCTGAAAACGGAGTTACGGTTCAAAAGTTATGGCCGTTGAAGTTTTGTCGGGAAAAGTCAACAAAACGCACTGGAGACAACTCGCACCCAAGACAACTCGCAACTTAGATAAATCGCAGCCAAGAAAAGTCGCAGTACAAGACAACTCGCACCCTGATTACCAACTCGCTTAAACGACAACTCGCTTAACAGACAACTCGCATAAAACACAACTCGCATAGGCTGACAACTCGCACAGTACACTAGTACACCCACTACTTCCACTACTTTTTCCTTTCTTGTCGTTTTGTCTCAATAGACAACTCGCATATAAGACAACTCGCTTCAATAAGCAAATTCAGAATAGACAACTCGCATTAAACATAGGACAACTCGCATCCAAGAAATGTATGTGGTGACTCAACTCGCATCCAAGAAATATTCAAAAAAACACCACTTTTCAATTCAAAAACAACCCAACCACGATGATTCAAGCCTTCCAAATCAAAACCTAAACACTTATAATGATTCTAAACACAAAAGTACAATCAAAATCAAACTTTAACACTAGAAATGATCCAAATGATGCAAACTACTCTAAACTCATTCAAACCCAAAACACGATGAAAACCACTAGAAATCCAAGAACATGAAAGATGAGTGATCAAACCATGGCTCTTGATACCATTTGTAATATATTGTTTTTCATAAACACATCACATAACACAATATGGTTCTAATTGTTTAAGGTTCTAGAGAGATACAGTAGAAGATGGGAGCCTTTCTAGAAAGAGAAAGTAAACAAAAGAAAGAAAGGTTAGATTAAGTGAAAGGTCCAACCCTCTACCTTGGAGGTAGAGGGTATTTATAGTTACATACTACACGTCCTCCTTCGGACTGTGGATCATGCATACAGTGGGTAAAGACCCGTCCTTCCTCCACGGTGTTACTTAAACTAATAACTAACTAATAACTACTAAATAACGTAAAGTCTACGAGCTAAGATATGCTAAACAATAATTGGGGTGACCGACACTTCCTTATGGAATTTCTAATTCCTAACATGTAAGGTAAAAACCAAAGTCCATGACCTATACCTATGGAGCATGATCCATGATCTATTGCACGACATCATGCATGAAATCATATTGGATATTATCCATGATTCATGACCCAAAGTCCATGACCCATGACCCAAGATCCATGACCCATTGACTAGGTACAATGTATCTTTTTGGGTATCCATGATCCAAATTTCATGACCCATGATCCCTTACATAACATCATGCATGAAATCATATTGGATATTATTCAAGATCCATGACTTAAAGTCCATGACCCATTACCCATGACCCAAGACCCAAGACCCATTGACTAGGTATAATGTATCTTGTTGGGTATCCATGATCCAAAGTCCATGACCCATGGTCCATAACCCATAACCCGGTTTGCAACCCAAAATCCGGACTAGCGACCGGTTGCGGATCCCTGGATTGCACTAGCGGATCCTTGGGTAAGGGATCCGGCGGATCCTAGTGAACTGTAGGCAGATTGCCTATAAATAGTGAGCCATTTCTCTCTTGCTCACAACCTTTTTGAACATATCTTCCTCATGTTCTAACCTTTCTAACCTCAGATCCAAAGGATCATTCTATGTAGTTTTCTCTTTGTGTGATTCTCTAGGTTCCTCTTAAAGGCGAGATCACAACCTCTTGAAGACGTGCAAGCTCAAGGTCATGATTTGCCAAGCTTCATCATCATCAAGACCACTGAAGCGCGTCTTGTTAATAGTTCTTCTCTCCCTCCATTAGTGTGTCAAGTTGAAGGCATTAGTGTATAGTGCCAAAGGTGTACATTCGATATGGGGCGTCGATGTATATTTGTGTAGTTTAGGTAAAAGGGTATTGATATCTTTTGAAGTGCTGTAAAAAAGAGTTTGTCTCCTTTGGGTTGTAGTGTTGGGTAGTAGTTTCTTCTTTGTAATGGAACTCGGTGTCTAGCCTAGTACCAGATAAAGTGTAGTCGACGTTGTGATAGGTTTGGTTCTACCTCGTGGAAGAACTCGGTGTCTAGCCTTGTACCGTATAAAGTGTAGGTGAAGTTGTGAAGGCTTCTCCGCCTTATTAAGGAGCTTATGTTGTGTAGTGCTTAGAAATTCTCGAGTGGGGTACTCGGGGGTGGAGTAGGGCAAGGAAGGAGTCCTTATAGCGAACCACTATAAATATTTGTGATGTGGTTTTGTGTTCATTTACTCTTTATCTCTTTGCATTATTTATTTATATGTCTATCTATCAATATCCAACACACGATCTAAATGGATTGACATAAGTTGATCTAAATACTTTAAAACAAAGTTTTAATCGACAAAACTATTCAACCCCCATGTCTAGTTTTCTACAATTGGCATCAGAGCTTCGTTACCAAGTTTCTTAGAGTATATTGTACTTTAAAACTTGATACGATCCGTGTATGTTTGAAAAATACAAAGAATGAAATTTCTTAAAACAAAAATCATGTTTTAGAAATTTTTTCTAACTTTTAACAAATGTTGGATATTGATAAATCATTCTAACATTTTCATTTTGAGAAATCTTCATGCTAGGATTCTTTCAATGACATCGTTCTATCTAAGGAAAAATGAAGTCAACACCCAAACAAGAATCCAAAGTGATGACAACTTGCTTTTCTAAAATATGACTAAGTATTTTGAAAGCTCATGAAGTATTTCACGTCTATGGTTTCTAAAACCATAAAAAGGGAATATAGCAAAGGTATGTTCTC
The DNA here is from genome assembly GCA_022545495.1 of Chrysanthemum lavandulifolium. Classification (NCBI taxonomy): domain Eukaryota; kingdom Viridiplantae; phylum Streptophyta; class Magnoliopsida; order Asterales; family Asteraceae; genus Chrysanthemum; species Chrysanthemum lavandulifolium. The sequence goes on along the minus strand of CM040245.1, from coordinate 92,660,275 downwards.
TTAGTTACAATTAGTTGGTAAAAAACGTGATAATTGCTTGTGGATAATATGGTGATATATGCTTCTCAATTATAATAAGCATCTCCAAAAATACTTTACGTATATTAAATGATATGTGTATATATACGTGGATTATGTGTTTGACATCAAGTCACAATTTTCTAAAAAGTCTCTCTTCACTACTTTCCATCTCAACGTATCATCAGGAATAGTATTCCTCTTTGTCCTTCCCTAACTTTGTAAGCTAGTCAATCTACTTTTTCATCATGAAAAGAAATGTTGCTAACTAAAGTCTTGATCCACCATTCCTCGTTCTATTCTCTTTTAAATATCATTGTCTCCTTTCAAAACGTCTTCATTAATGTTTACTCAAATAGGATTATGACAAATCTCATCCTCTACAACTTCTTCTCAAAAACTTTAAGTTATTATATAACTTAGTAGATGTAGAAGAACACTCCAAAACACCCAAAAGTGATCAGTAGTCCCGGTACCCTCAGTTTGTACTAGCCGGATCCCTTATCCAATGGAACCAGAAAAAATGGCCCAACAGACATCAGTTAAGTTGTTTTTTAAAATCACAGACCTTTCTCCACTTTCCCTCTCCCCAAATCTAAAACGACCAAAACTTAATTCCTCTAATCCTAGGGCTTCATCTTCCTAAGCATCCCATTTCTAAACATCATCGTAAGTGATTATACTTATCCTTCCAATTCTTTGTCATCTTAATTCTAGGGTCTAGGATTATAATTTTATTTTTATCAATTCAATTGGTTTCATGTTTTTCTGAAAATTATACCATCAATTGGTAATTGTATCTTATAAACTTGATTTCTAATTAGAAAGCCCTATATGAATAAAGTTTTTCGAAAAGGCATTGTTAATACAAATAAGTTCATAAGATCATAAACCCATTTTGATCAAGTCATCTATTAAAACATGTACCTGATAGTAATATTATTTTTCTAGGATCAAACATGCCTAAATCCACCCAACAAGACCATCATGACACCATCCACTATATACCTAGATATTATCGCAAAGAAGGCTTATCACCTAGTGACCGTAAAACTTTCAAAATGCTTCAAAAACGCATCATCCACGAAGGTCATGTACTTGAGGAATCCTTCCTTGAAAACACCGACATTCCTCAGTCTTTTTCGAAATCAACTTTGATTGCCTCCTCAAAATAGATGAACAAATTTGTCTGGTTTTCATCTTTGAATTCTACCAAAGCGTTCGGATTATCCGAAACAATGATGGAACCATTTCAATCGCTTTCATCATAAACAACAAAAGCATCATCTTACATCTCACCACATTCACACAAATTCTTCGCATACCATGTGAAGGAATTTATATGTACTCTAAGGATTGGTCAATCGCTAGCCAACACCTCACTTTACAATCTAACCCCATCTATCACACCCCACTTGATGATCCCGTTTTGGTTCGAGATACCATCTTCACAAAAAGAGTCGAGCAAACTCGATACAACCCCAACAAAGAACTCATTCATCGTAAACCCTTTCAAATGGAACTCTTTGAAATGTTTCCTACTTACAAAAAGTGGGAAAAAATTCTTATAGTGAATGCCATTTTTTTGGTCGGGAACAAAGACCATCCTAATGCATGTCTTGTCCAAATGATCTATTGTCTCATCCACCAAAATCCCTTCAATCTCGCCTACTACATTGCCAAAAGAATGGTAGCCGTTTTCAAAATCGACAAAATGATCCTTCCCTATGGTATGCTCCTAACTCGTCTCTTTGAGCATGTTAGTGTAATTCAACCTACTCCTATCTCCAATGGCCACTTTATCACAAACCATGTTATGGTACCTCTGCAAACGACCACCAAAAGGCTTATGATCAATGGGAAAAGGCCTCGTCCCTATCAGTTCTTGGATAAAGATGATGATGAAATCGACCCTATTTCTAATTATCAACTTGATCCATGACCTACTGAACAACTTCCCACACTTCCAAAGGAAACCGAAGAGTTCAAGCAAACAAAAGGAATGTTCAAGTGTCTAACTCATTTCCTCATTAACATGGAAAAGAAGAAAAAGTGAAGAGATTGACGAAGAAAAAACTATACTTTTGTCTCTTATGTGGTTATCTTGTTTTGGATGTTTTGTGATTGTTAAAACAACTTGTGATCATGACTTGCTATATTTTTTGTAAAACATATTTGGTTGATCTTATATAAAAAATGTGTTCAAGAACTTGATTGCTTGCTCTTATGTTATCTCTACATGCTATCATTACTATGTTTTTCATGTTTACAAGTATACTTGTTGTAGAGAATATTGGTTTCAAAATTTGATATTTGGAAATGCGTTTTGTGAACTTTCTATTAAGGATTCTGTCTCATAAGCCGGATCCCTTGGCTATAACTAACCAGATCCCTCAAGGGGAAGGATCTAGTGGATCCGGGTAGACAGAAACCTATTTTATGCCTTTTAGCATCACTCCAACCTTCCAGACCTTATTGGACTAGTTGAGCATGCTATATTAGGATCACTTAGGTTTTCCTTAGGCTCAATTGATCCCACATTCACTTATGGATGACTTAGGATCACATTCAAGGTGTTTTTTATTTTTCATTACTTCAAAACTCACCGTCTTTCCGCTCCAATGTTTACACATTGTCTCTATCATTTCAAAACATCTATTTTGATATTTCTCTCATTTTTAACAAATTGATTTTACTTATTTTAACCCTAAAATTCTTTAAAATCTTGTTTTTCATTTCTTATGAATTTTAAAGAATTTTATAAATTTTTTCCTTAATCACAATCTAGTTTCTATAACCATTTACCATCCTCAAAACACTTAGTGTCATCCATGATCACCCATTGGTGTTTTTAAAACTCCATTTTCCCCATAAAAGTCATCATTGACAATTTTCACTCATTAACCTTGGCCATTTAAGTCTTCTACCTGTTAAAGACATCTTAGTGGACCAAATTACTTAAGATATATAGGTACTAGACCTTCCTAGAACCCAATCATTCCTTTTTCCTACCTTCTGATAGCCGGATCCCTCAAGTGAGGGAACCATTGGAACCGAGTGTACAAAAAGATGTTTATCACTTGAGATAATCATTTCAAACCCCCTTAGTTAAACTAGACACTCCACATTGTCTTAAATGACTCCCTAGAATAGAGCAACACTGTAGTTGACTCTTGGGCATGCAAATCATTGCAATTTGAAGAAATTTAGTGGTTTAGGCTTTAAATCACTTGCCTAATTTCTCCTTTATAAACCACTTGTGTTTGTGCTTCCAAACACTCATTCTCGATGTAAAACTTCTTCTTTCAACTTTTACCTTTTACCGTTTCACCATGACAAAAGCACCTAGTGCAAATTCATCAACCAAAAGCCCTCCAAGGAAAATTGCTCGTGTTGTACATGAAATTTCATCAACCGAGTCATCACCTAACAAAACTGTAAACACTAGAGTTCCTCTCCAAACAACTCTACCAATCAAACCAATTCCTCAAAGTCTTGTTTCCACCAAACAACCTTTTCCAAACACCACCATACCTTCAAAACCAAACACTCCCATCTCTACTTAAACAACCAAACCTTCACCTCTAGAACCTAGAGTTCTCTCCTTCACCGCACCTCACTCATCACCAAACCTATACTCTCTAGAAGATTTACCACCTAGGTCTTCTCATCCACCACCATTGCCCACATTCTCATCAATTGAGAAAATGTTACCACAACAAGGTATGTAAACTGATTAAGTCTCTTTATGGACTAAAGCAGGCACTTAAGCAATGGCAACAAAAATTTGATGAAGTGGTTTTGTCTAATGGTTATTTACTTAACCAGTTTGACAAATGTGTATATAGAAAATTTGATGGCGGTAAAGAGTCATCATTTGCCTATATCTTGATGACATATTGATCTTTAGCGACCAAAATCAAGTTGACTGAAAAAATTTTTATCATCAAGGTTCTCCATGAAGGACATGGGGAGGCTGATGTTATCCTTGGAATAAGGATTAAACATGAAAGTAAAAGAATTTTTATCTCTCAGTCTCATTATATTGAGAAGGTGTTAAGGAAATTCAATTACTTTGATTGTACACTAGTGAGTACACCTATGGATACTTGTGAGAAGCTAATGCCTAATAATGGCAAGGCTGTATCTCAACTTGAGTATTCTAGGGTAATTGGCTTCCTAATGTATGCCATGACTTGTACGAGACCTGATATTGCTTTTGTAGTTGGTAATATGAGCAGGTATACTAGAAATCCTAGTGCTCATCACTGGCAAGCGATCTAGAAGTCTTGAAGTATCGAAGAGAATTATGGATTATAGTCTCTCATATCTTGGTTACCCTTGATGTTGGAAGGATACTGCGATGCAAGTTAGATCGATAACTGCGAAGACAATTCATCTACCGGTGGCTTGGTATTCCTACTTGGTGGAGGTGCAATTTCTTGGGCATCCAAGAAGCAAACTTGCATCACCGGTTCAACAATGGAATCTGAATTTGTGGCCTTAGCATTCTTTGGTAAAAAGCTTAATGGTTGAAAAACTTGCTCCTTGAGATTCCATTGTGGCCTAAACCTATAGCACCTATTTCTATCCGTTGTGATAGTGCAACTACATTGGCAAAGGCTTATAGCCAGATGTACAATGGGAAGTCTAGAAACTTGGGTGTCAGACATAGCATGATTCGTGAGCTTATCATGAATGGGGTGGTATTTATAGAGTTTGTTAGATCTCAACAAAATTTGGCGATCACTTGGCGAATGGTTTGGCTAGAGACTTGGTTATAAAGTGCGCTAAAGGGATGGGTTTAAGTCCAACTTAGTTATTGAATGCTAAGACACTGACTCCTCACGAGGAAACTTGGGAGCCGAGTTCAATGTGAAAGCTAAACATTGATGAAATTGGAGCACATGTTTATTTTACATCCCAATGTTTTGCTTAGAACCAGCTAAAAAGGAGGATGAAGTATTTACTTCTTAATGGTTAATTTCTTTGAAAAAGTGCTTGGCAGGAGCATGAATAAAGAGGAACTACCTATGTGAATGTTGAAGTTTTGCCGCTTCGGGCAGCTTTGGACTTTTGGCTCTTGCAACATTTATGAATTTGGATATGGACACATGGCTTGTATAGTGTCAGGAGCTTTTAAGTGTTTGAAAACTTGTGTGAATTTTATCTTCAGGTATTCAAATGGGTTGAAGGGTTCAATTCTTAGAACACCATGATTCTCGAATATTTGAACGTGTAATATACTAAGATGGAAATTCAATCCTTAGGATATTTTCGTTTATGCACATGTTTTGTTTGATGTTTGATATTCATGCAAAGGAAGTGAACTAAATTTGGGGAGGATTGTTGGAAAATTTAGTGCACTTGTGGGATTAGTTCACACGGTAATGGGTGAGGAGTGCAGATGTACACCCATAAGGTCCACGAACATCGACTCTATAGTGGAGAGATTGAACTTAGTCTTGGTAGTGCTAAGTTAGTCTTGAGTAGTGCTAAGTTAGTACTAGTAGGCATGTTTCTCTTGGTAGTGCTAAGTTAGTCTTGGTAGGCAAGTTTCTCTTGGTAGTGCTAAGTTAGTCTTGGTAGTCATGTTTCTCTTGCTAATCTGGAATCAACTTGTAATAGGCATTGACCTATTCAAGTGGCGATTACAAGCGCATAATGACCATGTTTAATTGGTCATGTAACCACTATCAACTATAATGGGGATAATTATGAGGCGATTAATGGGCCGATTAATCCTCATAATTCCATTTGACTAGCTAAGAGTAATTTCCTACAAATAGGATATCTGATAATGCATAAGAGAGACACATAAAACATAAACACTTGCAAGCAAAAGGGTTATTGATTTTGTGCTTAATTCAGTAACACACATTTGGTCTTATCCCAAGTAGATATTCGTGATACCTTTCAATTTCATAAAATATAAAAATACAAAATAATCTTCGTCAACCTCGACCTTAGCGTAGTAACTCCTTACTAGCATTCCTATTCTCTGAAAACGATATCAATACCGTGGCTTACCTAATTACTACACTACAATGATTAGGTTCATTGCCTGGGGTGTTATAAAACTTGCTCGAAGAAAAGGAAGTTTCCTTGACCCCGACGACAGCGTGTGGCGTTATCAAGTTTTGGCGCGGCTGGGAATAGAATAGCTAGTTAGTAGTCCACTTTCGTTTAGGTTCTTTGCTTGATTCCTATCAAGTAAATTTTTCTCATTTTAGCTTTCTCTTAGTCTATCCCCTTACGTGTGACCTTTGTTCATAATACCCATCACTTTTCATCATGGAGGATGATAACCAACCACCACTCATCAACCCACCACCAAATGACCCGCCAAGAGCCCGTACTCATGGTGAATACTCAAGACCAAGCCACCTAGGCTATAGGAACACCATTGAGCTTCCGACCAAGCCCAAACTACGGCCTGCGATCCGACACCATCCGGTTGGTGCAAAGCGGATGTGCATTCCATGGACTTCGTTAGAAGATCCAAATCGACATCGAGGATTTCCTCAAAATTGTCGATTCCATCGACCTTGATCTACTACTCGGGATACCACGCTGCGTCTCTTCCAATTCTCTACGGGACCAAGCTAGTAATTGGCTTGGCGACTTCCATGGCTCCATCTCAAGTTGGGATGATCTTACATCTCGCTTCCTTGCTCAATTTTTCCCACGGGGAGAACCACTAAGCTTAGGAATGACATCTTGATGTTCCAACAACGTCAAGGTGAATCTCTCTACGAAGCATGGACCCGATTCAAGGACTTACTTCATAAAGTCCTCATCACGGCATTGATCTTTGGCTCCAAATCCAAATCTTTTATGATCATGTCAACTTCCCCACTAGCGATCCATTGACCAAGCGGCGGTGGAAAACTTAATGATCTCACCGCGGAGAATCATGGGGTATAATATAGGACCTTGCCCTCACGACAACGAAGTTGGGGCGACCCCGTGAGCTACCTAAAACCGTCAAGGCAATCTCCTTGCCTTCCATCGACTCACAACCTTCCGACCGTAGGATGATCGAACTTGAAGATCAAGTTAAATTCCTCATGAGTTCCTACAAAATCCTAAGTCCTCACGACAAGTGAATCACATCACTCTACCTTATGAGTTGTCGGTGGTCCCCATGACACTCGTGATTGCACAAGGCTCCCGAACAAGCTTTTGCGGACTACGCCTCTGTGCGTACCGGCGGAGCGGGAGAAGTGGTACACTTTCAAACCCGAACAAAACAACTTAGGAAACTCGTACAACCCTCATGGAGAAATCACCCTAACCTTAAGTGGAACCAAAACTCAAGCACACCCCAAATCTCATCTAGTTTGCCCACTAGGTTCAATTCTTTTAATCCGGAACCCACTAATCTTGAGGCAATTGCATCTAGATTTTTTCATCCCAAGAGACTCGATTGAATAAGCTTGAAGCCGATTTTAAGCAAAAACAAAGCGAGATGACAAACAAGCTTGATGCCCTCTTAAGAGCCTTCAATGAGCGGAAGTTGGAGCACTCCCAAGTGATACCATAAAGAACCCAAAGTGAATTCGATTGCGTCGACTTCATGTTCTAGTTCATCATGGGAGAATGCGTCCATGCCCCTCACACCCTGACGGTTCACTCGGTAAATGCTATCAAAAGGGTTCCAAGCCATCCAAGAGGTACCAAGGCCGGCACCATTGGTAGAGCCTACTCTTGAGAAACCCGTCGACCAAGAATCCAAACCTAGTTTAGAGGAGGTACAAGGAACTCCATCAAGAAAAACCGATTCTTGAAGTCTTAGCTCATGCACCTTATTATAATGCTTTGAAAGAAAAATATGAGTTAGAACTTAGGCTTGGAAAACATGGGTCCGCTTTTGTGCGAAACAACTTACCTAAGAAGTTAGGCGATCTCGGGCTATTCACTCTTCCGTGTAGGCTTGGAACTTCAAACCACTCGGCGCTCTAGCCGACTTAGGATCATGCATCAATCTTGTTCCGTTGTCCTCCATAGAAGCCTTAACTTAGGTAAAATAGAACCAACGGAAACCATCTTAGGTCTAGCGGACGATAGTGTGGCACGTCCGGTAGGAATAATAAAGGACATGGTAGTACACGTAGGAGAGTTGACTCTTTTGGCGAATTTCATGTGCTAGACATGAATAAGGACCCGACATGCCCATTACTAGTTGGAAGAGGATTTTTAGCTACCGCTAGTGCCATCATCGATTGTAAGATGTCCAAAATAGTGGTAGAGAGGGAGTGCTAGATCGGTTCACGATGTCAAAAGCATCGTACTACAAGGATGAGGAAATCCACAAGAGATTAGGTTGGATAGAGAGCCTTCTAGATATGGACCTTGGATTGATAAGAACATCATAGGCCCCAAAGACCTTTTTACCTAGATAAAGCCTTCACTAGTAAAGCAACTTTCCAAGAAAAAGAAATGGCTAGGGACATGGAAGTGAACCCGTTCGAGGACGCCTTAGTATTTAGGAAGATGACCGAGTTCCTAGGAAGCTTGCCGTTAACCTTGTCATGAATAAGTGGAAAGTTGAAATCGAACACAAATGGGATTGGGATAGACCGCCTAGTGATGGTAATGGAGAATGGCACATTAGGATACAAATCTATGATCCCGATGGTGAAAAGTTTGAAAAGACATATTTAACGAGCGTACTACTAGGAACTTGAATGATAAGTTTGATCCTTACGACATTGTTGAGGATAGACTTACTTATATCGATGCGTAGGAGCACGACTTCGAGTCTAGCTACAAGACTCTTAAATAAAGAAAAGCGCTTCGTGGGAAGCAACCCATGCTTAATTGTTTGCTTGTTAGTGTCATATGTATTTTATTAATTGTTTATCCTCATGTTTAAATTTGTAAAAACGCTTTATTTTGTTTTTAATCTCGTCTTAATTGCATATAAAGGTATTTTACATAAGGGATAAGTGTAGGGAGGATTACACACGTTTTCAAAAGAAACGTAAACATGAGAATAACAATTAACTAAAAGATATATATGTTTGTTTGTTCGAGTCAAATGCTTGTATCGAGTCATAATGGATGTTTTGCGAAATTTTCCGATTCTAAAGATGTAAATTTTCGAATTTTTTCGGAAAATCGAGACCGGTTTTGTCGAGGATAACTGACGGCGTCGAGAAGGAGTAAAAACATCATATTACTTTTCTCTTTTCGAGCTACTTATAAATTTTGGAATTTTCCGGTCTTAATTTTCTTAGAAATTCTGTAAACATCCATTCCACAAGCATTATATCCTAGTTTAAATCGGTATTATATATATTATTACACCGATTTTACGCGAAGGTTTCATTTGTTTTCTTCAAGTGTGCGGGTTTAGTTTGTCAAGAAGAAGTTACATAAGATTGGAAGGAGCTTTTCACGCAATAATTCTTCTTGGAAAGGATTTAACCACCACTTTACATGGATCCTACCGAGCTAATCGGGAGTATTAGTTTCTTTCGTTTTTAATTACCTTCCATTATCATAACTTTGATACTTTCGGGAACATTGGGGACAATGTTCGGTTTAAGTGTAGGGAGGGAAAATAAAGCGGGAACTTTGAAACTATGCTTATCCTTGATTATTTGCTTTGTCAAGTGCATTTGTGTAATAAACCATGAGAAAATGTCGGTTAGGGTAATTTTGGCACCAAATTTAAAATTTTTTCATGACATATAGGAGTGGGCCATTAGTCTTAACAAAAGCGTCTCACGAATAGGAAGTTGCATGACTAGCACAAAAAACCCTTTACCACCCAAATTCTACCAAAAATGTGAGGATCGCCCTTAGATTAGTAGGAATTAAAAGCATTCATCTTTAATGCTTAGAGTGTGAACCGGTAGTATATTAGATTCTAGAACTTGTTTTGTGATGCATTCCAAGATCGCAAGTGAGGCTACACTTGTGTAGTTAGGAATAACTAAATGATAAGAGGCATTAGGATAACCCTTGTTTGATACCCGTAATATAATTACTTCTTCCACATCGATTGAGTAATTCCCCACACCCTTTGCGTTGTACTCATCTTTAGTACACGATACCCTAGTTAACCCCTCGAGCCTATCCTTTTCGCGGTTCTCGTGATGTTTGGTTTTTCGAAATATCAATGAAAACATTGTTTACACCCACCCCAATATACACCCAAATCGCCTTAGCCTACCCTATATGCACTCACTTTTAGTGCATTATTGTTATCACCCTAAACCCTTAGTTCAATTATCCGGTTGCTTGCATGAGTTGCTAAGTCAGTCATATCCCTTGTATACTGATTTTGGGACGATTGGGATTCATGGGAAAAGTTAAAGTTTATGAAATGACGGGAATGGAATGTTAAATTCAAATTCCCTTTGTTTGCATAATAATGTACCCCAAGTGTTTTGATCTTTTTAAATTCGGGTCAAATTAGTGTTAGAGTAATAAAAAATCAAGTGTAGGGATGTGCCTATAAATCCCTATCATTTTGATGTTACCTTAGAGGATGGTGGAGTAAAAGTGTATGAAAAAAAAAAAAAAAAAAAAAAAAAACCGAAAAAATAGAAAAGAGAAAAAAAAAAAAAAATAGAGTGATTAAAAAATACGGGCTACCATCCTACATCTATCTTTTAAATTTATGTTTGATTATTTCCGTTACCTAGAGTTTTAGAGTGTCAGTCTTGGCTTTAGCAACGCCATTCGTCGTATGCATTTAACATAGAGATTTTGACTTTCCACCACAAAATAGCCTATCCCACCAAACCCTTGTTTCCTACCGTAAGCCTAACGTTACAACCCTTTAAAGACCTCTTTGATAGTCTTTCCTAGGTGCTTACGCCAAAGCGATGGAGGTTTGATCTATTCTCAAGCCTATGGTAATCTATGTACTAGGACCGGTTAATGAGTGTTTATCTTCCATTTCTAACTTGATATATTTCATATACACGAGAGATGAGAGTATCCAAACACCCCATGTGAGGTGCTAGTATGTAATTCCGTGCTTGTTATGACTTTGTGGGGCTTATATGTGTTGTGGACCGTTTTGAATTAATGCTTCATGACCCCAACTTATAAATTAATTGGCTAAAAGCACATTTGCTGAGGACAAGCAAATAACAAGTGTAGGGATATTTGATAAGGTTTTAAAAGGTACCATTTTGAGGGGTCGTTTAGCCCTTATTTGATCATTTTGTATCCGTTATTGCTTAATATCGTTCCTTTTCACTTTTAGGTCTCTTGAAGGCAAAATCTTGGAATGGCACTTATTTGGACGAAAAGCGCGAATATCTGAAGAAAATGGCCAAAGTCGAATCGAGACACTCAAAGCTGCTGAAAATAGAAGGTGACGGCGTCATGCTTAGCTATGACGCCGTCGTGGGATTTTGTGACGGTCGGAAGACAAAACTCATATTTTCAAGAGACGGTCGGGCTTTAAAGGAGTAGACCGTTGCAACTCGGGACGGCCTAGATGTGACCCGACAGGCGTCGAAGGCTGAAGAGACGGCGTCACGGGCATAAGGTGGCGCCGTCGCAGGGTTACGTGGCCAAGGCGAAACCCTAATAGCGGCGATACGACGCGTCCACGAAACATAAGGTGGCGCCGTCGCATATGTAATCTTATATATAGAATCCGAATTTTCGGTTTAGAGAGTCTTTTGGAGTAAAACCTAAATCCGAACCAAGGGTATCTTGTATACGATATTTTAGGGTTTTAAACCCTATTTTACATCAAGATAAGTCTTTACTTCATCAATTCAATTATGTCTTTGATTATTTGTGTGTATGCTTGTTCTCCATGTCCAGCTAATTTACTTGTGTGTTTGCTTAGGAATATGAAACTTAATTATTGAATATTGATTGGTTGTTTCTTATCTTAGTTGACTAATGATCTAGTAATGCGATAGGTCATTCGTTGTGTACTTAATGCTTGATTCATCTTTGTGAACCTTAGAATATGATTACCTGAGTAGTTGTAGGCTAAACCATCCAAAGAGTGCCTTAGAGTAAGAGTTTATCATCCCTAGTGGGTTTTGTAGACGAGACCCTTTGGTAAGTTCGAAGAGTTAGGGAGAAACGCATACCCTACAACTTTAGACACACAACGCAACTAAGAATAAGGACGTGACAACTCAACCATCAATAGGAGATAATTAAGGAGTAGTAAAACCTAAGTAAACACATCTTTAAACTATCATACGAGCACACATTAATTAGACATAGACTCCCAACAACCTTAGTTTAGATAATTAGATAATAGTAGAGTAATCGGTATAAATACCAACCCCCCAAATCCAATACCCAAGATTCGTACCTTTCAATTTCATAAAATATAAAAATACAAAAATAATCTTCGTCAACCTCAACCTTAGCGTAGTAACTCCTTACTAGCATTCATATTCCCTAGAGAACGATATCAATACCCGTGGCTTACCCTAATTACTACACTACAACGATTAGGTTCACTTTGCTAGGGTGTTATAAACTGCTCGAAGAAAAGGAAGTTTCCTTGACCCCGACGCAGCGTGTGGCGTTATCAATAACCATGACCCATGACCCATTGCATGACATCATGCATGAAATCATGTTGGGTATTATTCATGATCCATAACCCAAAGTCCATTACCCATGACCCAAGACCCATGACCTATTGACTAGGTACAATGTATCTTGTTGGATATCCTTGATCCAAAGTCCATGACCCATGGTCCATAACCCATAACCCAGTTTGGTATCCAAAATTCGGACTTGACTGAACCAGAGGCCGGATCCCTCAGTTTACACTAGTCGGATCCTTTGTGTGAGGGATCTGCCGGAACCGGCTGACCTGTAGACAGAATGTCTATAAATAGTGAGTCATTTATCCATTATTTCTCACCCTTCTTCTTACAACTCTCTCATATATTATCTCACTCTTCTAACCATAGATCACTTGATCATTCTTGTAGTTCTTCTCTCTTTTGTTGTGATTCTCTTTTAGGTCCTTCACGAAGGCGAGATCACGTTACTCATACAAGTCATCTAAGCAAAGGGTCCTTGATTGATTTGTCCATCCACAAGATTTCAGTAGCTTATCTTGTATTCCTTATTTCAAATATTTGTTGTGTAATAGTTGTTTAAAGGTTTGGTGCTACCTCGTGGAAGAACTCGATATTTAGCTTTGTACCGGAAAAAGTGTAAGCAACGTTGTGAGGCTTCTTCGCCAATTTGAAGGAGCTTGTTGACATAGTGCTTGAACTCTCGAGTGGGGTAGTCGGGGAGTGGAGTAGGGCAAAGAAGGTGTCCTTGTAGCCGAACCACTATAAATCACTTGTGTCGCTACTTTCTATCTCTTACTTTACTTGCATTCTGTCCTCACGGGCATTGTACCCGGTAGTGTGTAGTGTAGTATTCGGTAAAGCCGAGGTTGTCCCAAGAGCTATGTGTATGGATTCTAACTTAAGACTAATGTCACGGATTTTTAAAATATTAATGTTGAATAATTAAGTAAACTAATAAGCAAGAAATAAATTGCGGAAATTAAACAAAGGATGTGAACAATGGAGAAAAGTGTGCTAACCTAATTATTTATCCTATCATGTTATGTCTATGTTTTCTAATTACTTCCTATTGATTCAAGTGGGGGTTCAAGTAGCAATGACAACATTTGGTCAATTCGTCGTAACCTATCAACAAAGGTTCCTACCCGACGTCAAATGCCTACCCTTTGGGGAGTCAAGGGTGTCAAGCAACCTAAGCCAAGTCATTAAGTACCCTACATGCTAGATTCTAAACAATGTGTGCCTGGGCACTAGCATCTTAGACACACATCCCTAACTTCTTAAGTTCATCCTTCCGAACGGTGATCCTTTGGTCAATTCGCACAAGAGGAATTTGGTAGTCTTTTGGTCAATTCTTACCAACCCTCTCTACCTACTTACTTAGAGTCTTTTGGTCAATTCTCCTAAGCAAATAAATACGACCGCAACTCAAAACTACTGAAGCTAGGGTGACTACCAACGAACTATGCATGCATACACTAGAGACAATTATAGAAACATGAAAACATAAACAATATAATCAAAGAATCATAACTAGGCTAGCACCAAAGGTGCTTAGCCAAACATATAGTAAATTATACCAAAAAAATGAATAAAACATTAATTGAATTGAACGTATTGTTTGATACAAATTACTTGATGTAGAGCTAATAATGATGATGATTGCAGGTGAATTCTTCCTTGAAATATTGCTTGGAACTGCTGGAAATTGCCCTGAAGTGGTGCCCTAATCGACCCCTAAGAGGGGGTGAAGAGAGATGCCCTAATGTGCAGAATTCGACCTCTATTTATAGGGTTCGAAATGGTTACGGCGTAACCAAACTTTAAGTTACTCCTTAACCTCAGTTATGGCGTAACTAAACTTTTAGTTACTACGTAACTTCAGTTATGGCGTAACTAAAGTTTTAGTTACTCCGTAACTTTAGTTATGGCGTAACTGAGTTTTAAGGTTATGGCATAACCTCTTCAGCTTTTCATAATAGCAATATTGCAACTTAGGCCCTTGAGTTCATTCATTCCATTGATGGAGACCAACACATAAATGTGTTAATTGAACACCAAACTTCGTATGTAGTAATATTACGGCGTAACTAAATCACCGGGTTACGCCGGAATTCTTTGTCCGCGTATACTTATCCACTCCTTAATTCTCTCTACGGCGTAACTGAATTACCAAATTACGTCGTAGGCTTCACATTAATAATTACGGCGTAACTTTAAGAGTTGGTTACGCCGTATTCTTCTTGCCATCATATTTACGCCGTAACCTTCACACATAATACTTTGGCCTTCGTAGTATGAGTTACGGCGTAAGTTAATTGCCCACTTACGCCGTAACATGTCTTCAGAATATATTTTTGCATATGTTTGGCCTTTCTTGTATCTTTTCTGCTCCAACGCCTCATTTACCCTAAAATGTAAATATGAACGAATATGAATGAATTAAGTACCATACTTATATAAATGAGGCAATAATCACGTGAATTTGATATGTAAAATATCAGGTAACTTGATGTTATCACATTCTTTATTTACTTTATTTATTGTTTGATACTATCTATTCATCCACAAGATTTCACATAAGCTTGAATCTAAACTTTTGAAATCTAAATTTAAATCGGTAAAACTATTCACCCCCCCCCCTTCTTGTTTTCCAAAATTGGCATCAAGAGCAAGGTTTTTAAAAAGTTTTAAAGTAAATTGTATTTTAAAAACTTTTAAATCAAAATGGATTTTGAAAACTATAAAGAAGGGCAATCTATACAAAGACCTCCACTACTTGAAACTAATAGTTTTATTTATTGGAAAAATAGATTGGAAACTTATGTGAAATCCAAAGATATTGATCTTTGGTATATTATTGTTAAAGGTGATTTTCAAGCAACCGTGAAAGATGATAAAACCGGTAAAGAAGAAAATATTTCTCATGATCATCTCACCGACGACCAAAAGAAAAAGCTTTCTAAAAATAGTGAGGCAAAAATAGTTTTATACAATGCCTTACCTGAAAAGGAATTTGAAAGAATCTCTATGAACAAAAGCGCTAAAGAATTTTAGAATTCTTTGGTTGTAACACACCAAGGAAACCAACAATTGAAAAATAACAAAATTGATTTATTTATTCAACAATATGAACAATTTTCAATATTGGATGATGATAGTATTGATAATGTATTTGCTAGTTTTAATATTATTATTACTTCACTACAAGCACTTCATGAGTCTTTTTCGAGGCGTAATCATGTCAAGATATTTCTAAAGGCGCTTCCATCAAAATGGAGACCAAAGGTGACGGCCATTGAAGAATCCAAAGATTTGTCGATTCTCACTCTCGCTGAACTTATAAAAAAAAACTAAAATTCTATGAGCTCATAATTGCCAAAGACTTTGAGGTGTCGAAAGAAAAGAAAGAGAAATATAAATCTCTTGCTTTCAGAGCCAAGAAAGTATCTAGTGATGAAGAAACCTCATCCTCGAAAAGAGAAGATGAAAAATACGCAATGGCGGTACGAGACTTCAAGAAATTCTTTCAGAGAAGAGAAAGGTATATCAAGCAACCCTATGATGACAAGAAAGGTTTTCGGAAAAGCAAATATGATAAGAAGGTGAAGGATGAGCGCAAATGTTTCAAGTGTGGGGATCCAAATCACTTCATTGGTGAATGTCCCAAATGCGACGAACAAAAGGCGTTCGTAAGCGGATCATGGGGAATGAGTGAAGAAGAGAAGGACGAGATTTATCTCATGACCAAGGACTCCAACGAGGTATGTTCCGACTCCCTTTACTATAGTAGTTCATCTCTAGATGATGAGTCATTACACCTAGAATATAACAAACTTTGCAAAATTAATCTTAAGGTAATAAACAAAAACAAACTTTTGAAAACTAAAAATAAACTTTTATAAAAAGAAGTTTTGGAACTAAAAGAAAAATTAAAGAGACTAGAAAAAGGAAAGGAAGTAAGTGATGAATACAAAATTTGTGTAGAACTTCAAACATTGGTTGATCACCTTGATTCTAAAATTGCTAGACTAAGCACAAATTACCTTGATACAATACTTGATAGTGTTAAAACATGTAATAATCAAAAGGGTCTAGGTATTCAGGAACATATTGCGTCAACTAGCGAAGTTAAGGAAAAACAATTTGTTAAATCAACTGAAAAAGCAGCTACTGATGTGTCGGATCCGGCGGATCCTTTGAAAACGGATCCGACTAGTGCAAACGAAGGGATCCAGGCATCTACAACATCAAAGGCTAAAAATAACGCAACCATCTCTTCTAGAACCAAATTTGTTGTCTTTAATAAAAAGAAAACACCCAATGCTACCATTGGGAATGTTAAACAACCACCCTCTTTAAAACAAGGTCAAGGTTTATTAAAAAACAAACCCCCGTTGTTGACCAAACCAAACAAGTCGATAAAAAGGTCAAATAATATTTTTCCTAAAAGTAACCATAATCAAATGGGCTGGAATCACAACTCACAAAATGGGTTTCCATTCCAAAACTACGTACCTTGGAATGCTTTTACGCTATTTTCATACATGTATTATATGAATGAATTGTATAACGCCAATGGACCCATGAAAAATGGGGATCAAACTTTTGAGTTGTTTATTGTCTTAGGTGTGCCTAAAGGTAGACTTGGATCCGAACGAATGGATCAAGGATAGCGGGTGCATAAGGCATATGACCGGTAATAAAGCGTTGTTCTCCACATATGAATCCTTTAACGGAGGAAATGTGGTGTTCGGCAATAGTTAAAGCAAAATCATCGAAAAAGATACAATCTCTCACAATTCCCTAACAATTAATGACATGTGTCACGTAGAAAACCTAAGCTTTAATCTAATAAGTATAGGTCAAATATGTGATAAAAAGTGCAACATTCTCTTTAGCGAAAACGGTAGTAAAATCTTGAAAAATGGTATTACTATAGAAAGAGGTATTAGAAAACATGGCGTCTACGTTATTAAAATTAGAAACGAACCAAAAGATAAACTTTGTCTCACCTCTATGGATGATACTTCGACCTTATGGAATCGAAGATTGGGTCACGCTAATATGCAACTTCTTCAAACGCTATCATCTAAAGAGCTTGTAAGAAACCTACCTAAACTAAAATACAAACATCATTTTTGTGATACTTGTAATGTCGGAAAACAAGTCCATGTTAGTCATAAAGCTAAAAATATGGTTTCTACATCAAAATGTCTAGAACTTTTACATATGGATTTATTTGGTCTGTCGGCTATCCAAAGTTACGTAGGAAACTTCCATACCTTGGTTATAGTAGACGATTACTCTAGGTATACATGGACTAGATTTTTGAAAAATAAAACTAAAGCTTTTGATCACTTTGAAATCTTAAGTAGAAAATTTTCAAAAACAACTAGGAAGTCCTATTGTGTCGATCCGAACGGATCATGGTCGGGAATTTGATGATGAAGTACAATTTGGAGCTTTTTGTGATGCTAATGGTATTACTCACAATTTCTCGGTTCCTCTTACTCCACAATCTAATGGGATAGTTGAACGGAATAATCGAACCTTACAAGAAATGAGTCGCACCATGATTAATGAGCAATCTATTCCTCAAATATTTTGGTGCAATGCCGTCGACACATCCACCTATATTCTAAATCGAGTCTTAATTATACCTTTCTTAGGAAAAACTCCATACGAGTTGTTACGAGGCAAAAAGCCTTCGTTAGAATACTTTCGAGTCTTTGGTAATAAATGTTTTATACTTAACACAAAAGACTACCTAACCAAATTCGTTCTCCTAATAGTAAAGCATACGTGATACTAAATAAAGAAACCATGAAAGTTGAATAGTCTTTAAATGTCAAATTTGACGAGAATCCTCCTAAAACTTCTTACCTCTTGTCAACGACGATTTAATCGAAAGTGAAGTATTAGAAATAAAAGAAAAAGAAAACATAAGCAAGGAAGATGGACTATTAAACAATGAAATTATCAACGTTAAAAAGTCTAAAGATCATCCTTTAGAAAAGGTCATAGGAAAACTAAATGAAAGAACTTTAAGGTCTCAAGTTTAAAACCAAAGTAGTCTCTTTTGTTTCGTGTCAACTATAGAACCTAAAAACACTCAATAAGCTATAAAAGACAAAAGTTGGGTTATGGCTATGCAAGAAGAATTAAATCAATTTATTGCTAATAACGTTTGTACACTTGTCCCTACTTCTAAAAACCAAACAATAATTGGAACAAAATGGGTGTATAAAAAAAATTAGATATAAATGGTGTCGTGTCTCAAAATAAATGAGTATGATGGGAGAATTAAATTTCTTTCTCGGTCTACAAATCAAACAATTAGAAAATGGTATCTTCTTCAACCAATCCAAATATATTAAAGAAATGTTAAAAAACTATAAAACTGAAAGTACGGAACAAAAAATATATAATTTAATAAGTCAAAAGTATAAAATTGACAGAAAATACGGAACAGAAACTAATAAAAAAAACTGTGCTGTACTATAAACAGAATGGGTCAGAGGAGGTGAAGAATGTAAAAAATACATTAAAGGTGAGCCAGGGTCGGTACCAATAACACAACCCTTGAAAATTTTATATAGGAGATTAGTAGATTTTGCATATTTCGTTAATAAATGACAATGTCGATGGATGTTGGGTGTAATAGGATTTGTGTTCATGCGGTGACCAAGTTTAAAATAAAAACAATAAAAACCAATCAGATTTGTGTGTTTTTCATTCAAAATAAAATTAAAAATAGTATTAATCTATATTATAGTAATCTTAGTATTTCCATAATAGAAACATTAATCCCTTTTCTCTTTTTATAAAGCCCTTGGGATGAAAACTGGTCCACCGTCGGTTGACACTTATGATGGAAAACAAGGTGTAACATACAGTAATTGTAAGGGTGTTGATACTCAGTTACTCACACCATCTTTTTTGATACATTCACCACACTGTACAATACTATATTGCACAATGTATAACACTGTAATGCACAAATGCAGTATATGTATAAAAAAATGGTGTGAGTATCAACAACCAACAATTAAGTAAGAAATTAATGAGATTAAATTTCACATTGGAAAACTTATTTAAAATCACTTTTTACATGTCTAGGTTATTTCCAATGAACCCTTATAAATCGGCTTTTGATCAATCATCTTTGAATAGAAAATTACATACCTTTAGCAAACTAGCAAACACAAGCAGTAGATCTTGAGCAACACAAAAACTTCACATCGGTTATGTGATATGACCTATAGTTAGTTCATATTAACACTACACTAACTCGACCACCAACCGAGCTCAGTTATACTCCACGTCACAACACTCTATTGATCAGATCAAGAAAACACCAAGATGTGATTGGTGTGTTTCGTCGGCGACACGCAAGAGGAGGGGGGGGGGGTTTGGGGTTTGTTTTCAACTAATTAAAACTAATGTATAATTAAGTTTATATTTATAGTTAAAACAATCCTTATCTAATAACGAATATTTATCCTATAAGAGCACAAGGTATGACAATGACGGATAACACGCTATTGATATGGAACATTAGCGCCACATCATAAACCTCTCAATAACTAAAACAATTTCCCTCATAACACATCACTAACATGTTATTGGGTCCCATAAAATACCCACTAAAAATACTCACTCACTCACAATACTACCAAAAAAAGAAAAAATATTGGCGTGAGCCAGTGTATTGGCTAAAAGCCCAATGGCGAGCAAATGACATTTTTGTGGTATGGTTTTTGCGGCGTTATTGGTATCCATAGGGACAAATGGCGAGCCGCATTGGACGATACCATCTGCTCTAAAGAAATAAATCTTTTTATTATTTAAAAGATATTTATCTTAACCAAAAAGATAAATTTAACTTTTCCACCAAGACAAGTCAAGCCCTCGGCGTCCAGTACAACTTAATTAAATGTACATTGACCAGGTACATTAATTGAGCCATGTACACTGCATTGTCTTAGCCAATTTATGCATTCTCCACTGAAATCTCATTTTCATATTGCTTAAAGGTATTGAAATACCTTAAAGGTGTTGAGTTTAAGATATATGAAAACAATACAATCATATAGACACCACAGAGTACACAGCGGAAGACTTAAGATCATAACAAATAAATAATTAACTGAAAGTATTACGTAACGTACCTCTTGCAATTCAGTAGATCTCTTCAATGAATGTGACAAAGTGGTTTAACGAGTTATCCTTACCGTTTTATAACTCAAACCAATTGGTGTAAGAATAGTGTCTTACTACCACGTTCTTGTACACACGAATTAACAGACGAATAAAGCGATTGCTAGATCTACAAAACTTTGTTTTAGAAAAACAAAACCAAACACCCTAAAGGGTATTGTGGCCGATTATTTGCAAGAGAAAAATAAACAAAGATTAAGTTAATGTGTGTGCACAAAAGCTATGAAAAAACATTAACCCTAGCCTTTGTATATATAGTGAATGAAATCTTTGGGAACAAGTTAGGGTTGTGGGCTTGGTATGCCCTCTCTTGGCCGGCCATCATAGGGGAGAAAAGAGAACCCGTATCTTTTCCATTTTTAAGATTATTCACCATATATTCTCTCCTTTTACATTTAACGGTCGTTAGTCATTTCCGTTAAATACTTAACGATCGTTAGTCGAGTTTTGTATAATAATTAATCGTAATCAATTAACATTAATTATTAACTTTAATTCTCATTCGTAATGTGTGCAATCCCGTGGTCACGAGTTCGAATCCGGACATACGTGTTTATAAATATATACATTCCATGACTCCCACTGGATATGTTTACAAAGCGTGTAATGACATTGGTTAGCGTCTAGCAACACGCCAATGCCCGGTACAACTCGTGTATGGTTTTCGGAGAAAACCAAGTTTCGATGATTCATCATCATATTCATCCTTTGTTTCTAATACCATGTTAATAAGAATATGGATCTCACTCATTTCTTAATTAACTATTATGTTTCTCGCTTTATGTGATTGATCAAGATTACCAATTCTTCCGAACATATTCCGAAGACCTTGGGCATGGCCATGCAAACATCTTGACAACCCTACGAGGGCCTAGGTATTATACTTCAAAATAAATTTGAAGGAAACAAATCTCATTTTGACTACAAGCGAATTCATAAATTTCGCAACACTTCGAAAACAATCCTTATAACTACCGATTCGTATAGCGTTAGATTGCTTCACGAAATGCACTACATCCATGACATATCTACGGTATCTCAAGTCGGAGGATAAATATACATGATGTACTTAATGACTAAGATCCATAAAGTACCATCATGTGGGTGGGATAAGTCCTATACTCAATCCATTGAATATCATATCGAAATTAGTCATGCTACGCATCAATATACTTTCAAGTATATTCTAACTAATACTCGATTTGTCTTAATTCAATATCATTCCCATGTTATTGATCGACAATGGACTATTTAGAATAACTTAAGTTATTCAAGGATTTAAACATGCAAATACATGATAACATTATAATAAATGAATAATAAACATAACAAAATACTTTATTTCATTTGAATAATAATGTTTACAATATCCTTTATCCAAATACTAAATAGATCAATGCATGATAATTCTTAGTTAATGAATTTTGCCTCAAGTCATGATAATCATACTTGTTGACAGGGCATAATTTCAACTAACTTTGATCTATAGGAATTTTGAGAATACTTATTTCAAGAATTCAATAAGTGAATTTCTTGTATGTGTTTACATATCTTGATATTGTCATATCATTCCATAAGGTGCGTGATAACCTGAACCACCCTTTTATGACAATCATCTTTCAAAACTTTAAAGTTTAAAGTATTCTTTATTCTTTAATGTATAATGCAACTATGCTCTTAGTTGAGCATAACTAGTCAACATGGTCATCATCAAGGATACCATGACTAGAATTGAGTGTCATCTCAATTATACTAGCATCATTGTGTACAACAATATGCTCTTTAAACATCCGTAAACTTTGAACAGTTATAGTGTAATGTTGGTGCCTACCAAAACTCAAGTTTGTTGGCAATGACAATTATGAAACAATTGTCATATTTTCATCCATAGAATCTAGGAGCATCTCCAGACTGTGGAATGTGATTCTAAATCCAAACATATTCCTTTTAAAATATTTATTACACTAACAACTTTCAATGTTGTCAAATCATCTTGTAATCAAGCATGACACAACAATCTTACAACATGATGTACATGATGAATCTTCAAGTTAGACTTTAAGATCTCATTATATATCAATCATGTTCTATTAGACTCATTTATTTACCACATATGTTTATAATAATAAACATATATTCCAAGGTTGTATATCTTATTTCCAAATCTTACAAACTAAGTTTCATTCCCAACTAAAACTTAATTTAGGTGGAATGTAGTTGCCCATACAACATATAAGATTTAAGAAAATAAAAATAATACTCCCACTAGCTTTCAGGAATACTTATGAGCTATCTTATTTTAATTATTAAATCAAACATGGATTTAATATTAAACATAAGAATCATCTCCTAGATGCATGCATATATCCATTCATGGATTCTTGCAGTCTGTACATATTCAAAGATTATGTGAATTCATAAAACTCCTTTGCATTACTTATCGTCCTTGCAAAAGTAATTTCAAAACAACGAGTTTTGATATTCGTTGTCAAAATTTCATATCAATGAAACTAAGTATGACAATTATAATCTTTATACTTCTATTTAATGTATCTAGTAAAGAATATTCAATCATAGTTAATTGCTTAAGTATGATTAATATTATTATTACTAGACATACATTAAATACGTGTACAATATTGTCCATATAATTTCTACACAAAGATTTAAACCACTAGGGTTTTCATTCTTTGAAGAAAATCATCTTCATTTAGATAAACCAAGTATCTAAAATTGATTATCTTTATGGACAACATCTCAACATTCATAGTATGATTGATTTACCACAATTCAACATTTGTAAATTCATCATTATGATTAACAGGCTTACCATGTTCCTGTAACTCATATCCCTCAGCATATTAAATATCTGAGATATCCTTACGGATCTATGAATGACAATTTCATCATATTGAGGTCTATTATTTACATGTTTAGCCTCATCATGATATTTGCTAGTGTATTTTAGAAGATTATGTATTTTGTAACTTTAATCTTTCAAGATCTAAGCAAAACTCCCACTTGCCTTTAATAATTTAAAGATTACCTTTAAATAGTTTAGCAAGTAGAGCAACAATACATTGTTCTCTTTTGGGATATTACAAAAAAAAAAAACATTGACAGAGTTCGACTTTAGTTTGTTACAACCCACTTTACAAGTAGTTTAACAAATTCGAACTTCATTATAAGACTTAATGTGATTCATCACATTCCATAAACAAATGGTGTCTTATCAATCTTCTAGGTTGGAGTCTTATTGAGTATATTCAATTTATACTCAATCTACTAACCTTGATAACTTTTTGGAAGAAACTATAGTTATCTTGAATCAAACAATGCCAATAGATTTTGATTCTTCTAACTGAACATACCATAAAACTATGGTATTTCCTTAGAATTAATATTGTAAGATTAATCTAACAATATTTAAGATAACCATCTACTCTTTGGTTTATCATATTTACCAACAAAGTAAAACTTAATGGTACAATAGAATTACCAAGTCAATTGCATGCATTATAACACAAGTATTCTTGACCAAGTCAAAAGACATAACAGTTATAATCCCACTATCGTTATAAGTCATTGATCAACTCATTGACTTCATGCATATGTCTTAAAACATAGCAAGTTAACGTCTTACTTTATATTATAAGTCTTGTATTAAAAGACTTCATGTTTGTGACTTTACAAAATCATAAACATTTATAATTAAAGTAATTATGAACACCACCTCGGTTTCAATTAATATTTCAAGTTAATATTTACTACATATATTTAAGTCATTCAACAAATACTTAAATTCAAAGTAGTATTAGATTACTTCATTTAATTATGTCATTCCATGAAAAGTTCAACGTAAGAAACTGCAAAATCATCCATGCTCGTTCTCACGACACGTGGATATTTTACCTTGGTCTATAATCTAGTTCACGTTCTCACGTAACATAAATTGCAACAACAAGTGTTTCTTAAATATTGAATGACATAAATATTTAAAATAAAGTAGTCTTTGTTATTATCTTGACACATGTTCTTAATAGGGCAATCATACACATTTAAATCTATAATTTCTATTAGAACGTTACTCTCTTACCTTGTTGTCAAGAGAATCCATTTAAATCATATTTATATGTGTTGTACCTTGCACACAATAAAGATTTCTCACACTTCTGCATGGAACAACATCATGTAGCAGATAAACAACACGATACACGTTCGTTTATTTGATTAATATGATTTGTGTCATAGATATAACAAGTAGATGTAGAACTATATTGTTTAGTAAGGAAACGTACACGACTATCCTTAGAAACATAAGTGTCTACAATTGGAAAGTAATTATCTTTGAAGATAATCTGGGTTACTACACATGAAATAAAGCTTGTAGCTCCCACTGAATTAAAAATCAATAAAACAACTTCTTATTCAAGAATGCAACACAAATGCTCCCACCGAATCGACAACATTGTAAGTGTTGCATAACCAAATGAAAACAACTTTCTTGCTTTTACTTTCCTACACCTTTGAAGAACCATACGTAATCATTACTTAGGTACTAAAAGGTGTATTCTACTCTGTGAATGATGGGTTATCCATCAATGTTATTAACTTGAAAAATTGGGTATGCAATTTCTTCCTTAACAAGCCTACCATGCCCATCCGGTATGTAGCACCTTTAAAGGTTAAAGCAAAACAACTAGATAAAATATGCTAGTTTTCCTTTTACCAATTTTCACGGTAATTTGTCTAGCTTCTAATTTTGTAACTCATATACATGTTTTCCGGTTAACCAACATTCATGTTTGTTACAAAAGGATTCATTCACCAAATGAGGGTAATGAAATCTTTATGGAAAATAAGATGTGCAATTCATTGCTATGAGTTACATTAGAATTTAGACAATTCAAATGTTCCTATTATACCTTTCTCATTCATGAAAAGGAATAGGATTGAGTCTCATGCTTCTCCCATGGAAAAGAGACTTCGTTTGTCTTTTCGGTAAATTATTCTCGATCAAACATTTGTTTGAAAGCAGAATGGATCAATTTCTTGATCAAAGACTAAACCTCGTTACGGTTAAATGTTGCATTTATACATTCAAAAGAATTACAAAATTCAATTTTAGTATTTTCGATAATTAACCTTTTCAAGAAAATTAATTACCCATGGTTCATAAGCATATAACCATTTAATTTTCACTTGAAAACTAGGATCCAATTGACATAGTTTCATCACATCGGTTGATCTCGCTAGTAATGAAATTATTCAAGATGGTACGAGACGAACCTCAATTGCCAATTTTCAAATTGCAATTCCTAGATTTATGGGATTTACATCTAGCCAATTTCAATTGCCATGTAAATATGTTTTATCCCCATCTTATGCCTTGAGTTGTCAGTTCTCACTACAAAGCTCAATTAAGTTATCCAACTTAAGAAACTGCAAAATCATCCATGCCCGTTCTCACGTCAAGTGGATATTTTACCCTTTGATTACGATCTAAATCACGTTCTCACGCAAATAAAAGGTAATCTCAGGTGTTTCCGTTTCGTTGGATGGCATACAACTTAAATTAAGGGTAATAATTTTGATGTCAAATCAAATATGTACAAAGATGTCATGCATTCATCTTCGTAGCATAGGTTTTATTAAAACATTTATATCCTTGTTTTAATGTTTAAGCTTTTCATCATCAAACTTTAATCGAGGTATTGGACAACCAATTAAAGAATTACCTTTAATTACCACTATATCCTCTTCTTGCATGAGTCATAAGACCCTAGTTATTCGGATAATTACCACAAAAGTGGCGCGTAGAATTTAGGTCAATTCACCCTTAAGATTTTATGCACATTCATAGGAATACTTGGTAGCTCCATTAAGACGCACAAAGTTTGTCAATAATGGGTGAGCCGTTCTAGCTATTTTGTGCATAAAATCAATCAATTAAACGATTACGATTACTATGCTTAAAATTACATGTTTCACCATTGTTTAGGTCGGTTTATTTTTCTTATAAAATACCCTTGTTACACATAACAAACAAGCAAGTATTTAAAAAATAAACATATAAACAATGAATGCATAACATAAAAATTAAGTCATGCATATCAAATAGCCACATGCAAACCTTTTGATAAATCATATTAATAATCAATTCTAGATCATCAATATGTATATATTTAATTAAGACTTTCACCCGTTTTTCATCTATGTACAAGGTGAGCCACATGCATCGATTCATCGATTGCGTAAGTCAAAATTAAACATATACCACATAGCACATAATTGATTAAATAATAATGATTGAGGTCTTCCCAATTTTAGATCTATCATAATATTTAGTGTATATCACTTAATCAAGTAAGACATACAAAAAAGCGGATCCATGATAAAACATGTATGTAATTATCATGGATATAAATCACACTTAACAATTAATGCAATTAAGCGAGTTACGCAATACACATAAAATTGCATGCAATCTAGGGTTTCTAATCCAATTAAAACGAAGTTTACAAAACCCTAATTAGGGCACCAAAAATGCCCCCAAAAAAAATTAGGGTTTAGGTTTTGCAAACCCTAGATCTATGCATACAATTAATAACACAATCATGTTTATTTGTTTTATGTGTTTGATAATTAATTACTTGTTATACAAGGCTCGTGATGCCACCGTTGAGTTTAAGATATATGAAAACAATACAATCATATAGACACCACAGAGTACAAGCGGAAGACTTAAGATCATAACAAATAAATAATTAGCTGAAAGTATTACGTAACGTACCTCTTGCAATTCAGTAGATCTCTTCAATGAATGTGACAAAGTGGTTTAACGAGTTATCCCTTACCGTTTTATAACTCAAACCAATTGGTGTAAGAATAGTGTCTTACTACCACGTTCTTGTACACACGAATTAACAGACGAATAAAGCGATTGCTAGATCTACAAAACTTTGTTTTAGAAAAACAAAACCAAACACCCTAAAGGGTATTGTGGCGATTATTTGCAAGAGAAAAATAAAGAAAGATTAGGTTAATGTGTGCACAAAAGCTATGAAAAACATTAACCCTAGCCTTTGTATATATAGCGAATGAAATCTTTGGGAACAAGTTAGGGTTGTGGGCTTGGTATGCCTCTCTTGGCCGGCCATCAGAGGGAGAAAAGAGACCCCATATCTTTTCCATTTTAAGATTATTCACCATATATTCTCTCCTTTTACATTTAACGGTCGTTAGTCATTTCCGTTAAATACTTAACGATCGTTAGTCGAGTTTTGTATAATAATTAATCGTAATCAATTAACATTAATTATTAACTTTAATTCTCATTCGTAATGTGTGCAATCTCATGGTCACGAGTTCGAATCCGGACATTTACGTGTTTGTAAATGTATACATTTCAACATTTACTCGGTGACCACTTGGAAGAATGTCAGGTTTCAGTGGAGATCTGTGGTTAAACGGAAGAGGAGGGAAAAGCCTCAAGGTTTCGTTTAGAGCTCCATTAAGATAGACCATTTCGTTTAACGCTTTTGCATCCCATCTTTCATGCAATTTCACATTCAGATGTGTGTGAATCTCTTGAAGAATTTGTTCTTCTATGGCTGAGTTTTGTGCTAGGATATAGAAGAACCAAGAGAGAACGCTACTAGTGCTATCTTTTCCCGCAACCATCAAGCTAAGTAAGGTGTCTCTTAAAAATTTGGTAGGATCTCCAAAATCACCCATTTGATCTTTGAATTCCTTCATGAAAGCTGTCAATACCAAGAACTTATCGCTGTGGAGTTCGTTGCCTGTGTTGTTGTAGTAATTTGATTTTTGGTTTAAGCACTTGTATATGAATTGATCAATAGTTCTCCATGCATCACTCATCTTCTTTTCGTTCCCCACTTTAAAAATTTGTTGCAATTTCCAAAGGCTTGGAGGCGTAACATGCCTATACAAAATAACCTCTTCAGCATCCGAGAAGGCCTTCAAACATGGGACATAAGGATAATCAAGAGACAAGCTTTTTGGGTCATGATCTAAGAGTAATTTGCATATAGTATCAAAAGTGAACCTCGAAATATGTCTTGCAAATCCATCTCATTACTTTGTCGAGAAAAGAATTCAAGCACGGTAGAAGCCCATTTTCCACCAAATTCAAAGAATGTTTTCCAACAAACTTTGGAACCCGGCATGCTTGAATACAAACATGGTGACCTTGCGATGGATCTCCCATAACTCGTTATCAGAATTGAAGATTCCGTCTCCCATGATATCAAAAATCTTACGAAATTTGTCTCCTTTAGGATAATTGCTAAAGTTTTTGCTTAGGACGTGGTGAACATCTAAGGGATTAGTGGTAATGAGCATGTCCATGTTAGCGAAACAAGGACCTTTTAACATGAATGTTCCACCACTATAAATCAACAGTCCGGTGACGTAATCATGGAGTCGGTGGGAATTTACAAGCACACCTGGTATCATACCAAGTATTGGCCAATTTATTGGGATAACACTTCTCCGCTTTTGAAAATTATATATAAATATGAAAAACAACAAGAGAATGCAAAATGAAGACAGAATGACAAAGCATTGGAGAAAAGCCATGAAGAAGAGATGTGATAGAGGACGAGATGAGTTTATGCTTTATAGAAAGAATTTTAGGACATAATGGTGAGGTGTGATTGGGATTGCTGGTTGTTCTCTTAGGCTCATGAAGCCACATAGAACCCTATATAATGATGTTCATGATATGAATGCACCTTCATAATAATTTCATGTATTTTAATTAGCTGTAAGAATAAAAATGTGGACCCGAAACACCAAAGAAACCTTTAGCCGTAAATGTTGTTCCTCTCTAAAGACAATCACAAAGAAGTAAAAACAAAGAATGATTACTACATTCATACAAAGGTAGTCGTCTTCTACATCTACTATTGTCATAAGTACAGCTAACTTCACATGCAAATCGTCGCGTGTTTGTTGATACTTAACTATATTTACCAACATATGTCTTTTCACCTAATTACGATACCTAACCTTTATCTAGGTAAAGTATGTCTTTTCGTCAGATTAGCTATTACCTAAATGTTATCGAATTTTCCATACTTGGTTTCATTATATTGCATAGCTAGCGATACACATGTTTTCTAGTACTAAAGATCGATAACTCACACAAATTAGCTCTATGCATGTGCTATTTCTTACTTTTTAATTATTGTATAGAAAAATTACAAAGGATTACTACTAAAGATACCTAAAAATAAATTACAATCAATATTTCCTTTTAATGAGTTTTTTTTTTTTTAATTTATTACTAGTTATAATGTCGCGCGCGTGTCTTTTTTTTTTTTTTTTTTTTGAATAATATATTTTAACGTGTTTAATTTAAAGTCCAACATAAATCGGTTAATGTGGGTCATGTTTAAAGCGTATTTGCTATAATGTGTCTATTCTCAAATAATCAGATACGAAAATGACAAATGGTTCGAGCGTCTCAAATTGTACAAAAGTAACCAAATAAATTTTCTAAATGCATATATCTATTAAACTGTATAGACAATACCACCACAAGAATCCTGATGATTACCCACGGACCATATTTGTGGGTAAAAGGGCTAAACTCGTGGGTAATTGGCTTATACCCATGAATTACCTACAAACCTATATGCATGGGGAAAACCTTCGAGGCTAATTATGTACCCACAATTTCAAGCGGTGGATAGTTAGGTGGGTAATTTTGATAGTTCATGGGAAATGTCTTTGTGGGATTTCACAAGGTACCACAAAAAATCCCATAGGTATAGTTGTGGGTATTTCGCGGGTAAAATTTCTCACGGTTACAATCGTGTGAAAATGGCGAGTGTAAATATTTTGAACAAGCTGCATATGGTTTGTGGGTAAATTTGTGACTAAAGTAACCACGATTTGTCCATTTTCAAGTCGTGGCTACTTGTTACAATAGTATATTATTGGATTCTATTTTGTAAATCCCCAAAAGATTCGAAGAATGTATTACAAATATAATCGAAAACCTAAATAATAAAATGAAATTGTATTAGATTAATATTGCATCAAGTACAATCTATAATAAGTTTATCAAATTATCTATTCCGCAAAAATGAACGAAATTGCATAATATACCATAAGGTGTTCCATAAATGGCATGTGTATCTATAAGCTTATATAACATATTACTAGTCCATCTTATGGTACATTCACAAGCCATTTATCCATGAAACCAGCTTGGGAGGGGTTGCTAAAACATAATGCCATCTCTCCTTATGCTTCAGTTCACAAATCAATAATGTTCATCATACCCTACAAATCATTTATATTAAGTTAGTCATAAATATGATCAAACAACCATGAAACTACAATGTTTAAATGTTCAAGTAATTATGAATATACAAAGAATAGATTAAAAAGGTAATTACTATGAAAATGATCACATGAAGGTTTATGCATGAAGAACTCTTGGGGGACACATTCAAATTACACCTAAGCAATATTAGTAGCACTTTTAACTTTTGTTTACAATTATGTGTGTGGATGAGGGGTAGACTAATAGGGCATTTGGATTAGCTTATTTAGCCGGCTTATGGGCTTATATGATTTTGGAAAAGCCGATAAGCTCACTTTTTAGAGCTTATTAACAATAGCTTATTGGCAAGGTGAAGTTTCTAAGGTCATAAGCTTCAATAAATGAGCTTATCGGCTTTTCCAAAGTCAAATAAGCCCATAAGCCAGCTAAATAAGTTGATCCAAACACCCCATAAGAACAACAGAAATATGAAAATCTGCCAATGTGGAATTTTGTGTTAACTAACAGTTGAACCATTTTTCTACTAAGATATGATATTGTTGAAGCATTTGCCATGGTACCCATATGCATAGATAACAACATAGAAAAATATGAAACCACCAAACTCTATACATAAGAATCAAGCGCTCACGAGTATAAACATATGGAAGCAAGAATCAACCATAAGTGAAAGCGATGTTCACAGCTTATTGGACATATTAAAGTTTAAAACCTATCCGGTTGGTTTAAAACTTTAATCACTAAGAATGTTTTCAATTAATTCAACTAAGTATTGTTTGCCCATGCCACTGTTGAGTTTGCTTTAACTAAAAACATCAGTATGTTCACCTACTAGTAAAGTTAATCATTTATCAGCAATAATATGCAAGTTAGACAACCTCAAAATTCGTCAAATATAAAAGATTAAGGAGGGTACACAATCACAAACCTCGTACATGACAATGGCATCGATAAAAGCATTTTATACAAGGACCCGGACCCTAGAGAGCAATGTTGTATTTCTATTTTTCCCAATTACTTTCGATGCATTTTAATTGGGATGCAGCTTATACACTACAACATCGACCGGTTTCCCCAGCGACACTTGGGTCTTTCCCAAGCGACATGTCACGGGATTCGCATTCCCAAATGACATGTCGTTGGGAAGCCTCGTCGAGGATTGTATCCCCGCCGATAATCCCCGCGACGACGTGGTCCCACTCATTTTCATCAAAGAAGTAGTGCCACGGTGGCATATTATCCCCATTACATGTCGCCGGGAATCTTGAGTTAAGCTAAATTGATTAACACGCATAGTTAAAACTAACGTTAATTTCCATTATCCTAGCGACATGTCGCCGGGAAACTATGTTTATATGTTGACAAGTCAACGAATAAGCATAGTATCCCCGGCGACATGTCGCTGGGAAATGTTTTCGTTGACTTGTCAACGTTTAGTGATATTATCGGCGACATGTCGCCGAAAAGTCTCGCAATTTTTTAATACACCGCACAAGAGGCGATTTCCATATTTTTCGAAAAAATCTACCAAATAAACATGTACCAAAACCTGTATAGACTCACCACAACTTGTACCAAAACACAAATACAATATAACGGATCAACGCAATACAAATACATCACAACTTTTACCAAAACCGAAAGATAATAAAGCTAAATCGTCCAAAATCCGAATAAGTCTACAAAACGTTTCTTCCTAGTCAATATTCAACATGATAGATAGGGAAACAAGTGTTTAAATGTCGCCAAGATGAAACCTAATAATATATAACACAACTACCTAAAGTACCAATGTAACATACTAATAATATATAACACAACTACCTCTCGTCGTTGTTATCCTCATCATCGCCACTCTCCTCGTCATCACCACACCCGCCACTCCCGCTAGCACCACCCGACTCAAACTCCTTAAACATCCGAGTATTTGGCGCCGCTCGAAAAGACTCATCATAAAGTCTACCTTTCTATGCATGCTCTTGAGCGACTTGTCGGGCGGGCATACTTGGCTCGGATGTGGCCCGTGATGGCAATACCCACCCACACCGGAATATGCCCACTAAGCTTACCCCCTTGCCAACGCATTGATCTCATCCTCCGTGTACTCACCCGTAGCCTCAAGCCTTTTCATCTCCTCCTATGTAGTGACAAAACACAAGATAGTAGATATATTAGTCGGGTTGCTACATTATTTCTCGATAATTCATTAAAGTGTGTTTTGAAACAAAACTTACATATATCGTGGTCCTCATCCTTGGGAATACCCGTCAACGATGATGTGTTCGCGGAAGGTGTCAATGAGTGAAGGGTACTCCCGAGTGTCTCGAGGCCCGCCTCTGTACATACACACGCATATAAGATGAAACTAATTAAAAAGACAAATCACAACACACCAAAGCGTATAATCGATATATATGTATATATACATGTAAAATAATTATAATGATTATTACCATCTCATCTCGAAGGGCGAGCCAACGGGATCCTCGCCGAGATATGACCGAGCTCTTTGCCGTTTAGCCGATTTTGAGCGGCTCGAGCAAGGTTCTTGGGATCATTCCAAAACTTAATGTACTTATACCACTCACCCTGTAATCTCCTCGGGACGTGCCCACTGATCGCCTCCACATCGTAAGTCCCGGTGGGGGTCTCGCTTCAATGCTTGGCCTTGAAAGAAGCCTTGTTGGTATTGTAGGCTTTTTGCAAGTGCATGTTGATGCCTTCGAGATCTCGTCCAAAGGAGGATTCCATGTGCGCCCGAGGTCAAACAAGGTCCGCAATCATATACAACAAAACGAAAGCGAGTTAGAGATATAATTTATATATTTATTTAAATTTGTTTATTTATTTATATGATTTTAAATAAATAAGCGAATTTAGATAAATATACACATCTAAATAAATGAACACGATAATGAAATAAACATAAAAGGATAATCGACACCAATATTTGAAATGATCCCGCTCGCTCCTTCCTTGGGACCTTCTCCCAAGAAGGGTAGTAAACAGCACACTCCTAACGACCTCCCGATGTAGTTAGACCAAGTGAGCCACATGGGGACCGAGAGGGTTTAGGGTTTGTTTGTCACCCACATCAAAATTGATCGAGACGGGCCTTTATCTTCTGCGATTGCCTTTAGCGAAAGGTTAGGGTCTTGTCGCGGTATTCACCGCCGCTCCCCCCGCCAAATTGGGCTTTTGTTTACCATTACTCGCAAAATCAAGTTAGTGATAAAGTCATAAAAATTCAAGGCAAGCAAGTTCAATATATGTATCAAATTTATGCTTGTATTACAATAATCCAGAAATTCTTACCTCGGTTAATGAAGCAACCCCCGCAACCGGTGGGTACGCGGTCTGGAGGGGGACGATCCTCACCGCCACCGTCACCACCGTGGGACCGTGCAACATCTGCTGACGACATCTGTACAAGTACAATTAGCATAACATATAGAAATTCATGAACAAAATAATATAAGCATGCACACATCCAAATACATACACATCCAAATAAATATACACATTTAAACAATCCACAACAATTTCATTCATTCATTCAAATATATAAGTGTATTTTGCAAGTTGCAACTTAAAGGATGAGTCGATATGTTATGGTTACACATTAGACGTTCAACGGATGAGTCGATATGTTATGGTTACACATTAGACGTTCAACGGATGAGTCGATATGTTATGGTTACACATTAGACGTTCAACGGATGAGACGGTATGTTATGGTTACACATTAGACGTTCAACGGATGAGTCGATATTTTAGGTTAGACATTAGACGCTCAACGGATGAGGCGATATGTTAGGGTTAGACATTGGACGCTCAACGGATGAGTCGATATGTTATGGTTACACATTAGACGTTCAACGGATGAGTCGATATTTTAGGTTAGACATTAGACGTTCAACGGATGAGTCGATATGTTAGGGTTAGACATTAGACGCTCAACGGATGAGTCGATATGTTATGGTTACATTAGACGCTCAACGGATGTGTCGATATGTTATGGTTACATTATACGCTCAACGGATGAGTCGGTATGTTATGGTTACACATTAGACGTTCAACGGATGAGTCGGTATGTTATGGTTACACATTAGACGTTCAACAGATGAGTCGATATGTTAGGGTTAGACATTAGACGTTCAATGGATGAGTCGATATGTTAGGGTTAGACATTAGACGTTCAACGGATGAGTCGATATGTTATGGTTACACATTAGACGTTCAACGGATGAGTCGGTATGTTATGGTTACACATTAGACGTTCAACGGATGAGTCGATATTTTAGGGTTAGACATTAGACATTCAACGGATGAGGCGATATGTTAAGGTTAGACATTAGACGTTCAACGGATGAGTCGATATGTTATGGTTACACATTAGACGTTCAACGGATGAGTCGATATGTTATGGTTACACATTAGACGTTAGACGGATGAGTCGGTATGTTATGGTTACACATTAGACGTTCAACGGATGAGTCGGTATGTTATGGTTACACATTAGACGTTCAACGGATGAGTCGGTATGTTATGGTTACTCATTAGACGTTCAACGGATAAGTCCATATGTTAGGGTTAGACATTAGACGTTCAACGGATGAGTCGATATGTTAGGGTTAGACATTAGACGTTCAACAGATGAGTCGATATGTTATGGTTACACATTAGACGTTCAACGGATGAGTCGATATGTTATGGTTACACATTAGACGTTCAACGGATGAGTCGATATGTTATGGTTACACATTAGACGTTCAACGGATGAGTCGGTATGTTATGGTTACACATTAGACGTTCAACGGATGAGTCGGTATGTTATGGTTACACATTAGACGTTCAACGGATGAGTCGATATTTTAGGGTTAGACATTAGACGTTCAACGGATGAGTCGATATGTTAGGGTTAGACATTAGACGTTCAACGGATGAGTCGATATGTTATGGTTACACATTAGACGCTCAGCGGATGAGTCGATATGTTATGGTTACACATTAGACGCTCAACGGATGAGTCGGTATGTTATGGTTACACATTAGACGTTCAACGGATGAGTCGGTATGTTATGGTTACATTAGACGCTCAACGGATGAGTCGACACGTTAGGGTTAGACATTAGACGTTCAACGGATGAGTCGATATGTTAGGGTCAAACATTAGACGTTCAACGGATGAGTCGAAATGTTATGGTTACACATTAGACGTTCAACGGATGAGTCGGTATGTTATGGTTAGACATTAGACGTTCAACAGATGAGTCGATATGTTAGGGTTAGACATTATACGTTCAACGGATGAGTCGATATGTTAGGGTTAGACATTAGACGTTCAACGGATGAGTCGATATGTTAGGGTTAAACATTAGACGTTCAACGGATGAGTCGATATGTTATGGTTAGACATTAGACGTTCAACGGATGAGTCGATATGTTATAGTTACACATTAGACGT
This sequence comes from Chrysanthemum lavandulifolium, assembly GCA_022545495.1. Taxonomy (NCBI): domain Eukaryota; kingdom Viridiplantae; phylum Streptophyta; class Magnoliopsida; order Asterales; family Asteraceae; genus Chrysanthemum; species Chrysanthemum lavandulifolium. The sequence continues at coordinate 92,623,716 of CM040245.1, read as the reverse complement.
TCAACAGATGAGTCGATATTTTAGGGTTGGACATTAAACGTTCAACGGATGAGTCGATATGTTAGGGTTAGACATTAGACGTTCAACGAATGAGTCGATATGTTATGGTTACACATTAGACGTTCAACGGATGAGTCGATATGTTATGGTTACACATTAGACGTTCAACGGATGAGTCGGTATGTTATGGTTACACATTAGACGTTCAACGGATGAGTCGGTATGTTATGGTTACACATTAGACGTTCAACGGATGAGTCGATATGTTAGGGTTAGACATTAGACGTTCAACGGATGAGTCGATATGTTAGGGTTAGACATTAGACGTTCAACGGATGAGTCGATATGTTATGGTTACACATTAGACGTTCAACGGATGAGTCGGTGTGTTATGGTTACACATTAGACGTTCAACAGATGAGTCGATATGTTAGGGTTACACATTAGATGTTTAACGGATGAGTCGATATGTTAGGGTTAGACATTAGACGTTCAACGGATGAGTAGATATGTTATGGTTACACATTAGACGTTCAACGGATGAGTTGATATGTTATGGTTACACATTAGACGTTCAACGGATGAGTCGATATGTTAGGGTTAAACATTAGACGTTCAACGGATGAGTCGATATGTTATGGTTAGACATTAGACGTTCAACGGATGTTAAACAACCAAGTATAGGTGCATTGGTATACGTATCATGTTAAACAACCAAGTATAGGTGTATTGGTATACTTATCATGTTAAACGACTAAGTATAGGTGCATTGGTATACGTATCATGTTAAACAACCAAGTATAGGTGCATTGGTATACATATCATGTTAAACGAGCAAGTATAGGTGTCCAAACACCTATTTTCCAATACTAAATTACATATGCTCAAAGAATGAAACTGAAGAAACAATATCACATTTAACAAACACGAATTAAGAACCATATTAATTCATCATAAATTTAATATTTTTGTTTTTCCCATAGTCAGATATCTACTCATTTCGTCAAGTCTCATGAATAACGATATATATTTTTTGTTAAAGTCAACGAAGTCAAAGTAAATCCTCGGCGACATGTCGCTGGGGAAAATGTCCAATAAAAACAGTTATCCCAAAACATAAGCCCAATTGCATAACTTAAATCCCAAACAGTTATCCCCGGCGACATGTCGCTGGGGAAACTCTTGTCCACTTAAGAGTCATTAACACTAATTACATATTTTTAAATAATCAAATGAATCCCCGGCGACATGTCGCTGGGGAAAAGTAAGCAGAAAAGTTCCCGCCACGTTTTACGAAGAAATATTCGGTCAAAATATAACCGATTTATCCCCGGCGACATGTCGCCGGGGAAAACTACACAATAATTTAGCTGACTTTTCTACGAGAATTGGTGCCACGTAGGATATATTTTTGTCGTTTAATGAGGCTTCCCCAGCGACAGATGTCGCCGGGGAAAATATCGCTGGGGAAACTGGTAAATGTTGTGGTGTTTAACCTGTTCGAAAAAAATAAGAAACAAGTTTAGATGATAACATTTATCAACAAAAGGTATAATTCGAAATAATATCTAAGTCATCCCAAGTTTTAGTTTATGCATTTTACAAGATGTAGGATGCTTTTGTAAGCGCATCATTCTTCTTAAGTTCATTGATCAATGACCAGATACATGTTCTTTTTTTTTTATTTTTTTTTTAATTATCATTTTGCAATGTGAGATGACTTTGAAAAGTTAATTTAACATATAGAAAAATCTTGCCCACGATCTCCTTCATCGCATGTTGTGTACCCTCGCTCAGAGATATATTTGCTAATGGTAAGACTCAACCTACAGATATTAAAAAAATATATAATAAGTTAGTAGATAGAACACGTCAAAGGTCAAATATGTAAAACTTGAGAGTTGGCAAATTGCATTATGACCTAATTGTATTCATGTTAACTTCATCACCATGCAATGTTACTCTAAAACAAGTTTTGAACTTGAGAGTTGGCAAATTGCATTATGACATAATTGTAATCATGTTAACTTCATCGCCATGCAATGTTACTCTAAAACAAGTTTTGAACATGGTAATGTGGCTTGCCACATGTGTTTGTAAATATCATTTAAATTTATAAACTTAATCAGGGTAAAAACAGAAAAAAAAAATGTTACTCTAGAACATAGGTCAAACTTAATTCAGGACTTGTTGGCCCAATTTCACGGATCTTTAATCAACGATATACCAAAATATAAAATAATCTTTATTTTCTATAAATCTGTCATCATGTCTTTACAATCTATGTTCAAAGTATAAATACTAAATGAATGGGTACAATGAAGCGTTGTGATGGTTCAAACATCCAATGCTTATGTCGATTATGTTTGTAACCGCTTTATAACCGCCTAGAAAACGCCTTGGTTGACTTTTTATGTTGTCTCGACTTTCTTGTTTGACTTTGGGTTGACCGGGTCATATGGGTATTTGACTTGGGTCGATTGGGATTAACCCAATATTCTCCCCCTTAATCACAATCGCTGCGACGTAGATCTTTAAGTCTTTTGTAGTCGTCTCACATAACTCCATTTTGCTTCCTTTAACATTTGTTGCAACATTGATCGAATTTTAGAATCTTCGCACTCTGTTGTCTTCATTCTCTCATTTACGCATTCTCTGCGGTGTCTCGCTCTCTGCGCTTCGCACTATCTCGCGATTTCGCACTCTCTGCTTTAGCACTCTCTGTTGTTTTAGCACTCACTGCTTCGCACTCTCTCTGTTTTCGCAATCTGTTGTTTCGCAATCTCGATGTTTCGCACTCACCGCGGTATGCTCATTGTATCATTTCTCTTCGCTATAGTCGCCATAAGCAATGTTGGCTCTAAGTCTTCTTCAATAAAATTGGATTGTTCTCTGACTTGATTCTTGCGTTTATTTTGACATACATAGGCATAATGTCCAAGTTTGTGACATCGGTAGCATGTGACTTGAGATTTGTCTCTTGTATCTTCTTCAAAAGACGCTCGTTCTTCCCTTTTAGATTGATAATTGTTCGTCTTGTTCTCGGCCTCGAGACTGGTTAAATCTTCCCTGACCATATTCTCTAAAAGGTTTTCCTCTATTGTCATGCCGTGTGAACATTAATTTTTCTTGGTTGTCCACATGTCTTCCTTTTTTGAACTTAATCCTTTCTTCGTAGGTTTTAAGTCTTCCAATTGCTTCTTCCATAGTCATTTCACTTAGGTCGGAATATTGTTCTATAGATGCGACTATTTGCAGATACCTATCGGGTACAACATTTAGTAGTTTCCGTACTAAGGTTTCATCTTCTATGGTGTGTCCTAGACTATCGGCTTTGTTTACGAAAGTTGTAAGTTTTGTAGTGAAGGTGTCGATTGTCTCGTCTTCCTTCATGTATAACATCTCAAGGTCGGATTTGAGTGTTTGAAGTCTTGCGTGTTGAACTCCTTTTTCGCCAACGTGTCTAGTTTTCAAAGCATTCCAAATGTCTTTGGCGGTTTTGTGCTTTGTTATTTGAAGTAATTTTTCTTCGGGTAAGGCTTGGTAAAGAAAAGCAATAGCGGTTTTCTCTTTTTTCTTATTGGGTTGATTCGACTCAGTCGGCTCTATTGTTTCCCATAAGCTATTTTCTTCGAGAATGATTTGCATGCGAATTGCCCATAATGAGTAATTCGCGGGCTTTAGGATTGGGCATTGAAATTGGGGTGTAATACTTGTAATATTAGTACTAGGTTCCTTATTACCACTTTCTTTCGTCATATCTTAAATATATTGACAATAAAAAATATCTCCAAAAATCTAACACGAGGTGTGTTGAAAAAATGTTTTATTTTTCCTTATAGGGTATAAAACTTTATAGAACTAGTTTTTTTAATCCAAAAACTATCCTCGGAGATTTATATATATATTTTTAAAAACGAATAACCTTAGGTTAATTTCTCCTTAAATGTTATTCTTAATTATAATAAGCAGCGTTAAAACACTAGGTTATTATATTAAAAAAAAATTGATCAAGTACTAAATTTAAATTAAAGTAACTTATCAAACAAAAATAATATATATCAAAATGAAATATATACTATAAATAAAAAAGTGAAAGAGTGGTTTTGTAAATTTTGAAACCTGAAGGGGTTGATGGTCTAACCCGATGCCTTAAATAATAAAAATCCTTTGTGTGTAGCCCTACTTAAATGGATGTTGCGCCTCTTTTATATGTATCTTTATCCCTTCTTTTGTGAGATAAAAAGAAGCGCCTCTTTATATTTCTTATATCTCTTTTTATTTGAGATAAAGAAAAACAAACGTCTCTCTTGGAGACTGTATTATCTATCTCTCTCATCTTCTGGGAATGATCCCTATCTTCTTCTTCTCCAATATCTGATGTTTACCGCCTGTAAATGGCTTGTTGATCTTTCTTGTTCTCCGGTTTGATGTGTCTTTGCGAGCACAAATGATCCCTCCAGATGAAACTTAGGGTTTCGATCAAATTGGGGGTTTTCTAACCGTGAGAGATATGGTTGATTGGAGACTGTAATTAAGTAGATTTGTGGCTTAATTAGCGATCTGGGCTTGATTCTTTAATCGGAACAGGTGTGTTTGTTCTTATTTGAATCTTTTAATTCTGCCCCTTGATGATGACTTAGCGTTATCCTCTCGATGTTATTTTTCTGTTTTGAATCTTGGGTTCGGATTTTTGACCGTGCCTAACCCCTTGATAATGATGATTTATGGGTTATGTATTTTTTCGGTTGATGTTCTTGACAGAAAAGTTTGAAAAAAATGAAGCCCTTTTGTTACCGGTTAAAATTAATCACGAAAGTGATTAATCCCTTGGTGACAAGAGTTGGATTCTCCTGATGATAAACACAAAATGATTTTAGTGATTGTGTTTTAATCGGATTTGCAATCTGTTTTTGGCCGAAAAAAATAGTGCGGTTTTGATTCAAAAACAGGAAAAAAAATTAATCTTGGTATATGATGATTCCGCCTCTGATACCAATTGTTGGCCCAATTTCACGGATCTTTAATCAGCGATATACCAAAATATGAAATAATCTCTATTTTCTATAAATCTGTCATCATGTCTTTACAATCTATGTTCAAAGTATAAATACTAAATGAATGGGTACAATGAAGCGTTGTGATGGTTCAAACATCCAACAGTTTTGTCAGTTATGTTTGTAACCATTTTATAACTGCCTAGAAAACTGCCTTGCTTGACTTTTATGTTGTCTGACTTTCTTGTTTGACTTTGGGTTGACCGGGTCATATGGGTATTTGACTTGGGTCGATTGGGATTAACCCAATATGACTTACATCAAACACATACTGGGCATGATAAGTGCCAAATTCATCAAGTAGTAGAACAAGTGCACAAACGAGTTCCTAAATTTTAATATCATAAACTTCAAAACCATATACAAACACGATTCTGGTAATTTTATGTATAATAAACCGAAGCATTACCTTTAACAAAATAAGATATACCTGAAGAAAAACATGTCCATAGGAATAGATATCTTCGTGAACATAATCTGACTTTGACATATCTATAAGTTAAAACTATAGCATCGGAGATCAATGTGTGGGAACGATGTCCGACTGAATGACAAAGAATTGACGAGAAGTAGCAGAACCAGATTACTGGATCTCTAGAATTAAAAAGACAAATAAAGAGGTTAAGATTATGAGGCGTAACTGCAGTCCGAATGAAAATAAAGAGGGAATTCAAAATGTAATTATAAGTAATGGATGGGAAAGGCATCCGAAACTAGAACCGGTTGGGTTAGGTTTGGATGCGGGTTTGCGGGTTTGGATGAATTTTTTTAGTCGGGCATGAGTTCGGTGACGAGTTCTGGTAATATCCGCCTAATTACCCGTACCCATATCCATTTACTCAAATTCATACCCACTTTATTGATATTATATATAATTAGAGTATATTTATATTATATATAATTATTTCCATTAGATTTTTTATTCAAAAGTGTTAAATTGTTTGATATAATATTCTTTCGTCAACTTTTAACAAAATTGAGATATTAGAATGTTTTGTTTTTTCAACGGGTTTTTATGTGACTTAACCCGTCATTTTGTCCATATAATATGCAATTGGGGATAATCGATACTCACAAGAAAACCAGAAAAATCGATAGATAATATTAATTGAGTATCTTGTAGGTAATGGAGCGGGTACGGATGTGGATATTATAAACGGGTACGGGTACACTAAAACTCGCCATGAACCCGACCCGTTGCCATCCCTATATAGAAAACTAAAAATATTAATTACATTGATTGTTTTTTGAGTTGGCATTTTGAAAAATGGATGGACTTGTTTTGGTCATCTCTCTGAGTCCAAATCTTGTTGTGAGATTATCTAGCATCTTAAATATCATGTACAAGCCTGTATTGAAAAATCTGCTTTAGTTGGGTAAGAGGAAATCCGACTTGAAAAAACTGAAAGCGCACCAACCAGGCCCTGACACGCTAGCTGGCGCGCCAGGTTTGGTGGTGGCGTGTTTTCAGTTTCTTATGCATTTTGAAGACATTTTGTTTAGTTGCTTTTTTTTTTAGTATACTCAACTAAAATGCTTGGTTTATTTCGGCATTTGAAGCTTTACATTTTAGAGACGTTTTATTTTGATGTTTTATTTTGACAATATGGGGGTGTTTGGTTTAGGATATTTGTTTAGTAAATTGATGTTTTTTTAAGATGGCCCGTTTGACCCGAGCCTGTTTCGACCAAGCTCGTTTTGACCCGATATCGTTTGGACCCGAGCATGTTTCAACCCATGCCTATTTGACCCGAATTATAGATTTGCTCGTTTTAACTTGTGCATGCCCGAATCGCCTATTTTCCACCCTACATGGGTGTTTGTTACCTTTTTTTTGTTATTTACCCATAAATTACACACAAGAATACCCACAACAAAGTTTCCATGAAAACTACATCGTAAGTATATTCGTGTGTGTATTTGTAACCACAATTTGTCCATATGATATGACTCATTGCAAAATACCCACATAAACGATAAGATGGGTAAAGTCATGGGTATAGATTCACCCTCAAAACACCCACCTTAACTCACTCACCAATAAATATAGCCACTAAATTATCCACAAATATAGCCACAATAACTCACGATGTGGGTAATCCGTGGGGAATGTTTTGGCGCCAATTATTTACCCACATATTGTACACCAAATATATTTATGTCGCTATTTGTGTGGGTAAATCTGTGGGAAATTCGAGAGAAAATAAAATCGACTTTGAAAGTCACTGATCGTGGGTAACGGGTGGGTAAATGCCCTCCAAAGGATGAGTGTGGGTAACTTTTGTGGGTAACATATAATTATTGTTGGAATTTCACGAGACAATCTTGATCGGACTTATGTCCAGTTCTAGTTATAATACCCATGCACGCATGGGGTTTTTTTTTCTAATAATTTGATTTAGAAAAAATCAGAATACATTTACAGCTATAAAGAAAATTGACTCATAAATTTTAAGGATAATACTTTTTTGTGTAAAGAATATTTATGAGTATTTTTTTTCTTTTTTCTAATATGAGGCAGCATAGCCCGTGCGATGCACGGGCTTCGATTACCATGAAGTAGCATCAGTCTGGCAACGCTTAATTATTAGGTGCGTCAACATTAGTCGCGAAACTTAAAGTGTTAAACTAAAAAATTCGCTTTAGTAAGCTTTTAAAAATAGAATTGTTTTATATGATAGATACTCAAAGATGTGTTTGACCATTAGTGCACGTGGTTGTAAATAGTAAGTGCACGTTTGATTTGCTTGCTTAGGAGTTCTCATCTTTGAGGTTCCTCGCTTTGATCATCCTTCCATGATGATACTCTGCAAAAAAATTAAATACAAATTTACGAAGTTGATATATTTAAATTCAATCACACGTTTTAAAATTGTTTGAATTTTATTTGGGTATAGTGGGTTATTGTATAAACATAGCAATGTTAGCAACTTAATATATAAACATATTAATATTGTGGTTGGTATTGTAGTCAAACATATTTTATGACGTATCCCTTTTCACCTAATAACCAGTTTTTCAAAGGTTATGCGTAATTAATTATTATAATCTTAGTTTTGAAAGGTTTACATGGAAGTCTAATCAAATAGCTAAAACATACATTATAATCAACTAAAAAACTTATAATTAAAACTAGGAAGGGTTTTATGCCGTGCTAAGCACGGCCCATCGGAGTAATTTTTAATCCTTTAAAGTTTTGATATATGCCAACTTTTAAAAAACATCTCGTCTTTAAGTATTGAATAAAAAGGTAAGAAGCGCCCTCACACAAAGTAACAAGAAATACAAAAGAAATTAAAGAAATCCATATATGATATATATATATATATATATATATATCATATATATATATAAAATATATATATATATATATATATATATATATATATATATATATATATATATATATATATATATTGCTCAAATACAGAACACGGCCAAATATTGCTCAAATACAAATCCTTTGTCACATGTTCTTGCGGTCCTATCTCACTTGTAAATGATCACATTATGGCAAAAAAAATGAACCCAATATATCAACTATGCATGAATTATTGTCTTCTTTTTCTTCACACGTCTAATCACATCACTAAAAGTCTTTTTTTCTTTTTAAAAAAAATTAAAGATGGGTGATGTCAAGGGTATACGTATAGGTTAGTCACCCACTCACTCACATTTATTCAATTTATTCAGTCTCTTAATAGGAAAAGACATTTTTCTGTATTTTTTAATCTTTTATAACTTTTAACTTATCAAACTTTATATTTTATGTTCCGTACTTTAAGTTCTATAACAAAAGCAAAATAAAAAATAATTAAAAAAAAAGTGAAAAAAATAAGGGTGCCAAAATCCAAATAAAGGGTGTGGATAACTTTTGCCTAAAAAAATTTAACTTCAATCATCCTTTTTTCCATGATGTACCAATAAATAAAAAGAAAAAATTAATGATTTTACAAACAATAATAAAATACAAATAAATTATTACTATTATTACATATAAAACACTATACATATGTTGCATCATCATCAGAAAATGAGAAATATATTATACATAAAACATATGATTTGATACCTAAACATAGTAACTTTTATTTATTTATTATTGTTATTTTTTTTTCATAGTAAAACAAACCAAAATATAATATTTGTAACTAAGCTTGAATTTTATTTAAGTTCTACAAGTCCTGATTTCATACTAACGTAACTTATTATTTTCTAAAGAGTTATATATTTTTAACTAAAAAAGAAAAATATTAATGATGACAAGATATCAAGACTTTCAAAAATCAAAAACATCAACTCCTACAAGACCACGACTATCCTTCATGCTAATTATCTAATACTACGGGTAGCTATGTCTATTGCTCGTATGATGATTAAAAATGTGTTCACCTAGATACTATTACTCCCTAGTTATCTTTTAATGGTCGGTTGAATTGTCACACCTTATCTTAACGCGTTGTATTTTCTAAAGTCGTAGGGTGTGCCTATGCCCTAACTCTTTGAGGTTACCTTTGGGTTTAGCCTACAAAATCCGCAAGTCCTTAAACTATTTCATTCATAAACTCACTTTCACAAAGATTACTCAAGCATTAAACACAACGAAAGCCTAGTTGCACTCCTAAGCCAATTACAATTAAGATAAGAGACAACCTAACAATAATTAATAACTATGTTTCATAGATCTAAGCAAACACACAAGAAATTTAGCTAGACATGTTAAACAAGCAAGCATACACACAATCAATGGAAGACATAATGATACTTTGGATTAAAGCACTTATCTTGATGTGTAAAATAGGGTTTGGGACCCTAAGATACTGTCCAAGTCGGACTACAAACGTTTAGGGTTTTTTCTTCAAAAGTCTACCTCCTAAATGCAGAAAAATCGAATTCTATAAATAGATTTACAAGTGCGACGGCGTCACCTTATAGGTGGGACGCCGTCAACTCGCCGTCATTAGGGTTTTCGTCTTTGCCAAGTCATCGATGGGACGGCGTCACCTTAAAGTTGTGACGCCGCCGCCTTTAGTGGGACATCGTCCGATTCGATCTAGGCCGTCTGTTATGAAAAGTCCGGTGACGCGCTTCTTTTCAAAGCTCGACGTCAGTTATACGAGCAAAAATTCCACCGAGCCGTCGGTGCATGTTTTATCAAGTCTCAGATAGGGACGACGCCGCCTTTGATTGGGGACGTTAGGTTCAATTTGAAAGCGACTGAGCGGCTTCGATCTTGACTTTGCCATTTTCTTCATGTATTCACTTCTTTTTGTCCAAATATGCATCATTCCAGCATTTTTCTTCCAAGAGACCTAAAAAGTGAAAAGGAACGAAATTAAGCAGTAACGGATATAAAAGTGGTTGATTAAGGGCTTAAATGACCCTTTAAAAGTGTACGTTTTAAATCCTTATCACATTCGTACAAAAATGAATAAAAGCATGATATTTGTGCGTATATTTTATAACACTTACAAAGGATCTAAGGTTGTCGAACTGGTTCTCATGCTTCATAAGGAGTTGCTGTTAAAGAACGTTGTTTTCCTTGGACACATGAATTAGCCTTGGTCGCACCTGAGACTGAACGCGTGCTAACGTTTGCATACATTAAATCTTTAACACCGTTGTTTTGCTTCCTAAACCAATATTTCTTAGAACTCTTTTAATGTGTTTTTTGTCATATCAGAAAGCACATCAGTATTTCATAAAAAGTTTAAAACATATTTTCTACAAAAGGGGTAAAAACTCAAAATACAAACCTTTTCTTTCTTTTCTTTTGAACCGGATGGAATTAAGCCTTTGTTGACCGCAGATGAGTGAACTCTTGAAGTGTGGTATTCATGCAAGTATCTTCTCAACTACCTCTCTAGGCTCCTCTCCTTGGAATATAGACTACTTTTGGTTGTGATGACCAATAACTGCTGAAATCAAACCACTATAAGTTTCCATTAACGGCACCAATAACCTTTATACTTATAACATTGCACATAGCCACTGTAATATAACACAAATACACTTTGAAATGTAAGGTCATTGAATCGTCGAATTAAGAACATTGAGGTTCTAATTATTCTTTCTCTAAGCAAATATTACTGGTGTGTATCTACTAAACCAAAACTCAGAATTTTCCGAATTGGTAATATGCCGTATCTGCAATGTTGGTTGTATAAACAGGTATCGTGGATTAATGCTTTACAAATTTAACATAATTTTTTCTGAAATTTTTGCAGGCCGCAATGTTAACTAAATAAAGAAGATAACTTAGGGGGTATTTGGAGTAACCTTCAATTAGCCTATATTGTGTTCTTCATAGCGATATTCCAATAATTTTCTTTTTCGCAATTCTTTGTCAAAACGCATGAGAAAAAAAGGAAAATGAGCCGCCTTGGTATTAAACAACGCTATGATGGTCAAGCAAAAAGTTTAAAGATAATGGGAGTCCATATAAGGTAGAACATATATGGCAACAGAAGCATCTTGTCACATCAAATCCTCCCATGTAGCAAAACCTTGATGCACTAATAGCACCACCGGGCCCTACAAATGAAAGAAATGTGAGCATATAAATGTTTATTGACAAAGGAACCGCGTAGTGATACGGGAAAGCAGAAACACTATAAGAAGTAAAAAGTATTCAACTTTAAAACAATATGCAAGCAAAAGAAGTCAACCAAACCAAATCATGTTTACTCAACCGACACACGAAAGCAATGTAGACAAACCTTCCAAAGAATCGTCAAGCCTTACACAAACATCTTCAACTGAAATATTAACTTACAAACTTTGAGAAGACTATTTAAAGCACTCATTTTGATTACAATGAATATACTTAATTACATTTGTTGCTTCCTTACTTACGGGGTATTTGGGAATGTATGCATATTTGAGACCGTCATGCTTAAATTCATACTCGACTTGCAAGGACTTCTTCACGTTCTGTTAGGACTCCAAATAAGTATATGAAACCTGCAATTGAGTCAGTTTGCAAGTCAGACTACCCTATTAAGGATACTCATGATGTGCACCAACGATTAATTAGTATCACAAGTTATTTACTTCTATTCTGCAGCAGCATCAACAATTAATCAGACCTAGCTAATATATACTCGTATCTATTTATTTGAATGGAAAACTCACACACCCTTCAATGTTGTGCCAATTGAGGCTTGAATTTATGACCACTTGGTTATCGCCACCTTAAATACACATTGGATGTGCTAGGCCAAAGGGTAAACTTTTCTAATATAAAGGAAATGCAACAATAGAAACAAAAAGAAACCACGCAACACCCAATTGTTTTTATATAAATCATTCATTATAAGTTAAGATACGAATGTGAATTAGTTCTCTTGGCAAAGATGTTCGCCATAATTAAATGAATTATCTTAACAAATTTAAATAACGTGTGCAATTACATGTAAAAATTTATAGGCAGTCCAATTCCAAGCACTCTTAATGTATCTTGAAGTAGTAGTTCTCTCGCCATACTGATATTGGGTTGTCATATATGACCAAAGGGATATCCCACCATTACAAAACCGAAACTAATAAAGAACATATTTGCGTTTGTCCGTATAAATATCTTTAACTACCAAATAATGTACAACAACATGTCACGTAATGAATGACGGTCCCTTTTGCATCCTTTGCATAGATTAAGTGTATTAAAGAGCAAATTTTCCAATCACCACATGCTAGTGCAAAGTGGTCCCTAAGATATCATTATTGAAATAAGCACAAATTAGAAATAAGTAGGGGTGTAGTTCTATAGTAACAACTCTGGGATTACTTGTTTAGAGCTTTTAGAAAGAGCCCATTTCAAGCTTAAACTTTCGCCCATTCTATAAGCATTTACTCTTGGTGAGTTTGAGCCATAGTCGTTATAAATCGCTTAAATTCTATCATATATCATGCAACCCTATTTTGGCCGATTTCTATATGAGAAATGTGTGGTCCTATAACTAATTACCAATCTTTTACTTTTATACATCCACTTTATGTTCCAAAGATAAAGTTTGGATATCGATGAGTCTAATAGCGGAATCTATACATATTTCTTGACATATTCGCATATATAAACATTAAACACAACTGAAATATCACTCTACCAGTACATCACCTCTTACATAGTTGTGCCCATAGTCCACACCAGCTAAATCGTTTATTCGGACACTTGTAATCTGAGAACCCCCTTCGAAAGAATCTCGGCTCAAGAAACCCGATAACATCATTAACAAATATAAACAGTCAGCAAAAACTAAAAATATTTACAGAAAATTACAGAAATAACAAATGGCAATGAAATAAATTATGCAATGAATCATCACTTTGGAGGACGGTAAGAAACGGCATAATGGCACACTTGAAATTATCGGTAGCATAAGCGATCCGTAATCTTCGATGCTTTGGTCGTTGATCCGTACTTGACCTTTCCCCATATTGTTCATGTATAAAGCCTATGGCTCTGCCTCCATAGGTGCATTGAAGGTAGCCTAAAACCAATTCAAAACATTAGCCACTTATAGTCCGTTTGTGATGGTTTATGGCATGGAAAATGCCTCCAACATCCTTGAATTTACCTTGTGCCGTGTAAGTGACCGTTGTTTCGGGCAATAAGATAAGCCTACAACCATTCGACCGATGATGATTGTCTCACGAGATAACATCTGTGGCCTCACCTTTCAAAGCCGTTTATTAAACGAAGAACCAACCATCGAGGTGCTTGTTTCACTTATTTAGCTTATGGGCTTATGGAGTTTTTGAAAGACTAATAAGGTCGCAATTTTGGGCTTATGAGCTTATCCCGATTATAGCTTATCAAAGTTCATAAGTATTCATTATCTATATTCCAAAAAAATTCTCAAATGCGCCTAAATGGCTCTAAACTAACAAAGGCCCTTAAAGTTTCAATAACTAATGGGCAATACCCCATTTTACTCGAACCCCAAAATATTATAATAAAACAAATCATACATCAGGTATTACTAGTAGAGGTGGCAAAATGGGCGGGCACGGGCTACGGGCCAAACGGACTATGAGCTAAACGGGCGCGGACTAAACGGGCACGGGCTAAACGGGCACGGGCCAAACGGGCTAATGTTATACGAATCGCTTTTAAAAATACCCCAAAGGACGAAATAAATTCCTCGAACGTAACACCTCATTTATGTTAATACAAATAAGCCGTAAAAACGTTTATTTATATTTTATGACCTTCAAATGTTTTGTCGATAACAAACGTAAAATCATTTTAATGAAACAAATAAAATACGTAGATGGTTTGAGCCAATAGTTTACTAACACACTTACATTTTCATATAAAACACTAAACAAGTAATAGTGTTTACATATTATAGAAATGCATATGTATAACAACTAGTGTTTACATATACTTATATATACTTAGTATATTGTAATGGGTAATGTAATGGGTAAAAATCTAAGTACTTGACCCATTGACTAAATACATTGAATATAGTTGGGTAAAACCCAATGTCCATGACCCATACCCATGGAGCATGATCCATAGCCCATGACCCATTACATGACATCATGCATGAAGTCATGTTGGGTATTATCCATAACCCATGAAGCTAACCCATGACCCATTGACTAGATGCATTGCATCTTCTAGATACATTGTATCTATTTGGATACCCATGATCCAAAGTCCATAACCCATGACCCATGATCTATGACCCATAACCCATTTAGGAGGAGCGTCCTACGGATCCCCAGTAATACACTGGACGGATCCCTCAAGCAAGGGATGGGACAGTAGTGATTTTTGCCTATAAATAGTGAGCCATTTCTTCATTACAACTTACCCCTTTCACACACAGATTAGTTCGGGTCAAAGGAACTTCCTTTTCTTTGAGCAAGTATTTTCAACCACCTCAAAGGCGCAAGTTTTGAACCTAATCGAACCTAATCGTAGTGTAGTATTGGGTAAGCCTCGGGGATTGATATCATTCTCTAGGGAATAGGAATGCTAGCAAGAAATGTATTACGAGAAGGTGGGGGTTGAGGATGATTCTTTTTTATCTTTTTATTGGTTTTTAGAAAGCTAAGGTAAATATCTCGGGGCAATTGGTTTGGGGTGGTACTTCTACCGATTACTTCTACTTATCTAATTATCTATTACTACGGGTAGCTATGTCTATTTGATGTGTGCTCGTATGATGATTAAAAATGTGTTTACCTAGATACTATTACTCCCTAGTTATCTTTTATTGGTCGGTTGAATTGTCACACCTTATCTTAACGCGTTGTATTCCTAAGGTCGTAGGGAATGCGTATGCCCTAACTCTTTGAGGTTACCTTTGGGTTTAGCCTACGAAATCCGCAAGTCCTTAAACTATTTCATTCATAAGCCTCACTTTCGCAAAGAATACTCAAGCATTAAACACAACGATTGATGCCTAGTTGCACTCCTAAGCCAATTACAATTAAGATAAGAAACAACCTAACAATAATCAATAACTAGGTTTCATAGATCTAAGCAAACACACAAGAAATTTAGCTAGACATGTTAAACAAGCAAGCATACACACAATCAATTGAAGACATAATGATACTTTGGATTAAAACACTTATCTTGATGTGTAAAATAGGGTTTGGGACCCTAAGATACTGTCCAAATCGGACTACAAACGTTTAGGGTTTTTTCTCCAAAAGTCTACCTCTCTAAATGCAGAAAAATCGAATTATATATATAGATTTACACTTGCGACGGCGTCACCTTTTGGATGGGACGCCGTCAGCTCGCCGTCATTAGGGTTTCGTCTTGGCCAAGTCATCGATGGGACGGCGTCACCTTAGAGTTGTGACGCCGTCGGTCTTGATTGGGACGTCGTCTTGGTTACGGATCCGGGCCGCCCGAGATGAAAAGTCCGAGTGACGCCTTCTTCTTCAAAGCGTGACGCCGTCGAGTTATATGAACAAAAATTCCACCGAGCCATCGGTGCATGTTTTGATCAAGTCTTTATAGAGGACGGCGTCGCCCTTTGATTGGGACGCCGTCAGTTCGGTTTTGAGCGACTTGAGTGGCTTCGATCTTGACTTTGCCATTTTCTTCATGTATTTGCTCCTTTTCGTCCAAATGTGCATCATTCCAGCATTTTGCTTCCAAGAGACCTAAAAAGTGAAAAGGAACAAAATTAAGCAGTAACGGATATAAAAGTGGTCGATTAAGGGCTTAAATGACCCCTAAAAGTGTACATTTTAAATCCTTATCAAATATCCCTACACTTGGTATTTGCTTGTCCTCAAGCAAATGTGCTTTTGGCCAATCAATTTATAAGTTAGGGGGCATGAAGCATGGGTTTAAAATAATTCATAACAAGTAAAAGCACCGCAATAGTCATAACAAGCATGGAAATTATATACTAGCACCTCACAAGGGGTGTTTGGATTCTCTCATCTCTCGGGTTTATATGAAATATAATAAATGGAAATGGAAGATAAACACTCATTACCTGGCATAGTACATAGATTACCATAAGCTTGAGACTAGATCAAACCTCCACCGCTTTGGCGTAAGCACCTAGGAACAACTATCTAAGAGGTCTTTGCAAGGGTTGTAACGTTAGGCTTACGGTAGGAAACAAAGGGTTTTGTTGGATAGGCGATATTTAGTGGTGGCAAGTCAAAAATCTTATGTTACAAGCATGAAAAGCGTGGCGTTGCTAAGCCAAGACTCGACTCACTAACTCTAGATAACTTGAAACAAACAAACATAAATTTAAAGACATAAACATAAAGATAGATGTAGGATGGTAGCCCGTATGTTTTTCTTCATTTTTTCATTATTATTATTATTATTATTTATTTTTTTGAAAACTCTCTTTTTTCGATTTTTTTTCATACCTTTTTACTCTACCATCCTCCACGATAACATCAAAATATAAAGGATTTATAGGAGCATCCCTACACTTGAGTTTTTATTTCTCTAAACTTGGTGTATTTAATTACGTAGACAAAGGGAATTTGAATTTATCGTTCCTTCCCGTTACTCCAATAAATATTTCTTTTACCCATGAGTCCCAATCATCCCAAAAATATGTACAAAAGATATGACTTGACTTAGCAACCATGCAAGTAACTAGATATTTGAACTAAGGGTTTAGTAATGATAACAATAATGCACTAAAGGTGAGTGCATACAAGGTAGGCTAAGGCGATTTGGGTGTACATTTGGGGTGGATTGTAAACAATGCTCGTCATTGATATTCCGAAAAACCGAAACATCACGAGAACCGCGAAAAGGATAGGCTCTGAGGGGTTAACTAGGGGTATCGTGTACTAAAGATGAGTACATCGCAAGGGTGTGGGGTAATTACTCAACCGATGTGGAAGAAGTAATTATAATACATGTTTCAAACAAGGGTTATCCTAATGCCTCTTATCACTTAGTTATTCCTAACTACACAAGTGTAGTCTCACTAGCGATCTCGGAATGCATCACAAAACAAGTTCTAGAATCTATTATACTACCGGTACACTCTCTAAGCATTAAAGGTGAATGCTTTTATTCCTAAAGATCTAGGGGCGAACCTCACATTTTTGGGGTGGAATTTGAGTGGTAAACGGTTTTTGTGCTAGTCATATAACTCATATCCATGAGACGCTTTATTAAGACTAAAGTTTTAGCTCGTACATGTCATAAATTTTTTTAAATTTGGTGGTAAAATTGCCCTAACAAATATTTCTTATAGTTTATTACACACATGACCAAGGACAAGACAAATAATCAAGGATAAGAATAGTTTCTAAGTTCCCGCTTTATTCTCCTCCTACACTTAAACCGAACATTGTCCCCAATGTTCCCGAAAGTATCAAAGTTATGATAAAGGAAGGTAAGTAAAGAAAAGAAACTAGTACTCCCGATTAGCTCGGTAGGATCCGTGTGAAGTTGCGGTTAAATTCTTTTCAAGAAGAATGCATACGTGATAAGCTCCATCCAATGTTAAGTTTCTTCTTCTTGCCAAATATAACCTGCACACTTATGAAATCAAATGAAACCTTCGTGTAAAATCGGCGGTAAAACTATATATGACACAACTACACTAGGATATAATGCTTGTGGAATGGATGTTTGCGATTTTCCGGAAAATTAAGACCGAGAATTTCCAAAATTTATAAGTAGCACAGAAAACGAAAAAATTGTATAATTGTTTACGCTTGACCGACGTCGTCAGCTTTAATCTGACGCCGTCAGTTGTCATGACAAAAAGCTGTCTGCTGCTTTCCTAGAAAAACTCGGAAAAATTACATCTTTAAAACCTGGAAAAATTCCTGCAAAACATCCATTATGACTCGATACAAGCATTTGACTCTAACAAACACACATATATATCAATTTCACTAATTGTAATTCTCATGTTCACGTTCTTCAAAACGTATGTAATCTTCCCTACACTTATCTTTTTGTAAAATACCTTTATATGTAATTAAGACGAGGTTAAAGACAAAATAAAGCATTTTCACAAAATCAAACATGAGAATAAACAACAATGAAAAAGATATATGACACACAAACAAGCAAACAATTAAGCATGGGTTGCCTCCCACGAAGCGCTTTTCTTTATTTATGAGTCTTGTAGCTAGACTCGAAGTCGTGCTCCTACGTGACTTCCTTACCGTCATCTTCTTCCTCATGACGATCTCTATTGGGGTTTTCCATGGTATAGTTATGCCCTATCGTGCATCTTTCTAAGAAGTCATCTTCCCCCCAATTTGTTCTATATTCCGGTCCTAATTTCAAACAATCCTTATAGAACCCAAAAATCTTATTCATCACATAATCTACTCCTTTCTCCTTATCCTTCTCATTCCTATAGTAGACCGATAGCTTAAGTTCCTTTTCATCATTGGATAGTGATGAAAATTTCTCAATCTTAAATGGCATTTGGTAAGCTATGTCATCGGTCTCATCCTTGAATCTAACTATTCCTAACGACGGATCATAAGTCATCCCGGTGTTTTCTATGAATGGCTTTCCTAGAACTACATGGGACAAGCTAGGATCTATGGTCGTACTAATATCCTCCACAATCACAAAATCCGTAAGGTACGTGAAACTACCTACATAGACGGGCAATCCCTTAACTCTACCAAGGAAATTACAACTAACTCTAGGATCATCGGGGTCTTGCCTATTTGGGATAGGTTTCTTCATCACCCAATTATAGTATGTGCTAGTCATGATGTTTATTGGGGACTTGCGATCAATGTAGGCCTTTGCCACGAAAAGATGTCCTATGCAACAAGGTATGTTGAGATTTCTAGGATTTCCAAAGATGATTCGTGGGCTTCTCCTAACATACATGTGACGAAGGTCGCGTACTAGGTGTGGGTGGCATGAAAGCTCTTCTTCTGTAGGAAACTTATTGAAGTATTCATCACCTACTTTGTCTACTTCGTTGGTCGATTCTTCCTTAGGAGTTTCACTAACCTCAAGTACCGTCTCATGGTTCGCTTCATCACTATTCCTATTTGGTTTTACTAAGGTGATGGCATTGACGAATTGAACATGCTTGGATGAAGATGGATCCCTAGTTTTGAAGTACTTGCTTGGGTCCTTAATTTTCACACCGGAAGCTTCGGGAGAATGAGTCGAGATGGCATTAAACCTTTTGGTGGTCTTCCTATCACTATTGGTCATGGCTTTCAAAAGGTTATCTATCTTCCTATCCATCTCGGCTTGTTGTTGGTTAAAGCGGTCCGAAAGCTTGGCTATTTGAGCTTCTTGGGATGTAACTAGGTGTTGCAACATCCCTTCTATGCTTTGTTGACTAGGGCCGTGAGAGTGGGACCATGGGGAATCGTTAGAGGTGAATTCTTTGGTTTGTCCCCAATTATAGTCGGGTTTGCCCCTCCATGCTTCTCGGGCATCGTTGAAAGTCCTAGGTCCGGGTGTTGTGGGGAATCTCCCTCCCATTCCATTGGTACGCGAGGATGCGTAGTCCACGGAAGCTTGTTCGGGGAGTCTCGTGCAAGTACGAGTGTCATGGGGACCACTACATATCTCACACAAGGAAGAGACTTTGTTCACTTGGCGTGAAGACTTAGGATTCTCGTAGGAGCTCATTAGGAATTTGACTTGATCTTCAAGTTCGAGCATCCTACGATTGGAAGTTTGTGAGTCAATGGGAGGCAAGGAGATTGCCTTGACGGTTTTGGGCAACTCACGGGGGTCATTCCAACTTTCGTTGTCATAGAGGGCAAGGTCCTCTATTGTACCCCACGATTCTTCCGCGGTAAGTTCACTAAGTTTGCCACCGGCCGCTTGGTCGATGGTTTGCCTAGTTGAGAAGTTGACATGATCGTAAAAGATTTGGACTTGAAGCCAAAGATCGATGCCGTGATGAGGGACTTTATGGAGTAAGTCCTTGAATCGAGTCCATGCCTCGTAGAGAGTTTCGCCTTGACGTTGTTGGAACATCAAGATGTCATTCCTAAGTTTGGTAGTTCTCCCCGGTGGGAAAAATTGGGCGAGGAAACGAGTGGTGAGATCATCCCAACTTGAGATGAATCTGGCGGGAAGTCGCTCAAGCCAATTACTAGCTTGGTCCCGTAGAGAGAATTAGAAGAGACGCAAGCGCGTCTCACGTGTGGTAGCATCAAGGTCGATGGAATCAACGATTTTAAGGAAGTCCTTGAGATGCTGATTAGGATCTTCGGAACGAAGTCCATGGAATGCACATCCGTTTTGCACCAACCGGATGGTGTCGGATCGCAGGGCCGTAGTTTGAGCTTGATCGGGGAGCTCAATGGTGTTCCTATAGCCTTGGTGGCTCGGTCTAGAGTATTCACCAAGAGTACGGCCTCTTGGCGGGTCAATTGGTGGTGGGTCGATGGGAAGTGGTTGATTTGGTGGTGGGTTATCACCTTCCATGATGAAAAGTGATGGGGCTACGAACAAAGTCACGAAGAAGGGGATAGACTACAAGGAAGCTAAAAATGATGAAAAATCTTACTTGATAGGAATCAAGCAAGGGAACCTAAACGAGATAAAGATCTAACTAGCTATTCTATTCCCCGGCGTGGCAGCGACACCAAAAACTTGATGTGCGTACGAAGCGCGTTCGAGGTCAAAGGAACTTCCTTTTCTTCGAGCAAGTTTTTCAACCACCTAGGCGATGAACCTAATCGTTGTAGTGTAGTATTGGGTAAGCCTCGGGATTGATATCATTCTCTAGGGGAATAGGAATGCTAGCAAGAAATGTATTACAAGAAGGTGGGGGTTGAGGATGATTCTTTTTTATCTTTTATTGGTTTTGTTTAGAAAGCTAAGGGTAAAATCTCGGGGCAATTGGTTTGGGGGTAGTACTTATACCGATTACTTCTACTATCTAATTATCATATACTAAGGGTATCTATGTCTATTTGATGTGTGCTCGTATGATAATTAAGAATATGTTCACCTAGATACTATTACTCCCTAGTTATCTTTTACTGGTCGGTTGAATTGTCACACCTTATCTTAACGCGTTGTATTTCCTAAGGTCGTAGGGAATGCGATGCCCTAACTCTTTGAGGTTACCTTTGGGTTTAGCCTACGAAATCCGCAAGTCCTTAAACTATTTCATTCATAAGCCTCACTTTCACAAAGAATACTCAAGCATTAAACACAACGAATGATGCCTAGTTGCACTCCTAAGCCAATTACAATTAAGATAAGAGACAACCTAACAATAATTAATAACTAGGTTTCATAGATCTAAGCAAACACACAAGAAATTTAGCTAGACATGTTAAACAAGCAAGCATACACACAATCAATGGAAGACATAATGATAATTTGGATTAAAACACTTATCTTGATGTGTAAAATAGGGTTTGGGACCCTAAGATACTGTCCAAGTCGGACTACAAACGTTTAGGGTTTTTTCTCCAAAAGTCTACCTCTCTAAATGCAGAAAAAATCGAATTCTATATATAGATTTACACTTGCGACGGCGTCGCCTTATAGGTGGGACGCCGTCAGCTCGCCGTCATTAGGGTTTTCGTCTTGGCCAAGTCATCGATGGGACGGCGTCACCTTGGAGTTGTGACGCCGTCGATCTTGATTGGGACGTCGTCTTGATTACGGATCCGGGCCGTCGAGATGAAAAGTCGAGTGGCGCCTTCTTCTTCAAAGCCGACGCCGTCAGTTATATGAACAAAATTCCACTAAGCCGTCGGTGCATGTTTTGATCAAGTTTGTATAGAGGACGGCTTTGATCGCTCGAGTTTTGATTGGGACGCCCTTCAGTTCACCTTTTGAGCGACTTGAGTGGCTTCGATCTTGACTTTGCCATTTTCTTCATGTATTAAGGGCTGACCCTTTTCGTCCAAATGTGCTTCATTCCAAGATTTTGCTTCCAAGAGACCTAAAAGTGAAAAGGAACGAAATTAAGCATAAGGAGTTTGTGTTGGATATAAAAGTGGTCGATTAAGGGCTTAAATGACCCCTTTAAAAGCTTACTATTTAAATCCTTATGATATCTTATTTTATCTTACAAAATGCACTAACCTTTCTTGTCATTTTGTTTAGTTAAGCTCATTTTAATCAAGTCATAGGAATTCCTTGGTAACAAGATTACCTTTCCTAAAAGGTATCTTAAACCACCACCTAGATCTCAAGGAACCGGAGTTGTCTATTGACATTTTCTTTGTCAAAAGAAAAGGACACTCATAATTGCACTAGAGGTATGACTTTCTTAAAATTCATCTCTAAATAACATTAGCTTAGAATAAGTATGCTTGCGTAGGAACCTATATGCTTATATTTTATTTGTTTTTTAACATATACTTTAGTGATAAACGTGGCTTCATTAGGAAACCTTCTTGCATACATGTTTCTCTTCCGTCCAAAGTCTAGGTACATAAATATAGGTTATCTTACTCTAAAAATCAATCCTTTCTAATAATAAAACAAAACAAAAATCTCAAAAATTCCTCTTTCCACATAAAATCTCTTCCGCTCGTCTCACAACCACCAAACCCCATTTTTTTCAAATCTTCCACTTTCAAAATACCTCTCATTCAAACTTCATCTTCCTCCTTATCCCTTTTTCGAAACAAAATCAAGGAAGAATCTCATCATCATGGTTTATATCGCTTTCGTGATCATTGTCTTGACACTCATTGCTCTCGTGTTTCCCATGATCAAGTTTTCTCATGGAGACATGTAATTTGTGTTGTTAATCTACATTTTTATTATATATCCAATCCTTTGTATTCCTCTTAGCATTGAAATGAAATATTACTAATGTGTTAGTTTATCCCGTTTATTTCTCATAATGTGTTTGTCATTTTTTTTCGTTCGTATCTTTGACCTTGACATACTTTTGAAATCTACAATGCATGCTTAAGTAGTAAATATTGGCTAATACACCCCTCCTTCTATAAACCTAAAAGTTGCAAAAATCAAATTTCATGTCAAGATCATTTTTCTGTCACTGCAGATCCACGGATCCCTAAAGTTTAACTAGCTGGATCCCTTTTGAAAGGGAACCGAGAGAACCGTGAAACTGGGAAACAGAAACTCATGCAACATAAAAACCACTTCATAAAAACTTACCATAAAAGGAATTATCCTACAAGAATGTTAGTAAAAAGTAAGTTAATTGTCATTGTTAATGAAAATAAGGGTAATCAAATAAAACATTAGGAGATTATATTCACCTATCAAATGTCCTCTCTTTTGATGCATCACTTTATCCTAACTTGTTCATATAAATTATTCATTTCACTTCCAAAGGTCTCATCATGACTCATGAGTAAGAATTCGACTTTCAACTCACTTATGTCTACATTCCTAATATCTCCCTTGAGCCTAACACACCTGGTAATCATGTCTGTGGGTTCAATAATCTCGAAACTCGTTACTTTCATGAAGGACGTGTTGTTGACTCACCTCTACTATACCAAGAAGGTATCAATACCTCATTCCGAACCATATGACTAAAAGGCCTTCTCGGGATTAACGAGAAAATTTGTCCATGGTTTGTGTTGGAATTCTTCTGTGAAATTGAACTCGTTCGTAACGAGGATCGATCTCTATCACTATGGTTTTGGATCAGAAACCAGCAGCTTGTCTTAACTCTTGGGAAATTTGCTCACATTCTCCGAATTCCAAATCATGGACAATGTGCCTTCACTGAAGATTGGTCTCTTGATTCTCTCTTCAACTACCGTGAAGAAAATAGTCCATATTGTTCACACATACCTTCCCCTCAAGAATTAACTCGCATGTTATGCAAACCTCGATCCAATTACTCAGATCCAAACATAATCTATACACGTGATATCCGAGATGATCTTAAACCTCTCGCACTCATTCTACGTGAAAATGTTTGGACTCTTAAGGGAAATCGAGAAATTCTTCCCGCTTGTTATGCTCACATAATGTATTGTCTCCTAACCCAACAACCATACAATCTCGCCTATTTCTTCGCAAGACGAATTGTAAACCTTCAAGGCAACAAGAACAAACTAATTCCATACGGAATGTTCCTGACACGCCTTTATCATCATATCATGTACTTTCATCCTCAATTTCAAAGTCCTTTATATGTACTTGTGAACAAGATGATGGAACCTTTGAACACATCTCACATCACGTCATTCTTCGCTCCTCGAATCAAGAATACTCATCATCCATTTGACGATCCATCAAACGAAAACACACAAGAAACCTAGTCTCTTCTACAAATAGGTTTAATCCTTAGGATTCATCTTTTATATTTGTAATATGATCATTCCCATGAAATAAAAAACTTTTCATTTGATATCTCACTTTTATAGATGTTCAAATTCTTTTGAAATCACTAGTCTTAATACACGACACCTTATGCAAAATCTGCACAACTACTGATCTGCAGTAGCCGGATCCCTCCATTTTGGGATCCGTGGGATCCGGGTAAACTATAGTAGATTTGCAGACCTCCACACATCAAACCATTCCTCTAGACCATCATACTAGCTAAACATGATTCCTTAGGATCACTTAAGTCTTCTTCAAACTCAGTAGGTCTCATACTCAATCATAGCTAACTTAGGATCACACTCTAGGTGCTTTTTGATTTATCACTTCACCTAAAACTCACCATATTTTCGCTCTAATGCTCACACATCATTTCTCACATCTCAAGACTTCTAGTTTGATATTTCTTTCAATTTTAGCAAATTGATTTTAGTCATCCTTACCTCAAAATGGGCCAAAAACTAGTTTTTCATTTATCATGATTTTTAAAGAATTTTCCAAATTTCTTTTGAGTTACCATCTGATCTCTAGGATCATTTGACTCCACATGACACTCTCAAATTTCTTAGTGTCATCTTTGATTACCCATTGGTGCTCATAAAGCCTCATTTCTTTCCATAAAAGGCAATCATTATCTACCATCAATCATTTCTCTTGATCATTTAAGACCCTCTTCATTTAAGACACCTAAGAAGACTGAAACACTTAAGATGTATAGGTACTAGACCTTACAAAACATCATTTTCCTTTTTTCTTGGCTGCTGAGAGCCGGATCCCTAGGATAAGCCTAGACGGATCCCTCATTGGAGGGAACCGGCTGCACAGAATCAGCTAATCCTAGCTAAAATAATCATTTCAAGCTTCTCTTGCTAACTTAAACACTCCATCTTGTCTTAATTGACTTCCTTGGTCGGTGCAACTGTGGAACTCTTGTGCATGCAAATCATTGCAAATTAAAGGATCTTAGTGGCTTAAGCTTTAAATTCACTTGCCAAATCCTTTCCTTTATAAACCACCATGTTAATACTTCTAAATCACCTTCTACAACATCATTCTCAACAACTAAAAACCTCTAGAATCACTATCCACTTATCATTTCATCATGAGGAAAGCTCCTAGTGCCAACTCCTCCACCAAAGGACCACCTAAGAAACTTGCTCGTGTTGTTCACGAAATTTCTTCAACCGAATCATCACCCATTAAATCCACAAACGCTAGGATTTCCCCTCCACCAACTCAACTAATCAAACCAATCCCTAAAAGGATTGTTCCCACAAAACTACCATTACCAAACACTACTATACCTCCTAAACCAAACACCCCTATTTCCACTAAACCATCACCCTTAGTGCATAGAGCCTTATCATTCACCACTCCACTTTCATCTCCACATCTCTACAACTTAGAGGACTTGCCTTCTAGGCCATTGATCCGCAGCGTCAAGTTTTCTCACGCAGACCGCCACATGAATGGGAGACCGTAATCGACTTAAAACCGCTCAAGCACGAATGCAATGAAGATCGAGAGTATAGTGTTTCCTGTGTCGTTAAGTCCCAACGAAATGTGCGAGAATAGTCAAACGTGTAGTGATCGAGGATTTGAACGGAAAGGATTTTGATTTATTATAACTACGTAAAAGCCCATAAACCACAGGGCTTAAATGCAAATTAAAGAAAGTTAAAAGATAAAATCTATTAAATAAACGCTATCACTATATTTAAAATGATGTTTTTGTTTTATGTTTTACTAAACCGAAATTAAAACTACGCGATGCATAAGTAAAACGTGAAACTTACACAATATAAATCCTAAAAATATGAAAATACATTTTGACAATCCTAATGATAAAAGAAACTTTTAGAAAAGAAAATTATTTTATAACTAATTAATTAATTATTATTAATTAAAAACTATTTTAACTAATTAATAATAACCTAAAATGAAAGAAAATAGGAAATAAAGCTTGAAAAATAAAATTAAGACTTAGAAAAGTCTAAAATATCAAAATAGACTTTTCAAAACTATTTTTGTATTTTTATGATTATTTTTCTATTTTCTAGAATTTTAAACTATTTAAAACTAATTAAATTATTTAAAATACAATTTTAACTAAGAAAATATGGAAAAATACTTTTTGGCTTTTTATATTTATCTAAACCTAAGAAAATTGAAAATTATTTTTGAACCTTTTCTTAATTTTTGTATTTAAAGCTAATTAAAAATGCTTAAAAACTAATTTAAATTAAGAAAAATAGCAAAACACCTTAGAAAAATCTGAAAATTTCAGGAAAAGTCTAAAATAATATAAGGAATAAAGGAAAAATAGAAAAACATGTGCTTATGTGGATGAATTTGAAACTGCTATGGGAGTGCTTATTGAAATAAGCACTTGATTAAGCAAATGCACTCCAAAGGCTACCAAACTGATACACAAGCTATGATAAGCTAAGATTACCCAAAATACAATAACAAACAACAAGCTTAACACTCTGATAAGCAAGATTCAATGATTTGATGATTAGAGCTTTTGAGCTAAAATCAGTTCTGAGTACCAACTTTGGACACAAGCACAAGTTTGAATATAAGCTAAAAAGGAAAACTATCACTTGGAACCTGGACTAGACCTGGGTGAGATCTTACACACCAAAAAATTAGACCTAGAGGAGCTTAAATAAGCCCTGCACAAGCTCTGCAAAAGCTCCATAAAACTCTGTAGTAACAAAGTTTCTCAGACAGGCACTTGGCATCATTTTGACAGCCTTTATGAAGCTTAAAGAAAATTCACAAAATGTAAAAATTGGAGATAAGCAACTAGACCAGAGGACTTTAAAACAACAAGTTTCATATGAATTGGCCCATAACTGAGCTCAAGAAAATTCCTCCCATTTGGCTCAAAACTGGTATTATGCAATTTGACTTTTTTAACAAAACTAAAAAGTTGACCTTTCTGAGCTTTGATCCAGATTTAAGGACTGAGCTTGAAGTTATATGATGAAAGGAAGCTAATGCAGGCTAAATATAGGGTTTCTAAGCACAAAATAAGCTTTAAGCTTTTGGAAATTTTAACAGATAAGCAGTTAAGATTCTTAAGGAAGGATTTTGACTTTACTACAATTGACCACTGGTTTTTAATGCTTAAATGGGTTATTGAGAACTGATGTAACATGCAATAAACAATAACATAGGTCTAAACAACTTCTAGAGCAGTTTAATGAACAAAACCAAACACCCCTATAAGAAGCTGTTTTAAAGAGTTTTACACTAAGACAAGTATTTAAACCAAGACAACTGTTAATTAACTTATAACAACTACAATTAGACAGAGTAAAACTAAGATTATTAATATTTAAACACTTATACTATAAATTGCAAACTTATGAGAGATTTCTTACAAAATGAATCCAAGCACCAACTGAGAATTGACTACTGAGATCAAATCCTATAGCTTTCCACAAAGCTCTAGACCAATGAGCAATCCAAATCCAACTCTACTTCAGCTTCTGCTCATCATTCCATTGATTCTTGAATTTTAAGCTATTTTGAGAGTATTTTTGTGATTTTCTGAATTGTGCATCTAAACTTAATTTGAAGGGTTTTTAGCAACTTATAAGCTTTGTCCAAAGCTTAGATGAGCTTAAGAAACAGTATCAACAACTATTTAACAATTTTTGTAAATTATGAGATTTTTAACTATGAAATTTACATAAACTAAATTCGTTTATGAAGACTGAAATTGAAACTGCAATTTTGTTTTTATTACACTAACAATAAGATTACAAACACTTTAAGACTTTAAAACACACTGAAACTTGAAATTGAATTAATTCGACATAAGGAAAAATAAAAATTACACTAACTACTCTCTTTTCTTCTTCTCTCTTTCTTTTTATACTTCAAGCAGCTTCCACGTGTCCTTTAGATCAAATCCCACCTCTTTTTGTAGCCAATGGTAGAGTTTTGAGTGCATTGCCTGTTTTATCAATTTTGGCGGGAAACCTTGGTTTGACTTGTAGCCTGTGATGTAGCCAAGGAGGGGGTGGCATTAATGTGGGGTCGATGATGATGAGGGGTGGTGGAAAAGTGATGGGATGGAAGGAGGTGGAGGTTGCGAGGGATGGAGAAGAAGGAGTGGAGGATGCACAGCAAGGTGGAAATCGCTATTTGACTTAGGTTTGACCTGGGGTCCAAAATGAGTGTGACAGGGTCCAAAAGGTGTACATGGCGTGGTTCTAATTTAATTTTGACAAGGCTTAGTTTTAGGTTAATAAGACAAGGACTTGTTTTGTAATTATCCAATTCATGAGGACCACACCGCCAATTTTCCAAAGTTGTTACAAGGACTAAAACCGACAACCTTCAAAAGTACAAGGACTTGTTTTGACATTTTCAAAATTCCGTGGACCAAACTTGACATTTCATGAAAGTTCAGGACCTTTTTCTCGCCATTTAACAAAAGATTTATTCAAGGACCATTTTGACAAATTAGAATATTTCGTGGACCTTGAATAACATTTTTCTTTATTTAGATTTACCAGGACCTGCTTTTTGACAACTTTTGAAACTTGGGGACTAAACCGCCAATTATGCAAATTTGATCGTTTTCACCGATTTTGATATTTTGCATTTAAACACATAAAACACTTATTTGTGATATTTTTATCATTTTGATGCATTTCAGTGTTTTCGGATGTTTTGCGTTTAAATGGTACAAAAATGATGAGTATTTAGACACTCATCAGCCATCTTATCCTCCACCATTTCCATTCTCCTCAATAGAGAGAATAGCGCAACAACAAAACAATGGTGTTGAAACGACACTAGCACCGGTATCCTTTTCTCCATCACCCTCAAATGGTCCCTTTTGGATTATGAGGAATCATCAAAGTCAACCACCCGATCACATGGAAGTAGATACCTCTCTACCACCATCCTCGACACATATTCCACCACCACCACCCTTGGTTGAACTACCTCCAAATGTGTCTCTACAAATCCCTCCTCCTTTTGTGGAACCTCAACCCAACCTTCTATCTCAAGCCATTCCCTTTTTACCACCGCCATTTCTGAGCCATGACAAAGATTGTTATCATTGTCAACATGTTGAATGCTTGGTACATGAACATCGTGAAGAGATACGTTTCATGTTTTATCACCTCCTCGAACGTTTCAATGAGGTCAACAAACCTAAACAACCTTGAGCTTAAGGATTCAAGTGGTGTCCTAGTCTTAAGCTTAACTTAGATGGTTTAGGAATCATACTTCATGTTTTTTGTCATTCTCTTAGTTTTAGAGATTCGTATATCATCTCTCGTATTTTTATTGAATGATATTACATGTTATATGCCATATTGTCTTGAGAATATGTTTGGTGCCTCAATACATAACTCATTTTGATGTTAACATCACATTTTACATCACCATTGTTGTCTTAAGTATGCAGCATTTGATCCTCACTTTAGTTTAGACGGATCCCTCCCAGGAGGAATCGTGGGATCCGTGCAACAGAATGCTTTTTCTTACTAATTTGAGTCTTATTTGCGTAAAATTATGCATCATATACTTGTTTTCTAACCTTTGTTTTGTAGATTTTCAATATACACTTGAAGACTTTGACACCCTCAAAAGGGGGAGTTTCTTGTCAAAGCGAAACATTGCAAAAACGCTTACAATACTTTCATATAGGAATACATTACTACTTGACGTCCTCCTCACAAAGGAGCACTTGTCAAGGGGGAGCATGTTCGTCTAAAAGACGAAACCATTTGCAAACGATATTACAAAACACTCGTTTAGCCCTACTAATTACTTGACGCCCTCAACAAAGGGAACCACCCGTCAAGGGGGAGCTAAGACGAGAATCCTTCTCATCTCTTACTCTTTATTTTTCATAGTTTTACTTTTCACATGTTTTTCTTCAAACAATGTGTTAGTTTCTTTCGACGCTCTTTTGTTTCGACAAAAGGGGAGAAGAGAGTAAAACTCCAATTCAAACTTTTACTTAATTTTAGCTTTTCCTTAAAATAATTTTATGTTTTGTCATCAACAAAAGGGGAGATTGTTAATACAAATCACCGAAAACGCTTATTTATATTTTACGATAATCTAATGTTTTGTCGATAACAAACGTAAAATCATTTTAACAAAACAAATAAAATACGTAAATGGTTTGAGCCAATAGTTTACTAACACACTTACATTTTCATATAAAACACTAAACAAGTAATAGTGTTTACATATTATAGAAATGCATATGTATAACAACTAGTGTTTACATATACTTATATATACTTAGTATATTGTAATGGGCGATGTAATGGGTAAAAATCTAAGTACTTGACCCATTGACTAAATACATTGAATGTAGTTGGGTAAAACCCAATGTCCATGACCCATACCCCTGGATCATGATCCATAGCCCATGACCCATTGCATGACATCATGCATGAAGTCATGTTGGGTATTATCTATAACCCATGAAGCTAACCCATGACCCATTGACTAGATGCATTGCATCTTCTAGATACATTGTATCTATTTGAATACCCATGATCCAAAGTCCATAACCCATGACCCATGATCCATGACCCATAACCTATTTAAGAGGAGCGTCCTACGGATCCCTAGTAATACACTGGACGGATCCCTCAAGCAAGGGATCCGTGGGATCCGGGGGACAGTAGTGTTTTTTGCCTATAAATAGTGAGCCATTTCTTCATTACAACTTACCCCTTTCACACACATTCTCTCTTAGTGTTGTAAACTCTCTAACCTCATATCCAAAGGATCTTTCTATGTAGTTTTGTGTTTGTGTGATTCTCTAGGTTCTCTTAAAGGCGAGATCACCACCTCTTGAAGTCGAAAGCGTGCTCAAGTCCATGGGTTGCTAAGCTTCGTCATCATCAAGACCACGATGTTATCTTGTTGATAGTTCTTTTCTCTCATTAAGTGTTGTGTTGAAGACATAGGTGAAAGATGTCTAAAGGGTCAAGTCGGAGGCATTAGTGAAAGGTGCCGAAGATCCGTGTCAAAGGCATTAGTGAAGGGTGCGGAAGTCCGTGTTGAAGGCATTAGTCAAGGTGCCTCGGTGTCGTGTCAAAGGCATTAGTAAAAAGTGCCTAGGGTGTACATTTGATATGGTGCATCGATGTACAAGATAGATTAGTTTGGGTCAAAGGATATTGATATCCTTGTTGATGTTGTAATAAGGAGTGGATCTCCTTTGGGATAGGTGTTGTGTAGTGTTGGGTAGTAGTTCCTCATTTGTAATGGAACTCGGTATCTAGCCTTGTACCGGATAAAGTGTAGGCGACTTTGTGATAGGTTTGGTTCTACCTCGTGGAAGAACCCGGTGTCTAGCCTTGTACCGGATAAAGAGTAGGCGACGTTGTGAAGGCTTCTCCGCCACAAGGAGTTTGTGTTGTGTAGTGATTACGAACTCTCGAGTAGGTGACTCGGGGAGTGGAGTAGGGCAAGGAAGGTGTCCTTGTAGCCGAACCACTATAAATACTCGAGTTGTGGTTTTGTGCTTCTTACTATTTATCTTTGCTTTACTTATTTATATGCTTATCTATCAACATCCAACATACACATCAATTAGATTGATATAAGTCTATCTAAATAGTTTAAAACAAAGTTTTAATCGGTAAAACTATTCAACCCCCCTTCTAGTTTTCCACAATTTATATTTAAAAAATTAAATATAAATTTTTAATAAAAAACAATTTAATGTTCGAGAAAAACATGCGCCCATTATGCCCATTTAACTTCTAAATGGAGGCCCATTTCAAAAAAAGGAGAGGGCCCAAATATGCCAAATCTTTTAAAAGTTTGCCCATTTAACATATTTTTTTTAATTTTGGACACAAATTTCCACCTCTAGGTATTAGTGTATAAAATGTGACTCACCAATAACTTTTCACTTTCTCATTTTCAACTGCATACATAATTTTTAAACTCACTCCATCCTAAATAATTCCCATTTGACCCGTATGATCCCTATAAGCTAAATTCATTTGAATACTCATTTGACCCGTTAGGAATAAACCATAACCTAAAGCTACACATAACTAAGTGCATCAAAATTGCAACCTATAGCTGAAACATTACCCAAGTTATAAACGCTAAAGACCCATCTTTTTACATCTTCTTTCTTAAAAATAAAACACATGCCATATTTTTTATGATCATTTATTAGCTGGTTATCAAATTTTATATCCAGTAGACCAAAATAGTATTCACCAAAGCCAAAATAAAATTTATTTGGTGTTGAGAAAAAAACCCACGTATTCATATTTTATTCCCATATGCTAATAAAAATGGTTACAATTTAATCATAAGATCTGAACATCAGTGTTTCCAAAAATAAATAATAAAATTATAAATCTAAACATAACATCCCTTTAAGTATGGCACGGTTTGCTAAAGAGTGAGAATCATGGACCAACTTATCATTTTTACAAACAAATCATTAGAATAGTTAGATTGTTATTTTTGATACTATTTTATTTGCAATCATAATCTATAACCAAAACATCGAATAGTTGTAAAAAGTAAAATTGTCAAAAATAGCGAGGGACAAATTTTATTTAAAAAAAAAGTGTTTGCGCGCCAACCCATGCTAAAACATGATCTGTTTCGGTTTGGACCCGTTTTGACCCATACTTAATTCATCCCTAATCACCCATCCTGCCTACTGCCTACTGTAATAATACAAACTATTTAAGCCCATATTTTGAGCAAGAAAGTACTCATTATGGAGATAAGTTATTGTTAATACAAATAAACCATAAAAACGTTTATTAATATTCTGCGATCTCTTTGTGTTTTGTTGATAACAAATATAATGTTGTCTTAAGTATAATTATAAGGATACATGTTATTTTTGTAAAGCATTTACATATAGCCATTTAAATACAAAAATGTAAATAATTAAGCATTTGTTGTAATAGTTTATTAGGATGGGTAAAAACCATAACCCATGGATCTTAACCCATACCCAAGAAGACTAGATACAATGTATACTTAGATAATTGAATCTAAAGAAAACCCATGGACCAACCCATAACCCATGACCCATAACCAAAAACCCATGGGCAAAGAGGAGCGTTCCACGGATCCCTAGGTTTACACTAGACGGATCCCAGTGGAAGGATCCGTGGGATCCAGTGGAACAATGAAGAATTTTGCCTATAAATAGAGAGCCATTTCTTCATTCTAACTTACCCTCTTCTTACTAAATCTCTCAAACACTCTCATTCTCTTCTAACATATAGATCACTTGATCTAGAGAGTTGTTCTTCTTTCTTTCTATTGTGATCCTCATATAGGTCCTTTCTAAGGCGAGATCACGAGCATTCTACAAGTCATCCAAGCAAGGGGTCCTTGATTGATTTGTCACCGCAAGATTTTGTAGCAAAGATCTTGTATTTGATATTTCACATAGTTGTTGTGTAATAGTCGTGTTGGTTTGGTCCACTTTGTTACGGACTCGGTATCTAGCTTTGTACCAGAAAAAGTGTAAGCAACGTTGTGAAGGCTTCTCCGCCAAGTGAAGGAGTTTGTTGACATAGTGCTTGAACTCTCGAGTAGGTGACTCGGGGAGTGGAGTAGGGCAAGGAAGGTGTCCTTGTAGCCGAACCACTATAAATCGGTTGTGTCATTTCTATCCCTTAACTTTATTTATTTGCTTACATTATCATTAGATCTATACGTTCTCAACATCCATAAGATCTCACATATTAACGAATCTAAAGTTTTTGAAATCAACTTAAAATCAGCAAAACTATTCAACCCCCCCCCCCCTTCTAGTTTTCCACAATTGGCATCAAGAGCTAAATTTATAAAAGTTTTAAAGTAAAATTGTATTTTAAAAACTTTTCGATCACTATGGGTTCTGAAAATTATAAGGAAGGGCAATCTATGCAACCACCACCACTACTTGAAACTAATGGTTTTATATATTGGAAAAATATATTCAAACATATGTGAAATCTAAAGATATTGATCTTTGGTACATTATTGTTGAAGGCGACTTTGAGGCTACCTCAAAAGACGATAAAGGAATTTAGTTAACATACCTCATGATAAACTAAATGATGAAATGAAAAAAAGCTTTCTAAAAATAGTGAAGCAAAAATGGTTTTATATAATGCTTTACCGAAAAAGGAATTCGAAGAATTTCTATGCTTAAAACCTCTAAAGAAATTTGGACTTCTTTAGTTGTAACTCATCAAGGCAACCAACAAGTTAAGAATAATAAATTGATTTATTTGTTCAACAATATGAACAATTTTCAATATCGGATGAGGAAACTATAGATCATTCATTTGCTAACTTTAATACTATTATTACATCGTTACAAGCACTTGATGAATCTTTTCTAGCCGTAACCATGTTAGGAGATATCTAAGGGCACTTCCATCAAGTGGAGATCCAAGGTGACGGCGATCAAGAGTCAAAAGATTTGACAATCCTCACCCTCGATGAACTCATAGGCAACCTAAAAGTCTACGAGCTTGTCCTTGCCAAAGACTCAAGCCTCAAAGGTAAAAAGAGAAACACAAATCTTCGGCCCTTAAAGCCAAAAAGGCTTCAAGCGATGAAAAGAACTCTCTCGAGTAGTGACGACGAGGAGTACGCCATGTGATGAGGACTTTAAAAGTTCTTTAGAAGAAAGGAAGATACGTCAAACAACCATATGACGATAAGAAAGGCTTTCGGAAAAGCAAAGAGGACGAAGCCAAAGGATGATCGATTTGCTTTAAATGTGGTGATCCTAACCACTTTATTAGTAAGTGTCCCAAACGGATGATCAAAAGGCATTCGTGAGCTGCACGTGGGAATGAGCGACGAGGAGGATGAAGAAATTTGTCTCATGGCAAATGACGAGGTATGTCACGAATACTATAGTAGCTCATCACTTGATGACGACTCTTTGCATAATGAATATGACAAACTATGCAACATTAGCTTAAAACTAATTAACAAAATAAGCTTTTAAAGAGTCAAAACCAACGCTTAGATAAAGAAGTCATAGAATTAAAAGCAAAACTAAAACGCTTAGAAAAGGGTAAAATAGCAAGTGGTGAATGTGAACTTTATGCTCAACTTCAAACACTAGTTGATCATCTAGATTCTAAAATTGCTAGAATGAGTACAAACACTTTAGATACGATATTAGATAATGTTAAAACCGGTAACAACCAAAAGGTTTAGGATTCAACAACTTGATCCATCAACTAGTGAAAATAAAGAAACAAAATTTGTTAAAGCACTAGAAAACCACCCTTTGTTGTGGCGGATCCCACGGATCCCTTGATAAGGGAACCGCTAGTGTACGACCGAGGATCCGTGGATCTCAGTAGCAAGCAAGAGCAATAACGTAGCTTCTTCATCTAGAACCCGATTTTGTTATCATTAATAGGAAGAAACCAACTCACGCCACCACTAGACAACCACCTCCAAAATATAATCCTACTTTTGCAAGAAACAAAGCTCCATCTTTTCAAAACCTAATTCATTTAGGAGACCTAATAACGCTTATCCAAGAAGTAACCATCAAATGGGATGGAACCCAAATATGCAAAACAATTTTCCTTTTCAAAACTTTGCTCCATGGAATGCATATTCATCTTATCCATACATGTCTAACATGAATGGAATGTTTAACACTAATGGACCCATGAACAAATGGGGACCAAACTTTGAGTTTATTATTGTTTAAGGTGTGCTTAAAGGTCGATCTAGACCCGATGAATGGGTCAAGGATAGCGGTGCACGAGGCACATGACCGCAATAGGATCTATTCTCCACATATGAATCCGTAAATGGAGGTAATGTGGTGTTTGGAAATAGCAAAGTAGAATCATCGGTAAAGGTACGATTTCTAACAAATCTCTAACCATTAACGATGTGTGTCACGAGAAAACCTAAACTTTAATCTCTTAAGTATAGGAGAAATATGTGATAAAAAGTGCAATGTACTTTTACCCAAACCGTAGTAAGATACTAAAATATGGCATAACCATAGGAAGAGGAATTAGGAAACATGGAGTCTATGTCATTAAAATTGGTAATGAACCTAAAGACAAACTTTGTCTTACCTCTATGGATGATACTTGACCTTATGGCATCAAGATTGGGTCATGCCAATATGCGACTTCTTCAATCGCTATCATCCAAAGATCTAGTAAGAGATCTACCTAAGTTAAAATATGAACATCACTTTTGTGATGCTTGTAATGTAGGAAAACAAGCTCATTCTAGTCATAAAGCTAAAACATGGTGTCAACAACTAGGTGTCTAGAATTACTACATAGGATTTATTTGGTCCATCCGCTATCCAAAGTTATGGAGGCAACTACTACACTTTGGTCATAGTGGATGACTACTCTAGGTATACATGGACAAAATTTTAAAGAACAAAACGAAACCTTTAATTATTTTGAAATATTAAGCAAAAGATCCAAAGACAATTACGAAGTCCTATAGTGTCCATTAGGACGGATCATGGTAGGGAATTCGATAATGAAGTGCAATTTGGAGCCTTTTGTGACGCTAATGGTATTACTCACAACTTCTCGGCTCCACGCACTCCACAATCGAATGGGGTAGTAGAAAGAAAGAATAGAACCCTACAAGAAATGAGTCGAACAATGCTTAATGAACAATCCACACCTCCAAAATTTTTGGTGTAATGTCGTTGATACTTCAACGTACATACTCAATCGAGTCTTAATAAGACCAATCTTAGGTAAAACTCCATATGAGTTACTCCGAGGCAAAAAGCCTACGTTAAATCACCTTAGAGTCTTTGGAAGCAAATGTTTTATTCTTAACACTAAAGATTACCATACAAAATTTGATCCTAAATCAACCGAAGGTATCTTTCAGGTTATTCGCCAAATAGCAAAGCTTACGTCATATTAAACAAAGAAACAATGAAGGTAGAAGAGTCATTAAATATAAAATTTGATGAAAGTCCACCCAAACCCTCTCCACCTCTTGTCGATGACGAGATCATAGAAAGTGATGCTATAGTAATAAAGAAAAAGATAAATGAAGAAG
This sequence comes from Chrysanthemum lavandulifolium, assembly GCA_022545495.1. Classification (NCBI taxonomy): domain Eukaryota; kingdom Viridiplantae; phylum Streptophyta; class Magnoliopsida; order Asterales; family Asteraceae; genus Chrysanthemum; species Chrysanthemum lavandulifolium. Next base: position 92,585,844 of record CM040245.1, on the reverse strand, counting down.
AAGAACCTTTAAATAATGAAATCATAAACATTAAAGAGTCCAAAGATCACCCTGTAGATAAAGTCATAGGAAAGCTAAACGAACGAACATTAAGGTCTTAAGTTCAAAATCAAAGTATCTTGTTTTGTTTCGTTTCAACCATAGAACCTAGGAACACACAAGAAGCCATAAAATATGAGAGTTGGGTAATGGCCATGCAAGAAGAACTAAATCAATTCGTGTCTAATGATGTTTGGACGCTTGTCCCTCCACCTAGTAATCAAACCATAATAGGAACCAAATGGGTTTATAAAAAAAATTAGATGCAAACGGAGTAGTGTCTAGGAACAAGGCTAGACTCGTTACTCAAGGGTATAACCAACAAGAAGGAATAGACTTTGATGAGACCTATGTCCCCGTGGCTAGATTAGAGTCTATAAGAATACTTCTTGCGTATGCTTGTGCTAATGATCTAAAGCTTTATCAAATGGATGTCAAAAGCGCTTTTCTAAATGGTTTCATTAATGAAGAAGTATACGTAGTTCAACCTCCGGGCTTTATAGATTTTGAAAAACCCAAACATGTATATAAATTAAAGAAAGCCCTTTACGGTCTTAAACAAGCTCCAAAAGCTTGGTATGATAGACTCAAGTCATTTTTAATTAAACACAACTATACCATAGGGTTAGTTGACAACACACTTTTTACTAAGAAAAGAAAGTCACATATAATCATAGTACAAATATAAGTAGATGATATTATATTCGATCCACTTGTCAAGACATGTGTGATGATTTCTCTAAAATCATGCATGACGAGTTCGAGATGAGTATGATGGAGAACTTAGTTTTTTCTTGGTCTACAAATTAAACAAGTAGAAGATGGTATCTTCTTTAATCAATCTAAATACATAAAGGAGATGTTAAAGAAATTCGGTCTAGAAGAGTCGAAACCAATTAGGACACCAATGTCATCCGACACCAAACTCACAAAAGATGAAGACGGCGAATCCGTAGTGTTAGGTCACTAAGTTTACAACACAAGCACAATAGAAAGAGATAGAGAAGAGATCGGATGAACAAACCACACAAACACTACGCGTATAAATAAAGAAGAGTTATGCGTGAGTAATGAAAGAGTGAAATTGAACAACCAACCTTCTAAGGAAGGTTTACATGTGTTTATATAGGGAAGGAACTAGGCAACATCCAAGTTCCTTCCTTCCTATATGGGCTTGGGCCTAGGCTTATGGGCCTTCTACATAAGCCTAAGGCTAATTACTAACATAAAGGCCATATTAAGTTAACTATTACATATGAATTACTAACACTTGAATTAAGGTTTAGGAGTGATTCCAACAATCTCCCTCAAGTGCTAGTGATGAATGAAATGAGTGTTAACGTTGTAGGTGCTGATGTAATAGTAGCTTTGACGCCTTGACATTCTTCTTTCTTGTGAGAAGAGATGTCTTGATTCGAACAATCTCCCGTAGAGAAATTGTTTCCTTTGAAGTATTCTCGCTTTGACGCCTTCATTTTCTTTGTTCTTTTGTTCTTTGTTCTTTGAAAGTGATAGTATGGTGTGGTAGTCTCAGATCAGTTCCGTCACGCTCCAAAGTGTTCCACGCCTTTCTCCAACATGCTCACACGCCTTTAACGTTGGATTACGTTGATGAAGTTCTATAAGTCTTTAAACTTTGTAGATTCTTTGTTGAAGAATCATTCTGACTTTGTGTTGCCTTTGATTGTGAGAGAACTTCCATAAGTGATGTTGTTGGTATGAGCATGTAGAGAATCTGCATGATCATTCCACTCCAGAGCTTCCATAAGAAGTAAACATAAGAAAGGTTAGTAATAAGCGGATTTCGGCACTTACAAGTTTGAACTTTGAGAGTGTTAACAGCATAGTATGATAACACAACTCTAATTCTCACAAAGGCCATTCCTGAAATGGAGTCCCACAAGTGAGATAACGCGATGTACCGAAGTACACCTATGGTTCAGATGAGTCGCTGAGGTACACCAAAGCATCACCTCACGACTGTAGACCGTTTGAGACCACTAAGCATAATCCACGGGAGTTACCGAAGCGACCGCTGTGGTCGTTTGATGTTGACCCGGCAGAGTTTCCATTCAATCACTAAGGATCACGATGCGAACCTCTCATAAATGTTCTTGATGATTGCTAAGATCCGTAGGACTCGATAACGTACCATCGTTGTTCTTATTGTTGAGCAACAAGTGATGAAATGTCAAGTGTACCTATGAGATCTTTTGATGAATCTCGTGGCTCTAGACTCAATAGTGCTTTTGGTTTTCCGAGCGGAGACTAGGGAGAGGGTCTCCTTCTTCAATACCAACAATCTCTAAGAGAAAGCCAATAGTTTACATAGGGTTCTCGTGAGAATGAAACAAGCTTCTTTTGGAGAAACTTGAGTGGCTAAGAAGGTTTAGTGCATGCGCCATCGGGTCCATGAAGACTTTAATCTTCAATACCGGCCATCAAGTGACAACCAAGAGCATATGAATTAAACCCTGTACGCCCTAAGTTGAATAACTGAGGGCTATTTCTTTTCACCCTTTTCTTTGCATTTCTTTTAATTCTTCAACTCCTTCTTCTCTCGATTCTCATTTTCCTTTTTATGATCATTCCTAAGGACTTCTAATTCTAACTATTGGTAGTGTCCTGGGTAGATCCCTCCGCTCTGGCGGATCATAGGACTGTTATTCCTAACCTTAGTCACCTTATAACTCCATTGCCATAAAACCATTTTCATGAAAATCTCTCAAGTGTTTGTAAATTAAAACATGTTTGAACATTTCAAGAGTTTTAGATTTTCGAACTACTCCTCAACATGTGCTTAAGAGTTTTGACAGAATCGCACAAATGAGGAAAGAGCGCGACTTTTTGAATTGATCGACTCAAGATAGACAATTCCCGAGGGACACGGTTACGCTGCATAGTTACAGAGTTACATTGTCGCCTTTTAGTGACAACTAGCTCTAATAACTACCTTGAAGGTGTGGCAAACCTCGAAGGTTGTCAAACCATCAAAGTTCATGTCTATCAAGAGCTTCTCGACTAGGTACAATTTACTTGGATAAGTCTTTGGAAGACAAATCTTTTCAATGTATGACCGTTCGGATCCCGTCAATTCATGGGTTAAGTCTTTTCACACGATGATTCAAGTAGCAAATCAACATATTTCTTATCACAATAATTTTCTCCCTTAAAAATGGCATATAAATGTTATTTTGATAACGTTTGATAATAAATATGACCATTTTGAGTTTTGTGGGAAGATTATCACGAAGAACAAGTTATTTGAACAAAGATTTTAGTAAATACTCCCCTCAACAAGTAATACTAACTTTTGAGGTTTTGAAAACGTAAGGGAAGTACTTGTTCTTTGAGCAAAACCTTGAAAATGAAAGGTTTGATAGGTTTTACTCAAAAGTAAGAAGCTTTGCTCCTTTTATAGGATTGTGGCATCAAGCGTACTACGTGGTCCTTTCATTACAAGAACGGGTTGTACATCGTTATGTTTGCACAAGCCATTGTCATAATTAAATCACACATCCAAATTATATGAAATAGAAGCGCTCAAGGGTACCGTGAAGTCCATCAATCTTGCAGTGAATGCGAACATGGCGTTGATAGCCGGTGAGAGCAACTGGACGACCACCTACAAAGCTCTCCGTAGTTTCGAATCGGTCCCGTCCATACAACCTTTCATCAATCTCGGTGATGATTCTCTTCACATCCCGCCTTTCCTTAGAATTCCATCGCTTTGTGACCCAATTCCTTCATGTATGTCCTTCAACCTATAAGCCAATCCGTCCCTAACCTTCTTCGGTGTGATCTCCAAACTTGTGAAGATCTCTACACGCCATCAAGCTATTGCTTGTAGTTCACTAAGGTAAACCTCGAATGGTTGGTCGATGAGAGTGTATTGTGGAAGCCGGTTGATGTAGGGAAGATCTAGCCGAGGTGGAGTGAAGTTGACACGGTCCGATATGATTCAACCGCAGTCGGAGATCTTCTACACGTTCTTTGATTACTATTCTTCCGATGAAGATAAGCAAGGATTTGATGTATTCACGTTGCACTTCATCGAGAATTTTCTCATGCGACCTGACTTTGGCAAGGTACATGTCTTCAATGTCGTTGATAGACAAATTCTCAAAGTCCGCTTGAGAATGCATAATCCCTTTCGCCTTGCCTTTTGACCACGATATTCTTGAGGAAAGTGTAGTCCCATTTAGACGAAAGATCAACATGTTTAATAGCCATGATTGCTTTAGTAATGAACACTTCATGTTGAGACTTCAACTCGGCGGCGATCAGTAGTAGATTCGTCTGTTCCACCCAATGGTGAATCCCATACATTGCATCACGGTCATACTCTTCCACATTGTTGGAGAACATGTGGTTAGCTCTTTCCTCGATGGCTATGCGCTAGAGTATATGGCTTCCGGAACGGAAGTGTCAATGATGTAGCGTATTTCCTGAACCATCGCCACCGTGAAGAAGAAATTCCAAGTCTTTGTTGAAGAAATATCGGAATGGAATCCTAGGTCGATCTGGTGGCCAATTGTTGGTAGAGGTTTAGACCATCGGTGTAATATGGAGGTTGTCCCGTTTGGTGAAGTCGATGTTTGCTTCGGGTTGAGCCAATCCATGTTGTTAGACATAGCTCGTGCTATATTATCAAGGTGATACTCAACTTCAATAGCACTTTCTCGATTGTCTTTGAGCGATTGAAATGCTTCATTCTTGATTCGCTTCAACTCGGATTTCGTCATCTTTTTCACACGGAAGTTTTCTTGCAAGAACTTAGCATGCTCCAATGTACGACCTTCTACCGCATCTTGACCTTTAGGTGGGTAGGTGTAGAAATAACAAGCTTCGAGAACCATCGAATTCGGTGTTATCCTCGTCCGTACCATGATAAGACGCCACCATAGGCCCCTTCTTCTTCTTTTCTTTGGCCTAGAGGAGGATTCTCGGTTTCTTGGGCGTGTCGGAGAGATGGGTTGTTGTTGGGGCTCGAGACTTCCTCATCGTCACCACCCGATATTCAAAGTAATCACCGTTTTCGAGTCTGGGTGGTAACTCGTAATCCCGAGGTTTATCTGTGGAAGAACGAGGAGGAGATCTTTGTTGAGTGGAGTCCGTTCAGTGGAGGTTGCATTGAAGATGATTCACCGACTTCTTCGCACGTTTGGGCTCGTTATCCTTATCCTTGTCTTTATCTTCATCGCCTCTCGGACGCTTAGGCCTTCGACTTCTTCTCGCATGCCGACTTGAGTTGGTATTCAAAGAATGCTTCAAACAATTTACCTTCGTAGGAGGCAAATGTTGCAGAGCGTTTCGACATTTGAGCCACCAGCCGGTTAACCAATTCAGCATTTGAGAAGATTATGGGATCAACTGGATTGATGTTTACATGCATTGGTGTTGATTTCATGGTCTGCTTGGCCAGATGCAATAGATTTGGATAGAGTTGTTTGGTAAACATCTCCTTTGTAACTCCAGGAACGATGTCAAAAAGGTACTTATGAGTGTAACCTTTGATCATCTTGTTCATTTCCCCTTGAGGATCACGTTGCATGAACTTCTGGATGTATTCCCTTTCTTCTTTCATCTTGTCATTCTCGCCATGAAGATCTTGCACCGATCACGAGAAAATTGAGCTTTCGTAAAGCACGCCTTTCTTTTTCGACACCTTGATGCCTTTAACGATTCGAGTCTCAGGATGAGAGATCCAAGAGTCCTTAGGCTTCTTCACTAATTTGGATGTGGATCTGGTTGATCTTTTGGATGGTGGTGGTGAAGAGTGAGAGGATGAATCTAATGATGAAGAGTCATGAGGAGGTTCAGGGTCCTTAGGAGGTTCAAAAGTTTTCTCCTTGGAACGAGTTGGACTGTTGAGAAGATAATCATCATAGTTCACTTCGTCATCTTGTCCAGTTTTAGCTTTTTCTTCAGCCTGAATCCTAGCATCTTCATCTGCTTTAGCTCGAGCTGCGGCCTCTTCATCAACTTTAGCTTGAGCTGCAGACTCTTTATCAGCTTTTTCCTTCTCTGACTTTTCAGTTTCTGGTTCAACAATGTCATGCTCAATAGAATCCTCTTGTTACGTTTGTTGTTGCTCAAGAGTGGTGGCACCAGTTCCCTTATCGGGTTGATTAACCACATCAGGAATTGGTGTGGATTAAACATCACCACTTGACCTCCGGGCCACCCATTTGATCTTTGCAAACTCTTTCGCAACGTGTTTGAGTCAACAATTTGAATTTCCTCCCGTAATCGTATCCGCAGGCTCTTCATCGAACTTTCTTCTTCGTGCTCAATTCTTTGAGGTTTTTCCTTTTCCTTTGTCGGTGGTGGACCGGGAGGTTTAGCTACCGATGGTGTAACATTGGTTGCGCTTCAGAGTAGAAAACCTCATCGTCGATTCGGTTTCACCGTAGCTTTCATCCACTAGCTTTCATTGCGGTTCGACTTGGGAATGGGAATATGAGCACTTCCTTAGATGGAACTTTCCTTTGTGTGGAGGTTTCCTCTTAGGGAACTTCCTTTTACTCTCGATGCTTGCGCACTTCCGCACTTCCTCTTCGGTTTTCCTTGTGGGGTGCCGAAGACTTGTCATCGAAAACCGACTTTGTTTTCTTCAACCGCCACCGATACCTTTTATGCGTGTAGAGCTTTTTGATTTCATCGACGGAAGGTGATCCGCAACACAAAGACTGTCTCTTCGTTGTTGATTCCTTGAATCGATAGTTAGGTAGGTTCCGACAACATGTCGTGATTGTTGGGGTCATTGAGTCTCTTGAGGATATCCGGATTGAGTCCAAGAGCTCTTTGGATCGGCAGTTTTGTATATCCGATATAAGGAATCTTTGAGCCAAGCTTTTGAGGAATGTCATTATGTCATCCCATATCGTAGCTTCAATTTCGATGTGTTTCATGTTGATCGAGCCCAAAGATTTGCGCCCACGAGCTTGGGATGCTCATAGTCATTGTCACGACCGTAAACGGATTTTGTGATGATGATATAAAGGGTTCTCCAAGGTCGAGGAATGTTCTTTAGATCCACGTGAGAATTCTTAGTAATAACCCTCAAGCTTCGTCATACCCAATATCAATCAAAATTGCGAGCAGTCTCTTCAAGAGGTGCAATGAGTATTCAGGTTGGTATGATGTCGGGAATGAGGAGAACGGCTCTTAAATCTGCAGGAGTGATGGTGATTTGCTTGTGATTGAGTGTCACCGTCACAACATATTTACCTTTGATATGTTGCATTGTATTCCGAATCGCCGAATGTAGATCTCAGATCGTGGCGTAATTGGTGAGCATGTTCGATAAGGATGGTTCTTCGAATGTCAAAAGCAATGAGACAAGAAGATTCTCAAGCAGTGAGGGTTTCAAAGTCAACACGAAGGTTGTTCTTTCCAATCTTCATTGGATAGCCATGAGGAAGATATCGACAATGGTGAGTACATTTGGTGCATCCACATTCATTTGAGCGTCCATGTCATGATCGAAATACATTTAGCCAAAAGAACCAACATATCGAAGACATTATATTAGTCAATGATGGTTTTATTGTCTAATAATTGAATGAGATATGTCAATGATTTTTACGAGTCCAAAATCACTTGTTTGTTCAATAGTCCAATGACGCCGTGATAAGTTTTGAGAGTTAGTTAACTTTAGGTTATAAAGTTTATGTTATCTCATATTTTTTCACAACATATTACACGTTTAAGCTTATTAGTGACATTATTGGTTTCGTGACGTTATGATTTATTTTTTTACAAGTTTGCACGCGTAACAATTCATAATGAAGGTTTGATCAAGGCTTAGGCGAGAAATGGTAGCTTATGCGTAAGCAGGAGTTATACGCGTGAGACACAAGCTTATGCGTGGGATCCGACTTCACGCGTAAGAAATATTACGCGAGGAACAGGGGACCTTATGCGTGAGAGCTTACGCCGAAGCGCATATAAAACCCACGCGTAAGGCTTACTCGTAAGAGTAGACCTTATGCGTAGAGGTCATTGCCACGCATATCCTTCATAGGATACGCGTAGTCCCTTATGTAGAACCTTACGGCAATGATTACGCCGAAGATTATTCTTACGCATAACCTTCTATGCGTGGGTGATCCTTATGCGAGATTGCTAATAACCTTGATTTTGAATTTTCACTTGTAACAAACCCGAAATAAATTCATCATAGCATTAATATTTACATACACATTCAATATTTATCGATCAAACAAGGAAAACTCATCAAACAATTCTGGCGTAAGATACTTACGCGAGACCTAAACCCTAAAGTTCAATAATTACGCGTAAGAAATCTAGCCATGGAATTTGCATCAAAGTTTTTCTGGTGGTTCTTAGATGTTATGTGAGTGTAATGACCAAGTTTTAACACCAAATTCGCAGTGAATCAAAGGTACCCAAATCTCAAGAACATTAAACCCTAATTTCAAATTCTGTCATATTTGGTGTTTCTGGGCAAGTTCTAGTTATGGATAAGTTCAATTCATCATCAAAACAACTTCATACAACAACCTTTTTTAACCAGAAACACTCTCATTTGAAAACACCCAAACCCACGCATAAACCATAATTTCAAGAAACATTCAATTCATATTTCTTGGCGAGTATTGATGATAAAATGGACTCATATTGATTAAATACACGTTTTGACATAACCATTTTAACCAAAAAATACTCAAACACGATTATGTGTTCTTACATTTACGCGTAGAACACAAAAATCACAATATCTCAAGATTTAACCGTTGGATTTATGAAAAATTCAAAACCATTGCTTAAAAACTTGTTATAAACACAGGATAACTTACAGATTGATGATCAAGTAACCGGATTTGAAGAATGATTTTTGTGCGTAGGATTAGTTAGGTGTATAATAAATGAGGTGAAGTAAATGAATTAGGTGGGTAGTTTTATTAAAATAACTTTAAGATTTTGACAGTTTTAGTCCCTCCACCTTTTCCATTTTCATCCAAAGTCTTTAACTTCCATTTTGGTTACCAAACGAAGAATATTTGGAAATAACTTTGACGACACTCCCCCTCGACTTAAGAAATAATGAAAGTTTATAAATTTTAGTCCGAGGAGTGTCAGAAACCAGAAATATGACCACCATTTAAAGAAACAACCGGGATAATGTAACATGCAAGTACACGGTTATTTTGAAATAGTTAAGTATTAAATTTACTCCCCCTCAACACTTGATTGGAAAAAATACTGAATTTGGAAAGATTAGAGTGTTGACGGAAGAAATGTACTTGCCATGTTAAGAGAAAAATAGATAGAAGAATATTTTGTTGTTTTATATCGATTTTATATTTTGTATTTTGTTTTTGAAAAATATTTACAAAAGAGGTTTTGGTGTTTGACTGGTTTTAAGAATGTTTTAAGAGTTCATCCAGTTCCTCTTGAGTCAAACACGCATACCAATCCGGTGGACCAACTCATTAAACCTAGCGAGGAGCTAAGGCTTTGGTGAGAAGATCGCCAATTGGTATTCAGCACCATGAAGTATAATTCAACAGTACTGTTCCATATGGTCCTTGATGAAATGATATCAAGATCGATGTGCTTTGATTTGAATGCTCAACCGAGTTGCACGAGATCGCAATGGCACTCCGATTGTCGCGATACATCGGATTCTATCAAATACGTAACCATAGTATTTGAGTTGTGTTCTCATCCAAATGACTTGAGCACAACACGACATGGCTACATATTCGCCTTCGGTTGAGGACGGTGATGTACAATCTCGCTTCTTCGATTGCCAAGACACTAGTTTGTCACCAAGAAATTGTAGTGCTCTCAAGTACTTTTCCGAGTCTAAGCATCCTGCGCGTGGGTCGTCTGAAAAAGCTATTAGTTCAAAACCGTAATCCTTCGGATATGAGATCCCTAAATTAATGGTTCCCTTGATGTATCGGAGGATTCTTTTAGCCTCGAGAGGTGAGTTTCAGTTGGTCGCGATCGATAACGGAGCAAAGATATATCAAGAAAGACAATATCGGGCACGCTAGTCGTTAGATACATGAGAGACCCAATAATACTACGGTATTTTGTAGGGTCAACCAGGTTTCCCATGTAAATCGGCGTCTAGCTTCTTGGTATGTGACATTGGTATGGCATAAGTATCATAGGTATTTATTCAATTTATTCGAATTTCAAGGGCATATTTGGGTGACTCAAGAAAATACACGGGGTGATTGATGAACTTGCGATCCTAGAAAGAATGTAAGTTCACCCATCATGGACATTTCAAAATGTTTCTTCATTAGTTTTGCAAAAGCATTTGAATATTTTAAATGTGTTGACCCAAAAATGATGTCATCCACATAAATTTGAACGATTAAAATATGTTCCCCGTGATATTGTATGAAAAGTGTAGGGTCGACCGAACCTTTGGTGAAATTATTGGCAATTAGGAAAGATGATAACTTATCGTACCACGCCCGAGGAGCCTGTTTGAGTCCGTAGAGAGCTTTGTTCAGTTTGTAGACATGGTTCGGGAACGCGGATCAACGAATCCTACGGATGGTCGACATAACCGTTTCTTTCATTGACCATTCGTAAAAGCGCTTTTACGTCCATTTGAAAGACCGTTATATTCATGTGAGCCGCGAACGCTAGAAATATCCGAACGACCTCAAGGCGAGCAAATCAAGAAAATGATTCTTCAAAGTCAATACCCTCTTCCCGACGATAACCCTTAGCCACCGACGTGACTTATTTCTCGACACGCCCTTCAAAGATCCAATTTGTTTTTCCAAATCCACTTTAGACCAATGACGAAGACCCCGTTGGTCTTTCAACAAGTTCCCATACTTCAAGACGTTTGAATTGGTTGAGTTCTTCTTGCATGGATTCAATCCGGTGTCTTTTGTCATTCGTCCTTAATGTTTTAGGTTCGATTAGCGACGGTGAGAGCATAAATACAATGTTCACCATCGTGTGAAGACGTTGTCTTGTAACGATCGGTTGATTCGGGTTGCCAATAATATTCTCTAGAGGATGGTCTTTTGTCCAACGATGTGTAGCGGTTGATGTTGATATACATTATGCGATTTTGAGGATTCAAATGATTTGTTGATGATTCCGCGACATCGGTGCAAGCAGTTTCATTGGCAAACGGGTTAAAGAACGATTTGGATCAAAATCTGCGGTGGGGTACTTCATTAAGAACATCGTTGGTTCGGCGTCGTTGGAAGCGTTTGTTCAACTGTTGTTGTAGAGTCAATCGGTGGTGCTTCTTCAATGAGTTGTTGTAGCAGTGTATCGGTATAATAGTAGTATCGGGTTGAGCAATGAAACAATGGATACACCGAGCACGGTCATCAATATCGCCACCGAATAGAGGAGCAAATAGCCTTTCCATTTGTTGACGTGTAAGCCGGGAGCTTAGTTCGGTGATGATGGGGTTTGGGAAGTTTAAGCGGTTGTGACGGGTTCCAAGTCGTTATACTCGAAGCCATTTCGGTGAGTTCATCAAATGAGCATGAATCGTTTCCATAACTTGCTTTGTACAACGATTCGGATCCAGTAACCTTTAGAATTCTCACAATATCCAATAAAGACTCCAATGTCGACTTTGGCTTTGAGCTTTCAAAGTCATCACGATCATTATTCGGATAGCAAAGGGATCCAAATACATGAAAGTGTTTAAGATTCGGTTTTGGTTGTGGAGAAGTTCAAATGGTGTTTTGTTGTGGCGTTTTGTAATCATTGAGCGATTACGAGTGTAGCATGCGCTTAAACGACTTGACCACAAGTAATCTGAAGTTTAGCATTGATTAACATTGTTCGGCAGCTTCCACTAATGTACGGTTTCGTCTTTCAACAACTCCGCTTTGTTCGGTGTGCGGGCAATAGATGTTTGATGCTCAATTCCCACTTTCTCATAATATTCCCGAAGAGTTTGGTTAACAAATTCGGTTCCTTTGTCATTACGATTTGGCGGACGGTGTTAGGAGTGAACTTGAATTTTTGTGAGAAGGTGATGATCATTTGTGGAGCTTGGTCTTTGCTTCAAGAAAGTAGACCCAAATCCATCGTGAGTAGTCATCAACAATTACTAAGATGTAGCGTTTGCCATTAATTGTGCACGCCGATCGGGCCACACAAATCCATGTGAAGAAGATGAAGCACATGCTGAGAGTTGTGTTCCATCTTTGAAGGAAAATGAGCACGAGTGCTTTTCCCTTGTTCACAAGCTGAACATAGGTGATCTTTAGAGTACCGGAATCTCGGGAGACCTTCAACTAGTTTGTGTCGAGCAAGGTTGGTTATGGTTTGAAAGTTTAGATGTGAAAGACGACGGTGCCATAGCCAAGATTTTGTAGATGTAGCCTTTGAGAGAAGCCAGATGGGAGATGAAGCGATCATGTCTTGCATGAAGATAGTGTAGAGACTGGATGAGCGTTGGCCAGACATAAGATCATTTCCTTGTAGATCACGAATGAAACAAGTTTTCTCCCTAAAAGCAACTTCCAAATCTCCATCACATAATTGACCAACAGAAAAGAGATTATGACCGAGGCCTTCCACATAATAAACCCTGCTAATTTCGATGTTGCCATTGATGTAATCTCCGTAGCCCATGATAGCTGCGAAGTGATCATTCCCGAATCTGACAGTGCCAATGAACTTTGCAACAAAGTTTGATAATGAGTTTAAGGTTGCGTGTCATGTGTCGGGAACATCCGCTATCAACAATCCAAAGGATGATCTGTATCACCTGCATTACACATAGATGACACGGATGGAATAGAAGTAGATGTGGAACCCGATGAGTTAGAGGGTTCAAGCGCTTATAGTTGAAATACACACATCAATGATTTTAGGCATCCATTTAAATCCTAGTGTATTATGTATCCATTTCGCCATCTCCAACTAGTCTTAGCTTTAGTCTTAGTGAATGCACTAGGTGGTACTACATTTCTTGGAGGTGAGGCTGGAGCTACGGGGACATCAATGTGTTTTTAGAATCTAAAGAGGATGTTTACAAGCCACGGACTTAGAAGCGGTAGTGGGCCTAGAGGTATTCCGAATCTTAGGATTCCTTAAACGAGACAAGATAGCCTTAGCAACACACTCATCATGACAATGGAATGCATACTTTTACGACAAATAACACAAGAAGCATCGATTGAATATCAAAAGTACTTAAAGGTTCAAAGATTAGTTACAACACTTTTTCCATTACATTTGCTAGACGCAATATCTAAATTGGGTGCAATCGGAGTCTTATTCAAAGTCCTACGTGTTCTTCTACTTGACATTCATTATTTGTCTATTCTTAGGTCGCAACTTCCTATTCTTCCTTGTATTGCTCCTAGGTCGTGAAGTGCGGACGTTTGGAAAATAGGCAACTATTCTGTTTCAAGAGAGGAAGCACATTAGTAACTTGTGTTTTGTCACAGTATTCGGGGACATGATTGCTAAGTGTTACAGGTGCAACTCTTTAATGATGCTAGGTGAACTTGTTCATACTTTCCTAACATTTCCTTAACTTAAAGATAGTGTGCACCAGTTCTTGATTTTCAGAACGAAGATTTCCAGAAAAATTCATGACTTCTTTAGTGTATGCAAGATAATGATCAAGTTCGTTTGATGCTTCATCACGAGTCTGTTTGAGTAAATCACATATGACACCATATTCATTTTTAACTTTTGCAAGTTCTTGTTCATATTTTGAGATTTGACACTTTGAAGACACGTTTTGATCATCCAGTTGCTCAATTTTAGGATCAGAAGATTTAGCACGCAACTGGGCGATTTTGATTTAAAAAACAAGTTGTTGATCGTAAATATCTTTTTGACACCAATTAAGGCGGCGTTTTGCATTAGAAAGCTCGTTTGACAATTGTTCATTTTCAACTTTTAAAGACTCAATCAAGCACATTATCGGTGTTTTCAACAATAACAACAGAACAACAGATCGCGAGAGATATGATCGATGCATATGCCATGATTGTAATAACACAAGATTATTGATATCGGACAGATAACATTCTCCAAGAGGCGATCAACATCTTTTCGCAACAATTTCTTTTTACGTTTAGTATTTGAAATCGATGTTTACATTTTCTCGAAAATTGTTTTCATGAGACCAATTTCCTTGTGAAAATCCCTTTCCCAATATAGTGCATGATTTTCAAATTTTTGACATGGGGTAAAATTCTTTACTAAAAATGTCTCTTTGTTCTCGTACAATGACGAGTGAAAATGTTCAACTTTTATTTCGTAATGAAATTCAATCTCACGCTCCAAAAGTTTGATGTCGATAAGAAAGTGTCAAAATATTTGATGACACGACGACTTTCGACTTTAGTTTTTACTTCACCGAGTGAAGGTAAAGGACCATTAATTTGTGCACCATTGTGTTGGGGACTAACTTCGAACCGGTGTGACAACCAAAGGTGTGTTAGAAGTATCTTGTTGTGTGACAAAAGTATGACTTTCGAATAGTTATATGGTTTGTTATAAATGACATTTTCCATTTTGACCGACTCTCGCCATCGCATCTAATTCTTCCATGCGATTATATTCCACAAAGTCATAATTGAATCATCAATTCTATGTTCGCTTTGTAAACTTCGTGGATTTGGTTTGAATGCTCGCTTGAAAACTTAGGTTTGTAATCGGCAAGAATCGGACCATATCCATTTGGATTTGGTTTAAAGTAAACTTTTGAATAGTTGTGATTGACTCACCATGTTTATAAACGACATTTCAAACTCTTTGATTTTGTGTTGTAAGTCGACAATTTCTTCAAGATAGTTATCTATTCGCTTCGAGGAATGCTTTTGTACTCGAGAATTGTTGTTGACAAGTTAACAACTCACCTTGGCTTTTGATTTACCAAAGTAAGGCGTTAAGTTGTTGTTTATGTTCATGTTTCATTTGTTCTATTTGAGACAACAAAGCATTCTTCGATGCTGCTAGATCACGTATCTGTCGTTCTAAAGATTTTTCGTTTTGATAAGATTTAGCAAAAGCGACTTCAAAACTTTTTTCACGTTTTTCTTGAGTTTTAAAAACTTCGATTTGTCGAATTAAGAAATCGTTATCCCTGGTTAACAGTGCATTTTGTGCTTTTAGTTTCGTGCAAATTTCCAATCGAGAATTTTGGTCTATAATTAAGGTCAGGAGCTCAGTTTCTCTGTCAGACAAAATCTCATCTTGTTCAACGTAAGTCTCAACATGATCATTATTTAGATCCTCAAATATAACCACGGAGTTAACTTGATTATCAATATTAACAATAAGGTCATCTTGATCATTAAATATAACTACAGGATCTATTTGATAATCATCGGAATGAGATGTGGAAGACTCATGTTGAACACTCTGATCCTTGTCGATGGAGAAAGTGGCGGAGATATCGGATCATTGAAGATAATTGTTTGTTCAGTACACGAGACAAGCCGTCGATGTCATACACCGGGCTCAGATCACTCATGTGTAGAGCTTGCATTTGTGCCATTAACATCTTCTTTGCATTAGCTGCAAGTCCTCCATATCATCATCCGAGTCAAGATCCGCCATAAAGCTCTGTTCCTTGTTGGAGAGAGTTCCACCAGCTTCATCCTTAAGACCCAAGAGCATAGCCTCTTTGAAATAAGCGCTGCCTCGTGTCCTCGGCTTAGGACATGCATTAGCCAGATGACCCTTCTCATTACAGTTATAGCAGCGAAGACCATTAACCCCAGTCTGAGCATTCCCCTGTTCAACCACTTGAGCCCTTTGTTATTGTGGAGCACCCATGTTATTTCTTCTCATAGCATTGAACCCTTGGCCACCTCCCATCTGACGACCATAACCACGATTTTGAACTTCAACGCGTCCATTATTCACAACAGCCTGATTCCTTGTATTAGATGAAGAACGAATGCGATTGTTAGATTTGTTTGTATACCGGCCGAATGCTTTAGCAATCATAACAAATCCTTGTTGCAATTCATCGAAGGCATCGAAGTCCTCATCAGCTTCACTGTAAAGTGATTGAGCAGTGTTGTTGGAATATGGAACCAATTGAGTTTGTTGTTGTGACGGATCATAAGGTGTGATGGTTGTAGTTTGTTGAGGAGCGGGTTGAGGAGCTGTTTGAGGAGTAACACTAGTTTGAGCCCACAAAGCAAGTTGTTGATTGTCCGGAAGTGAAGGTGAAACAGTTTGGCCACGGATAATCCTTTCCTTATCAACTTCTTTTTGATGAGGCTTCAAATAATCATACAAGAATCCATAGGTAGCATGATGCATATTCTTCGCTTGACGGAGAAAGATGACATACTTTTCCCATTCAGGACCAAGACTACTTAGAAACTTTGTGTTGACAGCAATTCGTGGCATGAAGATGTTGTGTTTGTCCAAATCATTAATGATGTCTGAAAAGCGATGATGATATGACTCTAATGTCTCTCCTGGTTCAATCATGAAGTGTTCATAAGCCAATTAGATTTTGGATTCCATGTCTTCTGATTGAGTGTTGTGCCTTCCATAAGAAGATGAATATGTTCCACATTGCTTTTTCGTCTTTTGAGCATCAACACTTCAAGGATTGGATTTGGTAGTCCTAAAAGGATGTATTGCATTGCAAGTTCATCGGCTTCATAGTGTAGAAGTTGATCACCGGTGAGGTCTCAAACAGAGCAATATTGGTGACAAGATCTCTTGGTGGATTAGCATCCGGATATGCGGGTGTGATAGTAGTAGGCATCTGAAATGGACCTTCCATAATGACCTTCTTTAAGAACTTTCCATGTGGCTTCTTTAGATCACAAAACCTAAAGAACCGAATTACCCATTGATCATAATTACCGGGAGTGAGCATTGGAGGTCTATCAAGTGAGCCCGCCTTCATGAATTGATTGTTGTCGCTAAGGCTTCACACATCTTGCCAAACCATGTCGGTTCCTTCATAGTATTCCGGATGGATGTTGATTGTAGAAGTTTGTGTAAGGTTGTACTTGAAGACTAGGTGGTGGTCGAACCATTTGAGGTTGTGGAATTGCTGCAAGTTGTGGAGTATGTCGTTGATTAAATTGTTGTTGATAAATTACTTGTTGTTGATTCCATTGTTGATGTTGTGGACTTAGTTGTTGTTGTTGTTGTTGATTATAAGTGTAAGGAAAATAGTTAGAGTATGGGGGTTGTGACATGTTGAAAACTTGTGTTGATACCACTGTTAGGTCACTAAGTTTACAACACAAGCACAATAGAAAGAGATAGAGAGATAGAGAAGAGATCGGATGAACAAACCACACAAACACTACGCGTATGAATAAAGAAGAGTTATGCGTGAGTAATGAAAGAGTGAATTGAACAACCAACCTTCTAAGGAAGGTTTACATGTGTTTATATGGGGAAGGAACTAGGCAACATCCAAGTTCCTTCCTTTCCTATATGGGCTTGGGCCTAGGCTTATGGGCCTTCTACATAAGCCTAAGGCTAATTACTAACATAAAGGCCATATTAAGCTAACTATTACATATGAATTACTAACACTTGAATTAAGATTTAGGAGTGATTCCAACACGTAGATAATACTAAATATCGTGGCATGATAGGTAGTTGATTGGTGCTAAACAGTCAAGTCTAAAAGACTAAAAACTGCTCAAACACTAATGCAATTAAGATCAGAGGAGTATAGAGTCTCCTGTCGTTATGTCCCAATGAGTCAGTAATGGATCACCTCGCGTATAGTGATCGCGAGATTTGAACGGAAAAGGAGATTTGGAATTATTATAACTACGGAGAAAGGACATAAACTACAAGGGCTAAAATGAAAATTAAAGGAAATTAAAAGATTAAAAATATTAAATAAACGCTATCACTATATTTAAAATGATGAACGTTTAAAACTTAAAACTAAAACTTACGCTTAAATTAAAAATAACGTAAACGTACAAAATAAAAAAGTGAAATATGAGAAATAAAAGTCCTAAAAATATGAAAAATACATTTTTACAATCCTAATGATAAAAGAAAATTTATAGAAAAGGAAAATTATTTTTAAAACTAATTATCTAATTAAAAACTATTTTTAACTATTAAATATTAAGCTAAAATATAAGAAATTAGGAAATAAAGCTAGAAAAATAAAATTAAGACTTAGAAAAATCTAAAATATCAAACTAGAATTTTCAAAACTATTTTGTATTTTTCGAATATTTTCTATTTTTATGATTTTAATACTATTTTAATCTAAATTAAATTATGAAAAATACCAAATAAAAGGAGAAAAATAGGAAAATATTTTTATGCTTTTATATTTATCTTAAACTATTAAAATTGAAAAATTATTTTTGGAACTTTTCTCAATTAAATGCAATTAAAGCTAATTAAAATTGATTAAAACCGATTTTAATTAAGAAAAATACTAAACAAAGTGTCTAAAAATTATGAAAATTTCAGGAAATACTAAAATGATAATATGAATCTATGAAAATGAGAAATAAACAGCTTATGTGTAGAATATGAAAGCTATAGTGTAACAATTGACAAAATGTTTACTAAATAAGAGCAAATAAGCTAATTAGCTAACCATTCAGTGAACAAAGCTAACTTATCCTAAAATGAACTAATTGCAACTGATTCTAACTACTCCTAACAAGTTATAAGCTCAAATCAATGATATAAGCCAACTGCCTAAATAAGCAAACCAGTGAAGACCCCCTACTGTTGGGGCTTAAACACTGGCTTATCCAACAAGCAAACTCAAAAACTACTAATGCAGTCCTATAAACAACCTGGCCAGCTACAATTGTGCCAAATTACAGACCATGGAAAGCTCTTTTGAGCCCTGTGCACTAGCTGCAAAAAACTGAGAAAATCTCAGTGAATGCTGAGACAGTGGAGCAGGGCAATAGGGGGCTAAAAGAAGAGCTTATTTGAAGCTTTTAGAAAATGACAAAATCCACAAAATGTAGATAAGTAAGGGTACCAGTTGATCTTTTAAGAATGCCAAGTCTCACTTGTTAAAACCCAAAGATGAGATCATGAAAATCATGCTAACTGAGCCCAAAACAAGTTTTTTTGCTATTTTGACTTTTTCACAAACATGGACAGTTGACCAATTTGAGTTTTGATCAAGATTTTTGAACTGAAGATGATATATTGAGATGGAATGAAGTTAACAAAAGCAAAGTTGATGGAATTTGAACACAAAACAAATGGTTTGATTCTCAAAATCACAACAGTGGAGCTGCAAAGGTACTTAAAGTGGAACTTTGACTTTGAGACCTTGCAGACAAAAGAGTAAGACTGATATGAGCATGAAATGGCTAAACAAGCATGAAACAATAGAAACCTACCCTTTCATAGACCTATAACTCAGTTAAAGCTATTGAACCAAACACTCCTTAAAACTTATGCTGTGAACTAAAAACTGAACAACCTATTAAACCAACATGATTTTGATCAAACCAAGTCCAAATGACCTAAATACAATTAACTAAGCAGGTTTTACCCATTGGTGACCATAATTAAATATGCAAGCATAATATGCAAATTAAAGCTAAACTTGAAAAATGAGAAAATACTCACAAGAGGTCCAAGCGAGAGCAAAGCTAAACCAACCCAAAACCTACACTAATCTAGTCTATTACAACCCTATTCCAGCATTGCAACAACAATAATCATCACCAAACCCAATTTGAGCTTCATGTTGACTTTTATTGACCATGGAGCTAAGTTACTTGAAATGAATAAAAGCTTATCAAAGCCAAAGTAAGCTTAAATAAGCTTCATTGATTAAATCAGAGCTTATTTGAAGCTTGAATATAGAATTTGAAACTTGAAAACTTCCACAAGAGCTACTAAACCGAAATTTGATTAAAGCTTAAAATTGATACTCAAAAGCTCAATATAACAATGTTTTATCTTAAATAGGATACAAATAAACTTGAACTACAACATTTGATTAAAACTAATACATTTTAAAGAAAATTCGACATTAAAGGAAAAAAATGAAAACTAGCTACTCTCTCTCAATGCTTCTATCTTCCTTCTTTATACCCAACTTTTTTCTCTCTCCCTTTCTGAGCAGTTCCCACACATTTTTGTGGCCATTGGATCAATGAAAGCCATCTTGGCCATCTATTTAGTTTTGGCGGGAAATGAGGTATTTGGCAGTTGAGTGTTGAGATTGAGGAGAGGGTGCATTTAATGCTCTTTTGAAGGGTTGCTGAGGAGGGGGGAACAAAGAGTGGAGTAAATTTGGTAGGAGGGGTTGTCAGTTGCGGTGATAGTTAGTGAGGAAGACAGGAAAAGGGATAAAGGCGCCAAGGGTTGTCTGTTTGACTTGGGTTGATGGACCAGGGTTTAGTAATAAGGAAGGGTCCAAAATTCTAAGTGACAGGGGCGAGGTGGAAAGGGTCCAAAATGGGTTTGTTGGCTTAATAATTGACAAGGACTAATTATGCAATTTTCTGAAAATCAAGGACCAATCCTGTCAACATCTCAAAGCTGCTCCAAGGACTGAAACTGACAAGTGTTAATATTATAAGGACCAAAGTTGTCATTTTCCAATTCCTAGGGGCCAATTTTGCCAATTTTCAAACTTGGAGGACCAAACTTGCAATTTTCTCAAACTTTTAACATTTTTCACCAAAGGACTAAATTTGACAAGTTATGATTTTAAAAGGACCTTTGATGACTTTTCTTTTGAAATTTTGACTCGAGGACTATTTTGACAATTTTATAAACTTGGGGACTAAAGCGCAATTTTGCAAATTTGATATGTTTTTCATCCGATTTTGATATTTTTGCATTTGAAACACATAAAACACCGATTTGTGATATTTTGATCATTTTGATGTGTTTACGAGTGTTTTCGGATGATTTTGCGATTTATTTTGTACAAAATGATGAGTATTTACACACTCATCAATCCCCACATCGAGATATTGCTAGTCCCTAGCAATGATTTGAGAAAACATAATGGATTTTAATCTCTTTACCAAAAGCCATTACTTCGAGTAGCCAAATGTTTCATTCAAGTAAGAACCATGGTACACCGATAACCATGTGATTTTGAGCAAACCACCGCCTTCCAACGGATTTGATTTTGTCTTTACCGAAGTCGTACCTTTACGGACTAGCCAACTCTTAGATAAATTATCAATATTATCTTTGGTGAGTCGATTACCAATTATGGTTTTTCCATCGCCTTTACCACAAGCCATAATCTTGCGGCTAGCCAACTCTTCACTTTTTAGGATATGGTGAGTTGAATACCATACAATTTTGGGCAAATTGCAAGCCGTAAACGGATTTGATATATCTTTACCAAGAGCCGTTTGCTCTGGATTAGCCAATCCTTTTGTTTATTAGACAAAGCGGATCGATAACCAAATGAGAAAGTGTAAAACACTTTCTCCCAAAAAAAAAAAAAATTGGCCAAAAGCGGGAATTGGTATAATTATATGATAAAATTCGTGAGAATTCCCCACACTTAGAAATGAATATTGCCCTCAATATTCAAAGTACCGTGGTCATGCGAAACAAAGAACGTAAAGGGAAATACTACGCCATTATTTAGAAAGATTTTTTTTTTTTTTTTTTTTTTTGAAATATATGTAGATATATAACATGTGGGCATCACCCCACACTTAGGGTGATAGAAAGAGGTAAGAAGAGCGAAATATGGGTGAAAACCCATATGGCATGTGCTCTTGTTTTGGTTTAAGTCGCTAGCTTGACTCGACCCCGCATTCATTGGTTCATGGGGAAGCAAAGTGGAAGGAACAATCTCCATCGGACTTTCATTCAAGATGTTTGGATAAACATTCGAAGCACGTGAAAGTTCCACACCGATGAGATATAGAGAGACGGACCCGGCTCAAAGATAGTAAATGAAAATGTCGGGGTCAAAGATAGTGTCTTCATTCCCGAAGGAGTGAAGAAGAGAGGAAGTCACCAAGTAGGTGAAGAAAAGAAGGAAGATCATGATAACAATCATAACTAGATCTTCTTCCTCGGGATTAAGTGTAGTTGCACTTATTTGGATTTTCTTGGTAGAGCTCTTTGGTTTGGAAGGCATCTCGGGAGGGAAGGTGGGAAGATTTGTCATAACTATGCAAATTGAGATTCTCTCCCCGATCATGATTTTGCCATCCAAGCAATCATACTCAGCGGAGATATGATATGAGAGAGTTCACCGCGAACTCCTCATGAAGAGAATCAATCACATAATGTGAATTTGTGAACTCTTGTTCCATTGTGGGCTCATCACTATCCTCAATCCGAGCATCAAAGAGTGGATTCTCGAATTGAAGTGAATTCGAGTCGAATTCAAATAGAGGATTAGTGAAAGTAGCTTTGAATGTTTCGGGAACAAAGTGATCAACATTCTCATTTGGATTGTTGGGATAAGTGAGTGAACGATCATTATCAATGAGACTTTCGCCTCCCGGATCGGCTTCAAATCAAAGAGTGGATTGATGTGAGTGAGTTCACGGAGAACTCCTCAAGAAGGGATCGACATCGTTGTGGAAGTGATGCCTCAACGCACTCGATGTCTCCATATGAAGCACAATCTTCACTAAGATCGGAGAAAGTCTCAAGATGATCATTTGAACACTCAAGAGGAAAGGATATCACACAGATGATCGAAATTCCCAAGTGACTCTCTCGGGATTGGGATAAGGTCCTCAACACTAGACGATTCCATTTCGAATAGTGCTAAGAAGCTCATCCCCATGTTTAGAGTGAGTGGGAATATCGGTGTGATAACAACGATCGAGGAGTTTAGAAGGACTAGCATACATATGTTTTATACTCAACATTTGTTCTTCGCTAGTAATTCCATCATAGTCTTTTCTCCCGACTTTTCATGGAAGGAATTTCAACCGATGAACTTGATGAACCGTTATAAAATTGTAGGATATCAAGGATATCTTCATCATCATCGTCATCGAGAATGAAACGGAATCGAGAGCTAGATTTGGCTGCTTTTGTATTTTAATTAATTCCTAATAGAGTTTTCACCGCAACTGGGAATCCAATTTAGCGACTGTTCTTGCCTAACAATTCTTCCATGGATTTCTCATTTGGATTATCTTGGAGTGTTTAGATTCCTTCAAATCTTTCACTAAATCCAAAAGATTAAGGAGAAGATTTTGAGGAAGTGGGTCATTTGGTACTTGTAGAGGTTGGTCATGATCTGAAGAGTCGAATTGTTACAAGGAAATGGGTTCCCTGTTTGACAATCCGAGCTAGAGTGAGGACCTCCACAATACTCACATGAAGAAATCACGAGTCTCATGTGTGGTAGGCGATGGAATAAATCGGTCGTGTTATGGTAAGAATAGGGATCTTGGTTATAGATGCACCCGCTTTCGACTCCACCATGCTACAACCGGGGCAATTGCCACCATTATAAGGACTACCACACCATTGACAACCAAGAGGGTGAGGATAAGACATAGAAAGAATCAAAGATTTTCGGAGGGTAGGGATGAAGAATCAAAGATGTGAGAGGGTAAAGATGAATTTTTTTGTATTTTGAAAACATTTTGCAAAAACAAAGAATGAAAATCTTTTGGATTTTTGATTTTTAAAAGAAAATATAAACACATACAGATGGTATAAACAAAGAGTGAATATCCAAATCACTAACTGCTAAACGGAAGACAATCAAGACGTGACTCCCAAGAATGGCGCTAAAATTTGATTGGTGCTAAGCAGTCAAGTCTAAAAGACTAAAACCGCTCAAACACTAATGCAATTAAGATCGAGGAGTATAGAGTCTCCCGGTCGTTATGTCCCAATGAATGCAGTAATGGATCACCTCACGTATAGTGATCGCGAGATTTGAACGGAAAGGAGATTTGGAATTATTATAACTACGGAGAAAGGACATAAACTACAAGGGCTAAAATGAAAATTAAAGGAAATTAAAAAGATTAAAAATATTAAATAAACGCTATCACTATATTTAAAATGATGAACGTTTAAAACTTAAAACTAAAAACTTACGTTTAAATTAAAAATAACGTAAACGTACAAAATAAAAAAGTGAAATATGAGAAATAAAAGTCCTAAAAATATGAAAAATACATTTTTACAATCCTAATGATAAAAGAAAATTTATAGAAAAGGAAAATTATTTTTAAAACTAATTATCTAATTAAAAACTATTTTTAACTATTAAATATTAAGCTAAAATATAAGAAATTAGGAAATAAAGCTAGAAAAATAAAATTAAGACTTAGAAAATCTAAAATATCAAACTAGAATTTTCAAAACTATTTTGTATTTTTCGAATATTTTCTATTTTTATGATTTTAATACTATTTTAATCTAAATTAAATTATGAAAATACCAAATAAAAGGAGAAAAATAGGAAAAATATTTTTATGCTTTTTATATTTATCTTAAACTATTAAAATTGAAAAATTATTTTTGGAACTTTTCTCAATTAAATGCAATTAAAGCTAATTAAAATTGATTAAAAGCGATTTTAATTAAGAAAAATACTAAACAAAGTGTCTAAAAATTATGAAAATTTTAGGAAATACTAAAATGATAATATGAATCTATGAAAATGAGAAATAAACAGCTTATGTGTAGAATATGAAAGCTATAGTGTAACAGTTGACAAAATAAGCTACTAAATAAGAGCAAATAAGCTAATTAGCTAACCATTCAGTGAACAAAGCTAACTTATCCTAAAATGAACTAATTGCAACTGATTCTAACTACTCCTAACAAGTTATAAGCTCAAATCAATGATATAAGCCAAGCGCTTAAATAAGCAAACCGGTGAAGACCCCCACTTGGGGCTTAAACACCAGCTTATCCAACAAGCAAACTCAAAACTACTAATGCGGTCCTATAAACAACACGGCCAGCTACAATTGTGCCAAATTACAGACCATGGAAAGCTCTTTTGAGCCCTGTGCACTAGCTGCAAAAAACTGAGAAAATCTCAGTGAATGCTGAGACAGTGGAGCAGGGCAATAGGGGGCTAAAAGAAGAGCTTATTTGAAGCTTTTAGAAAAATGACAAAAATCCACAAAAATGTAGATAAGTAAGGGTACCAGTTGATCATTTAAGAATGCCAAGTCTCACTTGTTAAAACCCAAAGATGAGATCATGAAAAATCATGCTAACTGAGCCCAAAACAAGTTTTTTTGCTATTTTGACTTTTTCACAAACATGGACGATTGACCAATTTGAGTTTTGATCAAGATTTTGAACCAAGATGATATATTGAGATGGAATGAAGTTAACAAAAGCAAAGTTGATGGAATTTGAACACAAAACAAATGGTTTGATTCTCAAAATCACAGCATTGGAGCCGCAAAGGTACTTAAAGTGGAACTTTGACTTTGAGACCTTGCGAGACAAAAAGAGTAAGGCGATATGAGCATGAAATGGCTAAACAAGCATGAAACAATAGAAACCTACCCTTTCATAGACCTATAACTCGCTTAAAGCTATTGAACCAAACACTCCTTAAAACTTATCTTTGTGAACTAAAACCGAACAACCTATTAAACCAACATGATTTTGATCAAACCAAGTCCAAATGACCTAAATACAATTAACTAAGCAGGTTTTACCCATTGGTGACCATAATTAAATATGCAAGCATAATATGCAAATTAAAGCTAAAATTGAAAAATGAGAAAATACTCACAAGAGGTCCAACTGAGAGCAGGCTAAACCAACCCAAAACCTACACTAATCTAGTCTATTACAACCCTATTCCAGCCACTGCAACAACCATAATCATCACCAAACCCAATTTGAGCTTCATGTTGACTTTTATTGACCATGGAGCTAAGTTACTGAAACTGAATAAAAGCTTATCAAAGCCAAAGTAAGCTTAAATAAGCTTCATTGATTAAATCAGAGCTTATTTGAAGCTTGAATATAGAATTTGAAACTTGAAAACTTCCACAAGAGCTACTAAACCGAAATTTGATTAAAGCTTAAAATTGATACTCAAAAGCTCAATATAACAATGTTTTATCTTAAATAGGATACAAATAAACTTGAACTACAACATTTGATTAAAACTAATACATTTTAAAGAAAATTCGACATTAAAGGAAAAAATGAAATCTAGCTACTCTCTCAATGCTTCTATCTTCCTTCTTTATACCCAACTTTTTCTCTCTCCTTTACGGCGGTTCCCACATTTTGTGGCCATTGGATCAATGAAAGCCATCTTGGCCATCTATTTAGTTTTAGCGGAAATGAGGTATTTGGCGATTAGTGTTGAGATTGAGGAGAGGTGCATTTAATGCTCTTTTGAAGGGTTCTTTGAGAGGGGAACAAAGAGTGGAGTAGGAAATTTGGTAGGAGGGGTTGTCCGTTGCTGATGATAGTTAGTGAGGAAGACAGGAAAAAGGATAAAAGCGCCAAGGGTTGTCTGCTTGACTTGGGTTGGTGGACCAGGTTTAGTAATAAGGAAGGGTCCAAAATTCTAAGTGATGGGGCCGAGGTGGAAAGGGTCCAAAATGGGTTTGTTGGCTTAATAATTGACAAGGACTAATTATGCAATTTTCTCAAAATCAAGGACCAATCCTGTCAACATCTCAAAGCTGCTCCAAGGACTGAAACTGAAAAGTGTTAATATTATAAGGACCAAAGTTGTCATTTTCCAATTTCCCAGGGGCCAATTTTGCCAATTTTCAAACTTGGAGGACCAAACTTGCAATTTTCTCAAACTTTTAACATTTTTCACCAAAGGACTAAATTTGACAAGTTATGATTTTAAAAGGACCTTTGATGACTTTTCTTTTGAAATTTTGACTCGGGGACTATTTTGACAATTTTATAAACTTGGGGACTAAAGCGCAATTTTGCAAATTTGATATGTTTTCATCCGATTTTGATATTTTTGCATTTGAAACACATAAAACAACGATTTGTGATATTTTGATCATTTTGATGTGTTTCGAGTGTTTCGAGATGATTTTGCAGTTTATTTTGTATAAAATGATGAGTATTTACACACTCATCAATCCCCACATCGAGATATTGCTAGTCCTAGCAATGATTTGAGAAAACATAATGGATTTTAATCTCTTTACCAAAAGCCATTACTTTTGGAGTAGCCAAATGTTTCAGTTCAAGTAAGAACCATGGTACATCGATAACCATGTGATTTTGAGCAAACCACCGCCTTCCAACGGATTTGATTTTGTCTTTACCGAGGCCGCACCTTTCCGGACTAGCCAACTCTTAGATAAATTATCAATATTATCTTTGGTGAGTGATTACCAATTATGGTTTTTCCATCGCTTTACCACAAGCCATAATCTTGCGGGCTAGCCAACTCTTCACTTTTTAGGATATGGTGAGTTGAATACCATACAATTTTGGGCAAATTGCAAGCCGTAAACGGATTTGATATATCTTTACCAAGAGCCGTTTGCTCTGGATTAGCCAATCCTTTTGTTTATTAGACAAAGCGGATCGATAATCAAATGAGAAAGTGTAAACACTTTCTCCCAAAAAAAAAAATTTTTGGCCAAAACGGGAATTGGTATAATTATATGATAAAATTCGTGAGAATTCCCCACACTTAGAAATGAATATTTCCTCAATATTCAAAGTACCGCGGTCATGCCAAAACAAAGAACGTAAAGGGAAATACTACGGCCATTATTTAGAAAGATTTTTTTTTTTTTTTTTTTTTTTTTTGAAATATATGTAGATATATAACATGTGGGCATCACCCCACACTTAGAGTGATAGAAAGAGGTAAGAAGGCGAAATATGGGTGAAAACCCATATGGCATGTGCTCTTGTTTTTGGTTTCCAGTCGCTAGCTTGACTCGACCCGCATTCATTGGTTCATGGGAAGCAAAGTGGAAGGAACAATCTCCATCGGACTTTCATTCAAGATGTTTGGATAAACATTGAAACGTGAAAGTTCCACACCGATGAGATATAGAGACGGACCCGGCTCAAAGATAGTAAATGAAAATGCCGGGTCAAAGATAGTGTCTTCATTCCGAAGGAGTGAAGAAGAGAGGAAGTCACCAAGTAGGTGAAGAAAAGAAGGAAGATCATGATAACAATCATAACTAGATCTTCTTCCTGGATTAAGTGCGATTGCACTTATTTGGATTTTCTTGGTAGAGCTCTTTGGTTTGGAAGGCATCTCGGGAAGGTGGGAAGATTTGTCATAACTATGCAAATTGAGATTCTCTCCCGATCATGATTTTTGCCATCCAAGCAATCATACTCAGCGGAGATATGATATGAGAGAGTTCACCGTGAACTCCTCATGAAGAGAATCAATCACATAATGTGAATTTGTGAACTCTTGTTCCATTGTGGGCTCATCACTATCCTCAACTGAGCATCAAAGAGTGGATTCTCGAATTGAAGTGAATTCGAGTCGAATTCAAATAGAGGATTAGTGAAAGTAGCTTTGAATGTTTCGAGAACAAAGTGATCAACATTCTCATTTGGATTGTTGGGATAAGAAGTGAGTGAGCGATCATTATCAATGAGACTTTCGTCTCTCCCGGATCGGCTTCAAATCAAAGAGTGGATTGATGTGAGTGAGTTCACGGAGAACTCCTCAAGAAGGGATCGAGATCGTTGTGGAAGTGATGCCTCAACGTACTCGATGTCTCCATATGAAGCACAATCTTCACTAAGATCGAGAAAGTCTCAAGATGATCATTTGAACACTCAAGAGGAAAGGGATATCACATGATGATCGAAATTCCAGTGACTCTCGGGATTGGGATAAGGTCCTCAACACTAGACGATTCCATTTCTCGAATAGTGCTAAGCTCATCCCCATGTTTAGAGTGAGTGGGAATATCGGTGTGATAACAATGATCGAGGGAGTTTAGAAGGACTAGCATACATATGTTTTATACTCAACATTTGTTCTTCTCGCTAGTAATTCCATCATAGTCTTTTCTCCCGACTTTTCATGGAAGGAATTTCAACCGATGAACTTGATGAACCGTTATAAAATTGTAGGATATCAAGGATATCTTCATCATCATCGTCATCGAGGAATGAAACGAATCGAGAGCTAGATTTGGCTGCTTTTGTATTTTAATTAATTCCCTAATAGAGTTTTCACCGCAACTGGGAATCCAATTTAGCAACTGTTCTTGACTAACAATTCTTCCATGGATTTCTCATTTGGATTATCTTGGGGTGTTTAGATTCCTTCAAATCTTTCACTAAATCCAAAAGATTAAGGAGAAGATTTTGAGGAAGTGGGTCAGCCGGTAATCAGAGGTTGGTCATGATACTGAAGAGTCGTAATTGTTACAAGGAAATGGGTTCCTGCTTGACAATCCGAGCTAGAGTGAGGACCTCCACAATACTCACAACAAGAAGCTCTTGAGTCTCAAAGGTGGTAGCCGATGGAATAAATCGATCGTGTTATGGTAAGAATAGGGATCTTGGTTATAAACGATGACCCGCTTCGACTCCACCATGCTATAAGCGGGGCAATTGCCACCATTATAAGGACTACCACACCATTGACAACCAAGAGGGTGAGGATAAGACATAGAAAGAATCAAAGATTTTCGGAGGGGTAGGGATGAAGAATCAAAGATGTGAGAGGGTAAAGATGAATTTTTTGTATTTTGAAAACATTTTGCAAAAACAAAGAATGAAAATCTTTTGGATTTTGATTTTAAAAGAAAATATAAACACATACAGATGGTATAAACAAAGAGTGAATATCCAAATCACTAATCGCTAAACGGAAGACAATCAAAGACGCATGCGACTCAAGCAATGGCCTAAAATTTGATTGGTGCTAAACAGTCAAGTCTAAAAGACTAAAAACTGCTCAAACACTAATGCAATTAAGATCAGAGGAGTATAGAGTCTCCCCGGGTCGTTATGTCCCAGCGAGCTGTGCAATGGATCACCTCACGTATAGTGATCGCGAGATTTGAACGGAAAAGGAGATTTGGAATTATTATAACTACGGAGAAAGGACATAAACTACAAGGGCTAAAATGAAAATTAAAGGAAATTAAAAAGATTAAAAATATTAAATAAACGCTATCACTATATTTAAAATGATGAACGTTTAAAACTTAAAACTAAAAACTTACGTTTAAATTAAAAATAACGTAAACGTACAAAATAAAAAAGTGAAATATGAGAAATAAAAGTCCTAAAATATGAAAATACATTTTACAATCCTAATGATAAAAGAAAATTTATAGAAAAGGAAAATTATTTTTAAAACTAATTATCTAATTAAAACTATTTTTAACTATTAAATATTAAGCTAAAATATAAGAAATTAGGAAATAAAGCTAGAAAAATAAAATTAAGACTTAGAAAAATCTAAAATATCAAACTAGAATTTTCAAAACTATTTTTGTATTTTTCTGAATATTTTTCTATTTTTTATGATTTTAATACTATTTTAATCTAAATTAAATTATGAAAAATACCAAATAAAAGGAGAAAAATAGGGAAAAATATTTTTTATGCTTTTTATATTTATCTTAAACTATTAAAATTGAAAAATTATTTTTTGGAACTTTTTCTCAATTAAATGCAATTAAAGCTAATTAAAATTGATTAAAAGCGATTTTAATTAAGAAAAATACTAAACAGTGTCTAAAATTATGAAAATTTCAGGAAATACTAAAATGATAATATGAATCTATGAAAATGAGAAATAAACAGCTTATGTTTAGAATATGAAAGCTATAGTGTAACAGTTGACAAAATAAGCTACTAAATAAGAGTAAATAAGCTAATTAGCTAACCATTCAGTGAACAAAGCTAACTTATCCTAAAATGAACTAATTGCAACTGATTCTAACTACTCCTAACAAGTTATAAGCTCAAATCAATGATATAAGCCAACTGCCTAAATAAGCAAACCAGTGAAGACCCCCTACTGTTGGGGCTTAAACACTGGCTTATCCAACAAGCAAACTCAAAAACTACTAATGCGGTCCTATAAACAAACGGCCAGCTACAATTGTGCCAAATTACAGACCATGGAAAGCTCTTTTGAGCCCTGCACTATTGCAAAAAGCGAGAAAATCTCGGTGAATGCCGAGAACGATGGAGCGAGGCAATAGGGGCTAAAGAAGAGCTTATTTGAAGCTTTTAGAAAAATGACAAAAATCCACAAAAATGTAGATAAGTAAGGGTACCAGTTGAGCTTTTAAGAATGCCAAGTCTCACTTGTTAAAACCCAAAGATGAGATCATGAAAAATCATGCTAACTGAGCCCAAAACAAGTTTTTTTGCTATTTTGACTTTTTCACAAACATGGACAGTTGACCAATTTGAGTTTTGATCAAGATTTTTGAACTGAAGATGATATATTGAGATGGAATGAAGTTAACAAAAGCAAAGTTGATGGAATTTGAACACAAAACAAATGGTTTGATTCTCAAAATCTGTGATTGGAGTATGAAAGGTACTTAAAGTGGAACTTTGACTTTGAGACCTTGCAGACAAAAGAGTAA
The DNA here is from genome assembly GCA_022545495.1 of Chrysanthemum lavandulifolium. Taxonomy (NCBI): domain Eukaryota; kingdom Viridiplantae; phylum Streptophyta; class Magnoliopsida; order Asterales; family Asteraceae; genus Chrysanthemum; species Chrysanthemum lavandulifolium. The sequence goes on along the minus strand of CM040245.1, from coordinate 92,554,345 downwards.
GACTGATATGAGCATGAAATGGCTAAACAAGCATGAAACAATAGAAACCTACCCTTGCATAGACCTATAACTCGATTAAAGCTATTGAACCAAACACCCTTAAAACTTATCTTGTGAACTAAAAGCGAACAACCTATTAAACCAACATGATTTTGATCAAACCAAGTCCAAATGACCTAAATACAATTAACTAAGCGTGTTTTACCCATTGGTGACCATAATTAAATATGCAAGCATAATATGCAAATTAAAGCTAAAATTGAAAAATGAGAAAATACTCACAAGATGTCCAACTGAGAGCAGGCTAAACCAACCCAAAACCTACACTAATCTAGTCTATTACAACCCTATTCCAGCCACTGCAACAACAATAATCATCACCAAACCCAATTTGAGCTTCATGTTGACTTTTATTGACCATGGAGCTAAGTTACTTGAAACTGAATAAAAGCTTATCAAAAGCCAAAGTAAGCTTAAATAAGCTTCATTGATTAAATCAGGAGCTTATTTGAAGCTTGAATATAGAATTTGAAACTTGAAAACTTCCACAGTAGCCACTAAACTGAAATTTGATTAAAGCTTAAAATTGATACTCAAAAGCTCAATATAACAATGTTTTATCTTAAATAGGATACAAATAAACTTGAACTACAACATTTGATTAAAACTAATACATTTTAAAGAAAATTCGACATTAAAGGAAAAAAATGAAAACTAGCTACTCTCTCTCAATGCTTCTATCTTCCTTCTTTATACCCAACTTTTTTCTCTCTCCTTTCGAAAGCGGTTCCACACATTTTGTGGCCATTGGATCAATGAAAGCCATCTTGGCCATCTATTTAGTTTTGGCGGAAATGAGGTATTTGGCGATTGAGTGTTGAGATTGAGGAGAGGTGCATTTAATGCTCTTTTGAAGGGTTCTTTGAGGAGGGGAACAAAGAGTGGAGTAGGGGTGGTAGGGGGTTGTGCAGTTGCGATGATAGTGTAACACCCCAACCCGACAAGGGTAGAAGTGTCATGATCGGTGTCATATCGAACATACAAGTAAAATTTTCAAGCGGAGTCTTTAAATAAATATGTACCAAGTCATAATAACCAAAGATTTACAAGGAAATTACAAAATCAAATGTTAGAATAAAATGAATTCTCAAAACAAAAGCCCGCCAAAACAAGTCCAAATAATAAGGTAACTAGGGTTAGTCCACTCGGATAATCCACCTCTCACCCCAATCAAAGCCCATCTTCAAACCTAAAACCCGCGAGGAAAAGAAATCTGGTGAGCTTAAAAAGCCCGGTGAGCAGATATAACAAAGCGAAAGCTAAATAAAATCAAATGCAAATGAAACAAAGGGACGGATAACAAGTCGTAGCGAAATGAGAGTAATGAGTCAAAGAGGATCCTGCGAGAACACAATTATACGAGATATCCAAAGCGAGCAGATAACAAGGAGAGCGAAAGCGAAGCAAAGCATCGATGACATATAAACAAGCACATACAAACCGGACATACAAGCGAAACATAAGCAAACATAGCGAGCTTCGCATCCACACAACATATATGTCATACAATCAATTCAGAAATCGGAAGACATATAAGCCAAACAGATATCTACAGCAAGCGGAAGCAATTAATTAATAAGTGAGCATGGCAATTCACACATGTCAAAACCCTTAGTTGAAAACATAACCGATATCATATGGCAGTGAAGTACTAACAACTGATCAACACATGGCGATTACGTAATAAATAGGAATACGATATAAAGATATAATTAAATGAATTAAAGACATAACAGGCAACTAAACAAATTAACAAGCGAGGCGTCACAAGTGAACCATTTACCCAAATCAATCCATAGCATAGACATAAATGTAAATATGGCGGGTCAACAATAAGTAGATAAGGATACAACGGATAGTCATAGACCACGAGATTAAGCGAGCGTAGTACACATAATAAGCAGACAAAACTATCGATTACACATTAGGATGATCACCAAACAATCTGAGGGTCACATAACGGTGAGATCACATATCATCGAGATAAACAGTAACTTTCGAGATAACCGCATATTAATCACATCATAGCGGGATAATCAATGGTCACATAAAACATGAATAGTATCATCAAATTCAATAAGCATATAATAACCCGATGCGTGAATGGAATGGTAGTAAAATGAGTCACATAAAGTCTTGAGTAATGAGACAATCAATACGAGAATATAGTCGTTGGGTGTCTGAAGGTACAATATGGGTATATCAATAGTGTAATGGTCCGCCGAAATCCATCCCGAGCCAACAAAACAAATCAATATCAATAGTGGCAATAGTCGCCATTAGTATCCAATAGTAACCATTGTATTCGGAGGGTGACCTCGGAATACCAAACCAATAGGAGGAGACCTCGGTAACCAATGGAGTAGCTAGCTCCTCGATCGTGAAGGCAGCGTATTACACGACATCATTCACAGACGAGATCATAACATATCGAGATATGAGAACAAATCTAGGATGCATCCATACGCCCTGCAGACGATAGTGGCCATACAATATATATCGAGCTCATAATCGAGAACGAAAGGGACGGTGTGGAACATCACTCAACCACACTAAAGTCATGCCATTGGTGCATCAATGACACGGACATGGAACCCCCATGCCTAGTGAACAATATTTGGCTCGGGTATCAATCTGAAGGGTCAAAGCATAATCATATCATAAGGATTCATATCAAAGGTTCAAAAGTCAAAGGTTCATATCAAAGTCCATATCATGGTTTCATAATCAAATGTGCATATCAAAGGTTCATAATCAGAAGGTTCATATCAATGGTTCACATTAACAGTTCACATAGGAGATTCAATCAAAGGAGCATATGAGTTATAGGAAAGCCCTAGTAAGAAGGCTCAGAGCAAAGGATAACAGTTCAAAACCAATATCGAAAGATGTAACGAATCATGAGAAACCCCTACTGAAAAGGGATAGAATATCTGTACCTTAACGCCAATGAAATGAAAGCAAACGAATGAATGAACACGAAGACACAACGTCACGTCTCCTCCAACAAATCTACACGGATTACAATTCGTATAGTACTTATTAGCTCAATTAAATCATAACGCTTAATCGTATTAATATTTTTAGAGTTATTAAGTGTATTTTCTTTTTTTAGGAATGGACCGAATTAAAATACTTTAGGGCAATAATTATTAATTAGCCAAACTTAGGGGTTACAAATGATAAATAGTAAACTTAGAAGTTTAACATGATAATTAATCTATTTGAAGGCTTTATATAACCATAATTCAAAGTATAGGGTTTACATGGTAATTATCTCAAAGTGTAAGGTTAATATTGTATTTAACTTAAAGTATTATGTTGATAAAATTCTCCGTGCACGTTTTAGATGAAAAGAAAGAACCAAGTTTTAACATTACGATCGATTATTTTTAAGCTCGCTCGCGGACCATATGATTAACATATACGACCAAGTAAACACGTAGTACTACTAACCCCCAACTCGACTCTCCCGATACACTTTCAAAACACCAAAAGACTCAACCATAAATCCCGCGATCACCCTCGAAGTTACCCCCACAAGACTCCATATGCATGTTCGATCAATATTCAAGCTCGTTCGCGGTTCAAACAATTAACATTCACGACCTACCAAAAATATATTATGATTAACCCCCGGCTTGACTATCCCGACATACTTTCGAAACACCGAATAACCCAACCAATTTTCCCGCGATCGCCCTCAAACTTACCCTCAAGAACCCAATTCATTTGTCTTACTTTATCACCATGCGTATAAAAACTTGACATATCATTTGAATACATTATTGTCATGAACACACATGCTACATCTATACATTACAGTTTAAAATTCCACTTGCAGTATATGACACATCAAAGTGCGGTTTTCATGCTTATACTATTTACCCTTTTAAGATTTCAAGTGACTTATATTTCATTTGCATGACCGAATGTTTATCAATTCATGCGAAGGTTTTAACGTGTACATGGGGTCAATCTTTTATCATTTCATGTGACCATATTATATATCATTATCGTGATATTATGCATGACTTTTGGTTAGTAGCCCGACGGTCATCACAAGAAAACAAGGAAAGAAAAATTATAATAAGGTTAGGATGATATACCCATATATATGCGAGTGGAAGACAAACAAAGGAACGAGGCGAGTCGAACCAAAACAGCCACACCCTATTCGACCAATAGTCGACGGCCGACACCACCCTTTTCGAGTCAAGACTCACGACCAAGATCGTCTTATCACAACCCAGCGACCAGCGATTTGAACCCAAACTCACCACGATCACGTGACTTCCAACAACCAGCCTTTCGACCCCAAAACTTCGACCAACAGTTAAACCTTGAGCCACGAACCCACGATCACCGCCACTTATCACCGTCTCCTTTGTTGTTGTATTCGAATGGAAGGAGAAAGCAGTTTTAGTGCCGCTTATTTCTTTTTTTTTTTTGAGATTTTAGAGTGTATCTTGAATATGTAAAATGGTAGGTTATCAAATGATGGAATATATGTGATCAATGGGATTTAATGTGAGTAAATGGGCGTTAGAAATAATGAGGTAAACATGGAAATATAGGGGTGGGTTCGGCCGAGATTTTTGGGGGACAAAAGCATTTTTAGTTTTTAAAAATACCATGATATATGGCTTTTGATTTTTAAGTATAATGTGCATGCTTTTCACATAAAGAAACATATTTATTTTGCTATAGTGTTTTGATTATTTATAAGTTAGGTTGGCATCGTCTTTAATCGACTTTACGTAATTTACTTATTTTATAATCGTTAAATTGGAGGGTATAATGGTCTTTTACATGTTTTAGATTTTTAGGGTTTTACAACTCTTCCCTCTAAAAGAAAATTTTCGTCTCGAAAATTGAAGTCACAGAGGTACACGGAGACATACAAGTTCAACGTAGATGTAGCAATCCATAGTCTCATACAGATCATAACGATTCCGGCTCCAAAGCGTTCAAAACTTATACGTAATAGATGTCAGTGAGAATCTCGTATAGAGGTACACAATTTCAAATGAATATGAGGATCAAAGGATAACGGATATAGACTTATTCCATTCACGTACCAACCCCAGGCATTTCCCAAGATGTTGTATGATTTCAATAAGTTCAAATTATATGATCTCGGTATTATCACGTTGATCAGGCGTCATAATACTTGCATCACATAACAAGTCCTTATTGTCATCATATTCTGTCCCGGGTCATGACAAAACACATAACCAGTATCACAACAAAACATATCACATACGAGATATCAAGTAACATCCCAAAGCGCACTGCATTAATATGCACACAACATAAACTACATCAAACAACTTACCATATCACAATGAAAGAATGCCACCCACTTGCATAAACGGTTCCTCATGACTCATTCGACGATTCAAAAGAAAAGGCGAGAGATTACCAAAATGCCAAACGATAAAACTTCACGATTCGAACCGAGTTCGAACAAATCAAAGAAAAGCAATACAGATCGAGAATCACTTAATGAACATCAAACCGCCTCAAAATACATGACAAACGAATCGAGTAACATAAGTCGCGCCCAAATCATATGAAGTAGATGAACCTTCTCACCACCGGTTGAATCTTGTCTCCGTCTTTTGTGTCTTTGTTTGGTCCGTCCGACTTCCTCCATTAGCATCCCGATGCCTCCAAAGAAGACGGTCGGGTGTGGCTTCGCTCACGAACTTCTCCACTCGAGAGGCACAAAGAACGCAGGTCGACACCATCTTCTTCACTCCACGGTAGTTTCCATATAACGATCGACAAGCGGATGTGCGAAGACAAAATAAAATCAAATGTGAAGAAGAAGACCAAAACAATGAAGACAAAAGATTATCAAGTCAAAGCGAGCGACAATCAAAAGGAATCGAAATAGATCATATGAGACGGAAGCCTAGTGTCTACCCAAGTCCTCACAGGTCAATCCTAAGGTCAACAAGACGAAACTCGCTCGATACCATAATTGTAACACCCCAACCCGACAAGGGTAGAAGTGTCATGATCTGGTGTCATATCGTAACATACAAGTAAAATTTTCAAGCGAAGTCTTTAAATAAATATGTACCAAGTCATAATAACCAAAGATTTACAAGGAAATTACAAAATCCAAATGTTAGAATAAAATGAATTCTCAAAACAAAAGCCCGCCAAAACAAGTCCAAATAATAAGGTAACTAGGGTTAGTCCACTCGGATAATCCACCTCTCACCAATCAAAGCCCATCTTCAAACCTAAAACCGCGCAGAGAAAAGAAATGCGGTGAGCTTAAAAGCCCAAAGGAATGATATAACAAAACGAAAGCTAAATAAAATCAAATGCAAATGAAACAAAGGGACGGATAACAAGTCGAGCGAAATGAGAGTAATGAGTCAAAGAGGATCCCAGAACACAATTATCTGAGATATCCAAAACGAACAGATAACAAGGAGAGCTAAACGAAGCAAAGCATCGATGACATATAAACAAGCACATACAAACCGTACATACAAGAACCGAAACATAAGCAAACATAGCGAAGCCAGATCCACACAACATATATGTCATACAATCAATTCAGAAATCAAGACATATAAGCCAAACAGATATCTACAGCAAGCGGAAGCAATTAATTAATAAGTGAGCATGGCAACCACACATGTCAAAACCCTTAGTTGAAAACATAACCAAGATTATAATCATGAAGTACTAACAAAGAATAACACATGGCGATTACACGTAATAAATAGGAATACAGTATAAAGATATAATTAAATGAATTAAAGACATAACAGGGCAACTAAACAAATTAACAAGCCAGACGTCACAAGCTGAACCATTTACCCAAATCAATCCATAGCATAGACATAAATGTAAATATGGCAGGTCAACAATAAGTAGATAAGGATACAACGGATAGTCATAGACCACGAGATTAACTGAACGTAGTACACATAATAAACAGACAAAACTATCGATTACACATTAGGATGATCACCAAACAATACAGAGGGTCACATAACAGTGAGATCACATATCATCAGATAGAAACAGGTAACTCAGATAACCGCATATTAATCACATCATAGCAGGATAATCAATGGTCACATAAAACATGAATAGTATCATCAAATTCAATAAGCATATAATAACCCGGTACGTGAATGGAATGGTAGTAAAATGAGTCACATAAGGGTACTGAGTAATGCATAATCAATACGTAATATAGTGCGTTGGGTGTCTGAAGGTACAATATGGGTATATCAATAGTGTAAGGTCCGCCGAAATCCATCCCAGCCAACAAAACAAATCAATATCAATAGTGGCAATAGTCGCCATTAGTATCCAATAGTAACCATTGTATTCGGAGGGTGACCTCGAATACCAAACCAATAGGAGGAGACCTCAAGAACCAATGGAGTAGCTAGCTCCCGTGATCGTGAAGACGCCAGCGTATTACCGACATCATTCACCGACGGATCATAACATATCGATAACGAACAAATCTAGGATGCATCCATACGCCATGCATGATAGTGGCCATACAATATATATCGAGCTCATAATCGATAATGAAAGGACGGTGTGGAACATCACTCAACCACACTAAAGTCATGCCATTGGTGCATCAATGACACGGACATGGAACCCCATGCCTAGTGAACAATATTTGCTCGGGTATCAATCAAGGGTCAAAGCATAATCATATCATAAGGATTCATATCAAAGGTTCAAAAGTCAAAGGTTCATATCAAAGTCCATATCATGGTTTCATAATCAAATGTGCATATCAAAGGTTCATAATCAGAAGGTTCATATCAATGGTTCACATTAACAGTTCACATAGGAGATTCAATCAAAGGGAGCATAACAGAGTTATAGGAAAGCCCTAGTAAGAAGGCTCAGAGCAAAGGATAACAGTTCAAAACCAATATCGAAAGATGTAACGAATCATGAGAAACCCCTATCGAAAAGGGATAGAATATCCGTACTTAACGCCAATGAAATGAAAGCAAACGAATGAATGAACACGAAGACACAACGTCACGTCTCCTCCAACAAATCTACACGGATTACAATTCGTATAGTACTTATTAGCTCAATTAAATCATAACGCTTAATCGTATTAATATTTTTAGAGTTATTAAGTGTATTTTCTTTTTTTAGGAATGGACCGAATTAAAATACTTTAGGGCAATAATTATTAATTAGCCAAACTTAGGGGTTACAAATGATAAATAGTAAACTTAGAAGTTTAACATGATAATTAATCTATTTGAAGGCTTTATATAACCATAATTCAAAGTATAGGGTTTACATGGTAATTATCTCAAAGTGTAAGGTTAATATTGTATTTAACTTAAAGTATTATGTTGATAAAATTCTCCGTGCACGCTTTAGATGAAAAGAAAGAACCAAGTTTTAACATTACGATCGATTATTTTAAGCTCGCTCATGGACCATATGATTAACATATACGACCAAGTAAACACGTAGTACTACTAACCCCAACTCGACTCTCCCGATACACTTTCAAAACACCAAAAGACTCAACCATAAATCCCGCGATCACCCTCGGTTACCCCACAAGACTCATATGCATGTTCGATCAATATTCAAGCTCGTTCATGGTTCAAACAATTAACATTCACGACCTACCAAAAATATATTATGATTAACCCCGGCTTGACTATCCCGACATACTTTCAAACACCGAATAACCCAACCAATTTTCCCGCGATCGCCTCAAACTTACCCTCAAGAACCCAATTCATTTGTCTTACTTTATCACCATGCGTATAAAAACTTGACATATCATTTGAATACATTATTGTCATGAACACACATGCTACATCTATACATTACAGGTTTAAAAATTCCACTTGCACGAGTACTTAACAGCACATCCAAAGTGCAGTTTTCATGCTTATACTATTTACCCTTTTTAAGATTTCAAGTGACTTATATTTCATTTGCATGACCGAATGTTTATCAATTCATGCAGAAGGTTTTAACGTGTACATGGGGTCAATCTTTATCATTTCATGTGACCATATTATATATCATTGTACGTGATATTATGCATGACTTTTGGTTAGTAGCCCCGTCATCACAAGAAAACAAGGAAAGAAAAATTATAATAAGGTTAGGATGATATACCCCATATATGTGCGAGTGGAAGACAAACAAAGGAACGAGACGAGGTCGAACCAAAACAGCCACACCCTATTCGACCAATAGTCGACGGCCGACACCACCCTTTTTCGAGTCAAGACTCACGACCAAGATCGTCTTATCACAACCCGCGACCAAAGAAGAACCCAAACTCACCACGATCACAAAGAGCCTTCCAACAACCAAATTTTCGACCCCAAAACTTACGACCAACAGTTAAACCTTCGAGCCACGAACCCACGATCACCGCCACTTATCACCGTCTCCTTTGTTGTTGTATTCGAATGGAAGGAGAAAGCAGCTTTGGTGCCGCTTATTTCTTTTTTTTTTTTTTGAGATTTTAGAGTGTATCTTGAATATGTAAAATGGTAGGTTATCAAATGATGGAATATATGTGATCAATGGGATTTAATGTGAGTAAATGGGCGTTAGAAATAATGAGGTAAACATGGAAATATAGGGTGGGTTCCACCGAGATTTTTGGGGACAAAAGCAGATTTTAGTTTTTAAAAATACCATGATATATGGCTTTTGATTTTTAAGTATAATGTGCATGCTTTTCACATAAAGAAACATATTTATTTTGCTATAGTGTTTTGATTATTTATAAGTTAGGTTGGCATCGTCTTTAATCGACTTTACGTAATTTACTTATTTTATAATCGTTAAATTGGAGGGTATAATGGTCTTTTACATGTTTTAGATTTTTAGGGTTTTACAACTCTTCCCTCTAAAAGAAAATTTTCGTCCTCGAAAATTGAAGTCACAGAGGTACACGGAGACATACAAGTTCAACGTAGATGTAGCAATCCATAGTCTCATACTGAGATCATAACGATTCGGCTCCAAAGCTGCTCAAAACTTATACGTAATAGATGTCGGTGAGAATCTCAGATAGAGGTACACAATTTCAAATGAATATGAGGATCAAAGGATAACGGATATAGACTTATTCCATTCACGCATCAACCCTGTGCATTTCCCAAGATGTTGTATGATTTCAATAAGTTCAAATTATATGATCTCGGTATTATCACGCTGATCAAAGCGTCATAATACTTGCATCACATAACAAGTCCTTATTGTCATCATATTCGTCCCGGTCATGACAAAACACATAACCAAGATCACAACAAAACATATCACATACAGATATCAAGTAACATCCCAAAGGCACTGATTAATATGCACACAACATAAACTACATCAAACAACTTACCATATCACAATGAAAGAATGCCACCCACTTGCATAAAACGGTTCCTCATGACTCATTATCGACGATTCAAAAGAAAAGTCGAGAGATTACCAAAATGCCAAACGATAAAACTTCACGATTCGAACCGAGTTCGAACAAATCAAAGAAAAGCAATATGATCGTAATCACTTAATGTAACATCAAACCGCCTCAAAATACATGACAAACGAATCGAGTAACATAAGTCGCGCCCAAATCATATGAAGTAGATGAACCTTCTCACCACCGGTTGAATCTTGTCTCCGTCTTTTGTGTCTTTGTTTGGTCCGTCCGCCTTCCTCCATTAGCATCCCGATGCCTCCAAAGAAGACGGCAATCGGGTGTGGCTTCGCTTCACGAACTTCTCCACTTCAGAGATCTGCAAAGAACGTTAGGTCGACACCATCTTCTTCAGCTCCACGGTAGTTTCCATATAACGATCGACAAACGGATGTGCGAAGACAAAATAAAATCAAATGTGAAGAGAAGAAGACCAAAACAATGAAGACAAAAGATTATCGAAGTCAAAACTGAACGACAATCAAAAGGAATCGAAATAGATCATAACAGACGGAAGCCTAGTGTCTACCCAAGTCCTCACAGGTCAATCCTAAGGTCAACAAGACGAAACCTGGCTCTGATACCATAATTGTAACACCCCAACCCGACAAGGGTAGAAGTGTCACAGTCTGGTGTCATATCAGAACATACAAGTAAAATTTTCAAGCGGAAGTCTTTAAATAAATATGTACCAAGTCATAATAACCAAAGATTTACAAGGGAAATTACAAAATCCAAATGTTAGAATAAAATGAATTCTCAAAACAAAAGCCCGCCAAAACAAGTCCAAATAATAAGGTAACTAGGGTTAGTCCACTCAGATAATCCACCTCTCAGCCCAATCAAAGCCCATCTTCAAACCTAAAACCCGCAGCAGAAAAGAAATGCTACCGAGCTTAAAAAGCCCAAGGAATGATATAACAAAACGAAAGCTAAATAAAATCAAATGCAAATGAAACAAAGGGACGGATAACAAGTCGTAGCGAAATGAGAGTAATGAGTCAAAGAGGATCCGCAGAACACAATTATACGAGATATCCAAAACGAACAGATAACAAGGAGAGCTAAACGAAGCAAAGCATCGATGACATATAAACAAGCACATACAAACCGTATATACAAGAACGAAACATAAGCAAACATAGCAGGCTTCAGATCCACACAACATATATGTCATACAATCAATTCAGAAATCAAGACATATAAGCCAAACAGATATCTATGTGCAAGCGGAAGCAATTAATTAATAAGTGAGCATGGCACCACACATGTCAAAACCCTTAGTTGAAAACATAACCAGATTATAACGGCGGAAGTACTAACAAAGAATAACACATGGCGCTTACACGTAATAAATAGGAATACAAGATAAAGATATAATTAAATGAATTAAAGACATAACAGGCAACTAAACAAATTAACAAGCCGACGTCACAAGTCGAACCATTTACCCAAATCAATCCATAGCATAGACATAAATGTAAATATGGCGGTCAACAATAAGTAGATAAGGATACAACGGATAGTCATAGACCACGAGATTAATCGAACGTAGTACACATAATAAAATGTATAAAACTATCGATTACACATTAGGATGATCACCAAACAATACGTAGGGTCACATAATGGTGAGATCATATCATCGATAGAAACAGTAACGAGATAACCGCATATTAATCACATCATAGCAGGATAATCAATGGTCACATAAAACATGAATAGTATCATCAAATTCAATAAGCATATAATAACCCTAAGACGCGAATGGAATGGTAGTAAATGAGTCACATAATGGTACCGAAAATGCATAATCAATACGTAATATAGTGCGTTGGGTAATCTGTAAGGTACAATATGGGTATATCAATAGTGTAAGGTCCGCGTAAATCCATCCCGAGCCAACAAAACAAATCAATATCAATAGTGGCAATAGTCGCCATTAGTATCCAATAGTAACCATTGTATTCGGAGGGTGACCTCGGAATACCAAACCAATAGGAGGGAGACCTCAAGAACCAATGGAGTAGCTAGCTCCCAGATCGTGAAGACGCAGATTGCACACCGACATCATTCACCGATGATCATAACATATCGATAATGTAACAAATCTAGGATGCATCCATACGCCCGCAGCATGATAGTGGCCATACAATATATATCGAGCTCATAATCGATAATGAAAGGGACGGTGTGGAACATCACTCAACCACACTAAAGTCATGCCATTGGTGCATCAATGACACGGACATGGAACCCCATGCCTAGTGAACAATATTTGGCTCGGTATCAATCAAGGGTCAAAGCATAATCATATCATAAGGATTCATATCAAAGGTTCAAAAGTCAAAGGTTCATATCAAAGTCCATATCATGGTTTCATAATCAAATGTGCATATCAAAGGTTCATAATCGAAGGTTCATATCAATGGTTCACATTAACAGCTCACATAGGAGATTCAATCAAAGGGAGCATAACAGAGTTATAGGAAAGCCCTAGTAAGAAGGCTCGAGCAAAGGATAACATTCAAAACCAATATCGAAGATGTAACGAATCATGAGAAACCCCACCGAAAAGGGATAGAATATCCGTACTTTAACGCCAATGAAATGAAAGCAAACGAATGAATGAACACGAAGACACAACGCCACGCCTCCTCCAACAAATCTACACGGATTACAATTAGTATAGTACTTATTAGCTCAATTAAATCATAACGCTTAATCGTATTAATATTTTTAGAGTTATTAAGTGTATTTTCTTTTTTTAGGAATGGACCGAATTAAAATACTTTAGGGCAATAATTATTAATTAGCCAAACTTAGGGGTTACAAATGATAAATAGTAAACTTAGAAGTTTAACATGATAATTAATCTATTTGAAGGCTTTATATAACCATAATTCAAAGTATAGGGTTTACATGGTAATTATCTCAAAGTGTAAGGTTAATATTGTATTTAACTTAAAGTATTATGTTGATAAAATTCTCCGTGCACGCTTTAGATGAAAAGAAAGAACCAAGTTTTAACATTACGATCGATTATTTTAAGCTCGTCATGACCATATGATTAACATATACGACCAAGTAAACACGTAGTACTACTAACCCCAACTCGACTCTCCCGATACACTTTCAAAACACCAAAAGACTCAACCATAAATCCCACGATCACCCCGGTTACCCCACAAGACTCCATATGCATGTTCGATCAATATTCAAGCTCGTCATGGTTCAAACAATTAACATTCACGACCTACCAAAAATATATTATGATTAACCCCGCTTGACTATCCCGACATACTTTCAAACACCGAATAACCCAACCAATTTTCCCGCGATCGCCTCAAACTTACCCTCAAGAACCCAATTCATTTGTCTTACTTTATCACCATGCGTATAAAACTTGACATATCATTTGAATACATTATTGTCATGAACACACATGCTACATCTATACATTACAGTGTTTAAAAATTCCACTTGCATCGAGTACTTAACAAAGACATCCAAAGTGCGTTTTCATGCTTATACTATTTACCCTTTTAAGATTTCAAGTGACTTATATTTCATTTGCATGACCGAATGTTTATCAATTCATGCGTAAGGTTTTAACGTGTACATGGGGTCAATCTTTATCATTTCATGTGACCATATTATATATCATTGTACGTGATATTATGCATGACTTTTGGTTAGTAGCCCCGATACCATCACAAGAAAACAAGGAAAGAAAAATTATAATAAGGTTAGGATGATATACCCCATATATGCGAGTGGAAGACAAACAAAGGAACGAGACGAGGTCGAACCAAAACAGCCACACCCTATTCGACCAATAGCCGACGGCCGACACCACCCTTTTTCGAGTCAAGACTCACGACCAAGATCGTCTTATCACAACCCGCGACCCAAATAGCCAACCCAAACTCACCACGATCACAAAGCAGCTTCCAACAACCAGCTTTTCGACCCAAAACTTACGACCAACAGCTTAAACCTTGAGCCACGAACCCACGATCACCGCCACTTATCACCGCCTCCTTTGTTGTTGTATTCGAATGGAAGGAGAAAACAGCTTTGGTGCCGCTTATTTTTTTTTTTTTTTTGAGATTTTAGAGTGTATCTTGAATATGTAAATGGTAGGTTATCAAATGATGGAATATATGTGATCAATGGGATTTAATGTGAGTAAATGGGCGTTAGAAATAATGAGGTAAACATGGAAATATAGGGTGGGTTCCAAATGAGATTTTGGGGACAAAACAGATTTTTAGTTTTTAAAAATACCATGATATATGGCTTTTGATTTTTAAGTATAATGTGCATGCTTTTCACATAAAGAAACATATTTATTTTGCTATAGTGTTTTGATTATTTATAAGTTAGGTTGGCATCGTCTTTAATCGCCTTTACGTAATTTACTTATTTTATAATCGTTAAATTGGAGGGTATAATGGTCTTTTACATGTTTTAGATTTTAGGGTTTCTGAGATAGTTGGTGAGGAAGACAGGGAAAAGGGATAAAGGCGCCAAGGGGTTGTCTGTTTGACTTGGGTTGACTGGACCAGGGTTTAGTAATAAGGGAAGGGTCCAAAATTCTAAGTGACAGGGGGCCAGAATTGGAAAGGGTCCAAAATGGGTTTGTTGGCTTAATAATTGACAAGGACTAATTATGCAATTTTCTGAAAATCAAGGACCAATCCTGTCAACATCTCAAAGCTGCTCCAAGGACTGAAACTGACAAGTGTTAATATTATAAGGACCAAAGTTGTCATTTTCCAATTTCCAGGGCCAATTTTGCCAATTTTCAAACTCGAGGACCAAACTTGCAATTTTCTCAAACTTTTAACATTTTTCACCAAAGGACTAAATTTGACAAGTTATGATTTTAAAAGGACCTTTGATGACTTTTCTTTGAAATTTTGACTCGTGGACTATTTTTGACAATTTTATAAACTTGGGGACTAAACCGCAATTTTGCAAATTTGATATGTTTTCATCCGATTTTGATATTTTGCATTTGAAACACATAAACACCGATTTGTGATATTTTGATCATTTTGATGTGTTTCGAGTGTTTTCGAGATGATTTTGCGGTTTATTTTGTACAAAATGATGAGTATTTACACACTCATCAATCCCCCACATCGAGATATTGCTAGTCCCTAGCAATGATTTGAGAAAACATAATGGATTTTAATCTTTACCAAAAGCCATTACTCGGAGTAGCCAAATGTTTCAGTTCAAGTAAGAACCATGGTACACCGATAACCATGTGATTTTGAGCAAACCACCGCTTCCAACGGATTTGATTTTGTCTTTACCGAAGCCGCACTTTCCGGACTAGCCAACTCTTAGATAAATTATCAATATTATCTTTGGTGAGTGATTACCAATTATGGTTTTTCCAACGCCTTTACCACAAGCCATAATCTCATGCTAGCCAACTCTTCACTTTTTAGGATATGGTGAGTTGAATACCATACAATTTTGGGCAAATTGCAAGTCGTAAACGGATTTGATATATCTTTACCAAGAGCCGCTTGCTCTGGATTAGCCAATCCTTTTGTTTATTAGACAAGCGGATCGATAACCAAATGAGAAAGTGTAAACACTTTTCCCAAAAAAAAAAAAAAAATTGGCCAAAACGGGAATTGGTATAATTATATGATAAAATTGTGAGAATTCCCCCACACTTAGAAATGAATATTGCCCTCAATATTCAAAGTACCGCGGTCATGCCAAACAAAGAACGTAAAAGGAAATACTACGCCATTATTTAGAAAGATTTTTTTTTTTTTTTTTTTTTTTGAAATATATGTAGATATATAACATGTGGGCATCACCCCACACTTAGGGTGATAGAAAGAGGTAAGAAGACGTAAATATGGGTGAAAACCCATATGGCATGTGCTATCGTTTTGGTTTCGAGTCGCTAGTTTGACTCGACCCGCATTCATTGGTTCATGGGAAGCAAAGTGGAAGGAACAATCTCCATCTGACTTTCATTCAAGATGTTTGGATAAACATTCAAGCACGTGAAAGTTCCACACCGATGAGATATAGAGAGACGGACCCGGCTCAAAGATAGTAAATGAAAATGCCGGGTCAAGATAGTGTCTTCATTCCGAAGGAGTGAAGAAGAGAGAAGTCACCAAGTAGGTGAAGAAAAGAAGGAAGATCATGATAACAATCATAACTAGATCTTCTTCCTGGATTAAGTGTAGTTGCACTTATTTGGATTTTCTTGGTAGAGCTCTTTGGTTTGGAAGGCATCTCGGAGGGAAGGTGGGAAGATTTGTCATAACTATGCAAATTGAGATTCTCTCCCCGATCATGATTTTTGCCATCCAAGCAATCATACTCCAATGAGATATGATATGAGAGAGTTCACCGGCGAACTCCTCATGAAGAGAATCAATCACATAATGTGAATTTGTGAACTCTTGTTCCATTGTGGGCTCATCACTATCCTCAATCGAGCATCAAAGAGTGGATTCTCAGAATTGAAGTGAATTGAGTCGAATTCAAATAGAGGATTAGTGAAAGTAGCTTTGAATGTTTCGGGAACAAAGTGATCAACATTCTCATTTGGATTGTTGGGATAAAGTGAGTGAACGATCATTATCAATGAGACTTTCGCCTCCCGGATCGCTTCAAATCAAAGAGTGGATTGATGCGAGTGAGTTCACCGGAGAACTCCTCAAGAAGGGATCAAGATCGATTGTGGAAGTGATGCCTCAACGCACTCGATGTCTCCATATGAAGCACAATCTTCACTAAGATCGAGAGAAAGTCTCAAGATGATCATTTGAACACTCAAGAGGGAAAGGATATCACACGATGATCGAATTCCCGGTGACTCTCGGGATTGGGATAAGGTCCTCAACACTAGACGATTCCATTTACGGAATAGTGCTAAGCTCATCCCCATGTTTAGAGGTGAGTGGGAATATCGTGTGATAACAATGATCGAGGAGTTTAGAAGGACTAGCATACATATGTTTTATACTCAACATTTGTTCTTCGCTAGTAATTCCATCATAGTCTTTTCTCCCGACTTTTCATGGAAGGAATTTCAACCGATGAACTTGATGAACCGTTATAAAATTGTAGGATATCAAGGATATCTTCATCATCATCGTCATCGTGAATGAAACGGAATCGAGAGCTAGATTTGGTCGCTTTTGTATTTTAATTAATTCCCTAATAGAGTTTTCACCGCAACTGGGAATCCAATTTAGCACTGCTCTTCGCCTAACAATTCTTCCATGGATTTCTCATTTGGATTATCTTGGGAGTGTTTAGATTCCTTCAAATCTTTCACTAAATCCAAAAGATTAAGGAGAAGATTTTGAGGAAGTGGGTCAGCCGGTAATCAGAGGTTGGTCATGATACTAAGAGTCGAATTGTTACAAGGAAATGGGTTCCTGTTTGACAATCCGAGCTAGAGTGAGGACCTCCACAATACTCACAACAAGAAATCAGCTGAGTCTCACAAAGGTGGTAGCCGATGGAATAAATCGGTCGTGTTATGGTAAGAATAGGGATCTTGGTTATAGATGCACCTGCTTTCCCGACTCCACCATGCTACAACCGGGGCAATTGCCACCATTATAAGGACTACCACACCATTGACAACCAAGAGGGTGAGGATAAGACATAGAAAGAATCAAAGATTTTCGGAGGGTAGGGATGAAGAATCAAAGATGTGAGAGGTAAAGATGAATTTTTTGGTATTTTTGAAAACATTTTGCAAAACAAAGAATGAAAATCTTTTGGATTTTGATTTTAAAAGAAAATATAAACACATACAGATGGTATAAACAAAGAGTGAATATCCAAATCACTAATCGCTAAACTAAGACAATCAAGACGACACTTTCAAGCAATGGCGCTTAAAATTTGATTGGTGCTAAGCAGTCAAGTCTAAAGACTAAAACCGCTCAAACACTAATGCAATTAAGATCGAGGAGTATAGAGTCTCCCGGTCGTTATGTCCCAAATAGTTGTCGGTAATGGATCACCTCACGATATAGTGATCGCGAGATTTGAACGGAAAAGGAGATTTGGAATTATTATAACTACGGAGAAAGGACATAAACTACAAGGGCTAAAATGAAAATTAAAGGAAATTAAAAGATTAAAAATATTAAATAAACGCTATCACTATATTTAAAATGATGAACGCTTAAAACTTAAAACTAAAACTTACGCTTAAATTAAAAATAACGTAAACGTACAAAATAAAAAAGTGAAATATGAGAAATAAAAGTCCTAAAAATATGAAAATACATTTTACAATCCTAATGATAAAAGAAAATTTATAGAAAAGGAAAATTATTTTAAAACTAATTATCTAATTAAAACTATTTTTAACTATTAAATATTAAGCTAAAATATAAGAAATTAGGAAATAAAGCTAGAAAAATAAAATTAAGACTTAGAAAATCTAAAATATCAAACTAGAATTTTCAAAACTATTTTTGTATTTTTCGAATATTTTCTATTTTTATGATTTTAATACTATTTTAATCTAAATTAAATTATGAAAATACCAAATAAAAGGAGAAAAATAGGAAAATATTTTTATGCTTTTTATATTTATCTTAAACTATTAAAATTGAAAAATTATTTTTGGAACTTTTCTCAATTAAATGCAATTAAAGCTAATTAAAATTGATTAAAAGCGATTTTAATTAAGAAAATACTAAATAAAGGTCTAAAAATTATGAAAATTTCAGGAAATACTAAAATGATAATATGAATCTATGAAAAATGAGAAATAAACAGCTTATGTGTAGAATATGAAAGCTATAGTGTAACAATTGACAAAATAAGTTTACTAAATAAGAGCAAATAAGCTAATTAGCTAACCATTCAAAGGAACAAAGCTAACTTATCCTAAAATGAACTAATTGCAACTGATTCTAACTACTCCTAACAAGTTATAAGCTCAAATCAATGATATAAGCCAATCGCTTAATAAGCAAAACAAATGAAGACCCCACTTGTTGGGGCTTAAACACCGGCTTATCCAACAAGCAAACTCAAAACTACTAATGCAGTCCTATAAACAACCCCAGCTACAATTGTGCCAAATTACGACCATGGAAAGCTCTTTTGAGCCCCGTGCACTAGCCGCAAAATCGAGAAAATCTCGTTGAATCTTTGAGACAAAGGGAGCAGGCAATAGGGGCTAAAAGAAGAGCTTATTTGAAGCTTTTAGAAAATGACAAAATCCACAAAATGTAGATAAGTAAGGGTACCAGTTGAGCTTTTAAGAATGCCAAGTCTCACTTGTTAAAACCCAAAGATGAGATCATGAAAATCATGCTAACCGAGCCCAAAACAAGTTTTTTGCTATTTTGACTTTTTCACAAACATGGACGATTGACCAATTTGAGTTTTGATCAAGATTTTGAACCGAAGATGATATATTGAGATGGAATGAAGTTAACAAAAGCAAAGTTGATGGAATTTGAACACAAAACAAATGGTTTGATTCTCAAAATCTGTGATGAAGGAGTGCAAAGGTACTTAAAGTGGAACTTTGACTTTGAGACCTTGAGACAAAGAGTAAGGCGATATGAGCATGAAATGGCTAAACAAGCATGAAACAATAGAAACCTACCCTTGCATAGACCTATAACTCAGTTAAAGCTATTGAACCAAACACTCCTTAAAACTTATGCTGTGAACTAAAAACTGAACAACCTATTAAACCAACATGATTTTGATCAAACCAAGTCCAAATGACCTAAATACAATTAACTAAGCAGGTTTTACCCATTGGTGACCATAATTAAATATGCAAGCATAATATGCAAATTAAAGCTAAAATTGAAAAATGAGAAAATACTCACAAGAGGTCCAACTGAGAGCAGGCTAAACCAACCCAAAACCTACACTAATCTAGTCTATTACAACCCTATTCCAGCCACTGCAACAACAATAATCATCACCAAACCCAATTTGAGCTTCATGTTGACTTTTATTGACCATGGAGCTAAGTTACTGAAACCGAATAAAAGCTTATCAAAGCAAAGTAAGCTTAAATAAGCTTCATTGATTAAATCAGAGCTTATTTGAAGCTTGAATATAGAATTTGAAACTTGAAAACTTCCACAAGAGCTACTAAACCGAAATTTGATTAAAGCTTAAAATTGATACTCAAAAGCTCAATATAACAATGTTTTATCTTAAATAGGATACAAATAAACTTGAACTACAACATTTGATTAAAACTAATACATTTTAAAGAAAATTCGACATTAAAGGAAAAAATGAAAACTAGCTACTCTCTCAATGCTTCTATCTTCCTTCTTTATACCCAACTTTTTCTCTCTCCTTTAAAGCGGTTCCCCACATTTTGTGGCCATTGGATCAATGAAAGCCATCTTGGCCATCTATTTAGTTTTAGCGGAAATGAGGTATTTGGCGAATGAGTGTTGAGATTGAGGAGAGGTGCATTTAATGCTCTTTTGAAGGGTTCTTGAGAGGGGAACAAAGAGTGGAGTAGGGAAATTTGGTAGGAGGGGTTGTCAGTTGCAGTGATACAAGTGAGGAAGGCAGGAAAAGGGATAAAGGCGCCAAGGGGTTGTCTGTTTGACTTGGGTTGGTGGACCAGGTTTAGTAATAAGGAAGGGTCCAAAATTCTAAGTGACAGGGGCCGAGGTGGAAAGGGTCCAAAATGGGTTTGTTGGCTTAATAATTGACAAGGACTAATTATGCAATTTTCGAAAATCAAGGACCAATCTCATCAACATCTCAAAGCTGCTCCAAGGACTGAAACCGACAAGTGTTAATATTATAAGGACCAAAGTTGTCATTTTCCAATTTCGAGGGCCAATTTTGCCAATTTTCAAACTTAGAGGACCAAACTTGCAATTTTCTCAAACTTTTAACATTTTTCACCAAAGGACTAAATTTGACAAGTTATGATTTTAAAAGGACCTTTGATGACTTTTCTTTTGAAATTTTGACTCGTGGACTATTTTTGACAATTTTATAAACTTGGGGACTAAAGCGCAATTTTTGCAAATTTGATATGTTTTTCATCCGATTTTGATATTTTGCATTTGAAACACATAAAACAACGATTTGTGATATTTTGATCATTTTGATGTGTTTCGAGTGTTTTTGATGATTTTGCGCTTATTTTGTACAAAATGATGAGTATTTACACACTCATCAAGAGTCTTCTACCTCATGGCAAGTAGGCCGGATATCATGTTTAGTGTTTGCTTATGTGCTAGGTTTCAAGAAGACCCTAAAATATCACACCTAGAAGCCGTAAAAGGATATTTAGATACATTAAGGGTACAACACAATTAGGATTATGGTATCCTAAGGCACGGAGTAGAAACAATTGTATATGCAGATTCGACCATGCGGTGATTACGTTGATAGAAAAAGTACAAGTGGGGTATGTACTTTCATGGGATGTTGTTTAACATCTTGGTTTTCTAAGAAACAAAAGGCATTAGCAATATCAACAACCGAAGCCGAGTATGTCTCCACGGAAAGCATGCCAACGACGCATCTCCGATCAGTCGAAGGACCCCTTCGCCTCATTTCCGAATTACATTACGAAGACCCAAGTCTTTCTTTATAAGTCATTGGTGGTGAAACCATTCATCATTGATATGGTTACCGCAATTTGGGATTTCGCCACCAAGGCCTATGCCCTTCATGTCTTTTGAATCTCTCAAGATGCCAAGACAAACAAGAACCTTGACTTGGTCTTCCCCACGCTCCCACTATGTCCTTAGCTTCCCGCCAAGTCCGAGATAGTCCCGCCAAGGGATGAAGCCCTAGCGGTTACCATAAATCGTGGACGCCCCATGATCTCCTAAACGTGTGCTAACACTCTCCAAGCTATTTTCATCACCTATAAATAGATTGGACGAGTCATTTCAATGGTATGTTCACTCAACACATTATTTCACATACATCATATTATCCATAACTCATATCACATACTTATTCACACGCCGAGGTGGTTCGCAGGCCCAACCCTCGCGCAATCACTTAACTAAGTGTCTACTATTTCTTATTGCGATTGACTACAAGTTTGGCGCAAGCATATCACCCTCATACCCTTCGATCACCATCAAGGCCCGGTCGCATTTAATTATTGTACAATCAGTGGCGCCATCCGTGGGACCCGCTACTATTGGTCTCGCTATTCCAAACTTACACCCAATAATCGCCTCACTAGTTTTACGGCATGACCCAAGGAAGAGAAGATACACCCTCCGGGTTTCTCGACCTTGACACCAATCCTACCAATGATCCCGCAACCTTCCCAATATAACCGCATCCACTTTTACCACACGATCTCACCCCAAATAACTCCCAACAATCATGCTTCAACCTCGCCTAACCCTCGAACCGTGATCATCCGCGCTTGTCAAGCTAACATTGAAGCATTAGAATCTTTACTAAGAGCTCAAGGAGGCAAGACCGAATGTGGAAATGCGTAGGGAGTTAGAATACCTGCGATGAGTATGACGAAGAGTTAGAAATGGAGGCTAGGCCCTGGCTTCGGGGCTACTCGCCGGTGTTAAGGGTAGGGTCTCCAAACAACAAGGCCCAGCGGAAGGTCGGTTGGTTTCGAAGACGCCCGAGCGGGCCCGGCAAGAAGCGGAAGGAACGATGGAAGGCTCCAATGGAAGGAGTCACCGGCGGAGGCTACGGAGGTTAATTTGCCACCACTCTTGGCGGCTCATCCGGGAAGAACGGAAACGGGTTCCACCGCAGCCTTCTCACGATCCGGGCGAGGAGGCGATCCATCTCACTAAACAGGGAGGAAGTCTTCCTCCTCATGGTATGTACCCACCTTTCGTGCTCAATCTACCTCGCGGGTTTATCCCCACCTAACGGGCGTGGTAACAACCCCAACTTTACTCAACCATACGGAAGCATGCCCTATGGACAACCTATGGTATACCCTTCAGATCCTGTAGGAAGTCACCCACCTTATATACCTACCGCTATCCCCAATATGTTAATCAAAACATCGTTGGAATACCTCCTAATCATAACCCATACAATGTCGCCCCTACATACATGCCACCTTATAATCGCTTATTCGAACCCATGGGCTCCACAACACCCTTCGAAGATGGATGAAGACTACCCTTTGCCTCGATGGGTTGAAAATGCCCGCACATATTGGTACTTATGATGGAAAAGGGATCCGATAACTTTTACACTTGTTCAAGGGCTATTAGAATGCGTGTGGGTAATGCCTGCTGCTCGTCACATGTTTACATATACCCCACGAGACTCGTCAGATATGGTGGAACGGCAAAACCGTAGCATTGTGAATTTGATGATCTCAAAGCTGTTCAGTCACATTTCACCACAGTAAAAGTTCACAAGAACGCACCTAACAAAGGCACAACATCAAGCGTAAGGAGAACGAAAGCACAAGGGCCTTCATTACTAGATACACCGATGACACCTTGCGATAATGGGTTTGCACGAAGACCAACAAGATCTCGTGTTTCGTATATGGCCTACGGAATGTAAGCTTGGTTGAATTCCTTTCCACCGATCTTCCCGCAACCTATAAGGGATTAGTGGAAAAGGCTTACACATGGATCAAGCAAAAGAAGTGTCCACCAACGGGCTCCTACCGAAAACAGGAAAATCACAACAAGGTTCAAGCATCCTTCGTGGGAAGGGTCAAGGAACAAACATAAGAGCAGGATGATTTACCCCATACCACAAAAACATCAACCACGGCCTCCGGCTAATCCGTCCAAATCCCCAAGAGAAATACTGCCACCGAAAAGGTCACAAGACCTTTGATCCTCCTCCTCGCTGGCAAACAAAGGGAGGCCTGTGGACACTTCCAAGTTTTGCTATTTCCATGATGATTACGGTCACGACACCAATCACCGCCGAGAGCTCAAAAAGCAGATAGAAGAGGTCAGAAAGTCCGCCAATTGGGACATTTGGTGAAGGGTATAAAGAGAGGCAAAGAAAAGCCTCCGACACACACGCTGGGAAAAGATACCACACCGTCAAGCTCCCATCCTCATGGTTTATAAAGAAGACTCTAGTTCAAAGAGAAAGGAAGCAGAGGAAGCCTTGTGCGGAGTAGAGATGTCACTTTCCTTCAATCACAGTGAAAATTCTTTCAAATGACCCCGTGGTCATCAAAGTCTTGATCTCCAACAGAGAAGTAAACAGAGCCTACCTTGATCATGTAGCTCCCATGGGTTATCTACGAACGGTGTTTCCTAAAGCTCAAACCCTCAATAAGGTCAAGAGAGTAGATTCAAGGTACCTTTAGTAGGATTCTCGGGGAACACTCATGGCCCTTGGGAGAAGTCCTCTAGAGGTTACGATTGGAGAAGGAGGCTAAAAGAATGTAAACTCGGTTTTCACGATCGAAGGTCGGAATCTCCCTACAACCTATTGATAGGAGAACAAAGAATGCGTAAGATGGGCATTGTTGTCTCAACCATACATGTCCGAATCAAATTCCAAACACCTTTCGGCATTGGAACGGTTTTCCAAACTATAAGATGAAGGGCCTACGACGGAAAACAAGAGGGTCAAACAGTTTTGAGGAACTTTCGAAAGATGTTCTCGCTGCACTAACGTCAAGAGCGATCGTGGTAAATGATCTCACCCCGATCGACAAGAGTAATCGAAAGCAACTTCCAACCTCCTTAAAGCGTAGTTGAAAAGATACTCGCGATAACGCAGACGCCTTCGCATGGACCTATTCTCGACATGACGGGGTCCCCGTAACTCTCACCATAGATGGACATTTCTTCGCACCGAACACAAGCTCAACGAGTTCAAACATATTGAACCCATTAAACAAAAGCGTAGAAGTCTAGCTCTCGAAAGAAATGCCACGCATGCAAAGAAGTGGACGAACTCGTGGCAAAGCAGTATACTCGTAGAGGTGAAGTATCAAACTTGGGTGGCCAATCCGTGATGGTCAAAAGCACGACGGAGGATGGAGAATGTGCGAGATTTTACCGACATTAACAAAGCTCGTCCAAGGATCATACCTCTTCCGTAAATTGATTGAAGGTGGAACTCGCCGTGGTTCCGACTAAAGTGTTTCCTAGACGCTATAAAGGGTACCATCGATACAAATGGTCAAGAAGACGAGGAGAAGACAACCTTTTTACTGTGGAAAGGCGTTTATTGTTACAAAAGATGCCTTTGGTTTGAAAATGCAAAGCCACCTACCAATGATTGGTGGACAAAGCCTTCAACAAGCAAATAGGCGTGAATCTAGAAGCTCACGAGACGATATGGTCATCAAAAGTAGGTCGAGGAAGATATGCTCTCCGATATCAAGGAAACCTTCGATCGCCTTCGCGCCATCAACATGAAGTTAAATCCCAAGAAGTGTTCCTTTGTGTGGAAGAAGGACAATTTTGGGACATTTGATCACCAAGGTGGTATTAAAGCCAATCCTTCGAAAGTCAAGGCCATCACAGATTTGCAGCCTCCTAAGTCCCTCAAGGAGGTGCAAAGTCTCAACGGAAAGCTAGCAACCTCAAGAAAGTTCTTGTCAAGGGTGCGCATGATCTTTGCCGCTTTTCAAAACACTCAAAGGGTGCACGGACAAGAAGACGCTCCAATGGAGCATAGATGCGTATGTACCTTTCAAAAGCTCAAGGAATTATGGTTATTCTACCAACACTTACAACCCCAATCAAAGGCTAAGTGTTGTTCATGTATATTGCGCCTCTTTCGAAAGCATCGCCGTGTTATTGGCGTAAAGGGAGAAGAAGCAAACCCCATATACTTTGTTAGTAGAGTACTACAAGGAGTCGAGCTAAATTACCCAAAGATTGGAGAAGCTAATTTTGGCTTTAGTTCATGTCATGAGACGCCTTCAAGGTACTTTCAAGCTCACCCCATAACCGCATTTCACCGACAAGCCAATTAAGCGATACTTTCAAAGCCGGAGAAACTGGAAGGATAGCTAAATGGGCCATCGAGCTAGGAGAACATGATATTGAATACAAAGGCAGGAGCTCGGTCAAAGGACAAATATTGGCGCACTTTTTAGCGTAAACACCTCCAAACGAAACTTGACAAAAAGGTTGTTGAAAAGGAACCCGCTACGACAATCAAGGGTGGAAACTTTATATCGACGGAGCCTCCAGCCCGATGGTTCCGTGCGTGTCTCATGCTCGCTGATCCCAAAGGAAGGAATACACCTATGCACTTCGCTTCAATTCGATGCTACGAACAACGGCGGAATATGAAGCCTTGTTAGCGTGTCTCCGATGGCCGCAGATATGGAAGTAGAAAACTTGGCTATTTTCGTTGACTCACAACCGTGGCCAACCGATAAAAGGCTCCTACGAGGCGAGACAACCCGTGATCAAACAATATCCGGATAAGGCCAAAGAAATGCTCAAGGGTTCACATCTTACAACATAGAGCATGTTCAAGAAACCAAAACAAGAAGGCGGATGCACTTAGCAACCGGCATCAATGGCATTTGCCCATTTAACAAAGGAAGTTTTGGTCAAGTATTGACAGATCGGTCCATCGTCCGAAAGGAGGTATCCGACGTTATACAGAGGAAGACTCGAATCGATGACTCCAATTAGAGAATATCTCGATAAGTGGCATACCGCCGAAGATGCAAAGTTGGCTCGAAGGCGCGCATAAAAGCACCACAAGACAGATCATGGGAAATTACTTATACGTAAGATCTTTCCTATCCCCTGGTCTACTGTAGGCCAAGGCAAGCCGCCAACATCATCCAAGAAGTGCATGAAGGATCCCGCGACTTCACGCAGGCCTCGCCTCCGTTGTCTCAAAAGTAATGAGGGTTGGATATTATTGGCCTCGATGCACGTAGACGCCGCCGACATCATTCGGCGCGAAGCTTGTCAAATTCACTCAAGAGTCCCAAGGCTACCAAAGCAAGATATGA
Organism: Chrysanthemum lavandulifolium; assembly: GCA_022545495.1. Taxonomy (NCBI): domain Eukaryota; kingdom Viridiplantae; phylum Streptophyta; class Magnoliopsida; order Asterales; family Asteraceae; genus Chrysanthemum; species Chrysanthemum lavandulifolium. The sequence continues at coordinate 92,526,872 of CM040245.1, read as the reverse complement.
CTTCAGAACATCCGCATGGCCTTTCACCAATGGGGATAGATATCGAGGCCCTCTACCGCTGCTCTCGGAGGAGTAAAGTTCTTGGTCGTAGCCATTGATTACTTCACTAAATGGGTCAAGCGAAGCCTTTAGCATCCATCACAGAAGACACATGGAAAAATTCAGATGGGAACACATTATCTCAGAGGTTCGAGTACCTCACATCCTCATTTCGTATAATGGAAAGCGCTTGTCAAGGGTATTCCCAAGATTTTGCGAGGCCCGAATGTCGACAATCATTCACCTCCGCTTACCATCCTCGTGGTAATGGTCAAGCAGAGGTTACCAACAGAGACATCATACAAGGAATAGAACGAAGGTCGATATCATTATCACGGTTGGGTAGATGAACTACCTCAAGTGCTCGGGCACATAGAACGATACAAAGTCAAGTCATGGAGAAACGCCTTCGCCTTGACATATGGCACTAAGTCGCCATCCCTTCGTAAGTAAGTGTTGAAACAGAAGGGTAATGAACTTCAAGTCGAGACAACGAAGAAAGACTCGTAGTAACTTGGACCTACTTGAAGAACGGAGAGAAATAGCTCCATTAGAGAGGCTATCCACAAGCAAAAGATTGAGAGGTACTATAATAAGCGAGTTAGGCCTTCGACCTTCAAACCGTGGGAATATGTCCTCCGACTCAATAGCGCAAGCAAAGTCGAGTACTGTGGTAAACCGGGACCTACATGGGAAGGACCCTACGTTATTAAGGAAGCATATGGCAACGGAGCTACAAGTCGGAAACCTTGGTGAGACGTTATTGATAGAACCCGAATGGCACTACTCTTCGTGAAGTTCTACGATGAAACTTACAATGTCTAAGGACACATTTTACTTGCTTTCAATCAATGTATTTGCATTCTTCTCACTTAGGAAAGAAGCATTAATGGTAGGCGCCTAGTATTCATTTCTTAAAATGATGTAATCCTCCCTACCCACTTAATGATAATAACACATTTCCTCAAATCTCTTGTTTCGCTCAATACAACAAAGATTTGCCCACCAAGTCGCTTTATAAGTTTGAATGTCAAGGGATGTACAAAGACTAAATAACATGTCTTGCTCATATGCATAACATCCATCTCAACTTCACATTAACTTTCCTATATGGCCTTAAGGTATTTTAAACCTTCACGCCTAAAGGATCAAGACGGAGTGGGTCGCGACCTCCGTCGCCAATCAAATTATACGATTGCTAATATTCTTGGTGAAGTAACTACACACAATGAGGCTATGCATCTACCATACGCTTTAGGTTGTAAAAATATTTTTACGCAAGTAAAAGTAATAAGAGAAGAATCACACATAGCAAAATTCGAGCCATAGTGGCTTGCTAGTAGATTTATGACTAGTTTTACTAGTCTAAAATAGGCCATAGCCATAAAACATCCAACATTATAAACTATTGTCTTAGGCCGAGCCTACTACCAACATGCAATAAGTAATTGTTTCATCGTGCACGAAGCCCGAACGGAGCACGATAATTGTTTTAAACAGGTACATACCACTGGGATCAAATTACAACCACATGGTTGCCTTCTTTAAACCTTGAATGAGTGGGGTCACCGAGCCCGGAGATGGAACCTGGGTGACGGAGTCCTCTGGAGGAAGAAGGAGGTCGGACTTTCCTTGGCTTTGGCTAGCGATCCTCAATCGAGGCCGATGGGTCCTTCGTCACATCCGCAAGGAAAGGAACTCTAAAGCGCTTAAATGATTACCGCATCATCATATTCTTTTCATGAGTTGCCTGTAATACGGAATTTTCTCCAAGACTACCGGTTCCCCGCCCGCCACCTCCTCCAACGTGGTACACTTGCCATGAAAATGGCAAGATTCACCACATTCCCAATCGCATCCCCACATCATCGCTATGATAAAGTTCCATAGCAATGTAGGGATCACTTTGGTTACTGTGTCCACTCTATCCTTATTCAAAGATCTTCGCACGGAGGTTTAAGCCATCTACCTTTTCTGAGCTTGATCTCTTGGGCCAAGAACTTTGACCTCTCCTGCTCGAGACCTCCACATTTGGATGAAAGAACATATATCGCTCTTTGTAACCAACACTCATAGAGCTTTCGACAGCTAACCTGCTGCACTCACCTCACTGCTGCCAATCGACCTTGAGCTTTTCATTCTCACCGAGATCTTGAACTAATGGATTCTTATCAAAATCCTCCAATGCCTCCTCACACTTCTTCTCCAAGTCAAGATACTTTTGATCTCTAACCTTCTCCCCTTCAAAGATAGCATCCATTTCTTCTCGAGCTTTGGTGACAGCATGAGCAATTCCCTTGTCCTAGCATTGAGTTGATTGTCAAGCATGCCCCGCGCATATAGCTTTTATCATGCATATCACAAAGCCTCTCTATCGACATACTATTCATCACCTCTTTCCACTTGGAGGATCACATGGCTCATAAGTTGGTGACAAGCTTGGGAGAAGGAAGCTCCTTCGATCGTGAAGTCCTATTACAAAAGTAAATTTCATTAATATATGATCTGGGTATTTAATTTTATTTCACTGTGTAAGAAGTTTACCATGGAAGTCATCACTGGCCCCTCGATGGTCGGAAATACCACGCCTTACCCCGGCACTCTTTGCCGGGTGGTTCGAGAGGAGGAGTAGGCGTAAGCTTTCTTTGAATCGATTTCATAGCCTCGCACTAGCACCTTTCCTCGCTCAACCCTCTCACCTATGCCGAGGGTCCCGCGATGGCCAACGGTTGATCGGAGACCGGTTCGTCTCGAGTCAAGAATATTCTCCACTAGCCGATCTTCTACATCTATGGGTTCCTTTGGTGGAGGAGCAGAAGATACAAGTTCGGCAGATGGGCTTCCACCTCGCCTTTGTTTATAGACACCGACGGGAGCCCACGCCATAGCTTGTTTCTTGGGGATTCTTTGAAGGAAACTAACCTCTTTGGCACCTCCACCACGACAAAGTTCCCGAATGACATCTCTCGCAAAAAGAAGCGTATAAGATAAATATCAAGAAGATAAGTTTTTGTTTCTTATGATAATTTAAAAATACATACTTTCTCCATCACAAATTATCTCGTGTACCAACGGAGACCCTTCCCATCTCTCAAAGAATGCCACCATGAATAGGATTGGCTCGTGGAAGGTCCGCAACACCGATAACGAGCCAAACGCCGATACAAGTGGGTTTCTTCTCACAAGATAAGGCAATGGATCGATGAACCTTTCTCATCATATTGAAAGTCCGGGTTTAACAATGCAGAGTATCCGTGAGGATAATGGTAGTCTCAATATAAAAGAACTTGCCTTCCAGCTCCTTATGTTTGTAAAAGGCCTATCTATCAATATGGGCACATCCCTTTCACCCTTTTGGCCAAAGTTAACCAATCTCCTCCCGGATATAGATTTAAAAACCCTAAGACAGCTAAGGATGGTTCAAACCCATAGGCTTTACACATCACAATGTATGTTGTCACTGGCTAGCCAAAAGGGTTGAACCTAGAAATGTGTACCTCATAATATCGGAGGAATTCTAAAATTAAAGGATGCAGTGGTATCCTAAGATTGAAGTGGTGAAAGCATGGATATACAAGCCTACATAATTTTCGTGGGCATCGAATATCCCTTGATCTTTACTTGGTAGCATTACTTTGTGTTCTTTTGAATGGGATAATCATGAGGAACGCTTTAAGCTCCTCCTCGTTAATGTGCAACCTTGTTGTTTTATAACAAATTTTTGTTGGTTGACATGACACCTTCTACAAAACACAAAAATATTGGAAATACAGAGAAGAAGGAGCGCTTTACCTTGTTTGGTCAAGGCTTGATCGAAAGGAATTTTGGTAGGTGAAAACTTTGGGCGTAAAGTTACTTTGTTAGGGTTTTACCGATTTTTGCATTTTATATACCCTACAAGTATTGCATCTTAGCCCTACACGTGTCCGTGCTATCCCTTTTATACCGGATTTCAAACCTCTTTAAATTTTGAAAGGATGTTTACTAGTACCGAGGAAAACGGGTAGTTATAATTAACTATGCATTTATTACGGTCAATATTAACTAGACTTTTCATCTTCGCTCGCTTTTGTGACGAAGGAGAGGTTTCGCTTTTATTTCGAGTCGAAGCAATATTTCGGTTCAGACATATCACTTTCGACCGGGGCTTGATGACGCATCTCCGATCAGTCGAAGGACCCCTTCGGCCTCACCGAATTACATTACGAAGACCCAAGTCTTTCTTTATAAGTCATTGGTGGCGAAACCATTCATCATTGACATGGTTACCATTGGGATTCGCCACCAAGGCCTATGCCCTTCGGTGTCTTCTCTGAAGATGCCAAGACAAACAAGAACCTTGACTTGGTCTTCCCCACGCTCCCACTATGTCCTTAGCTTCCCGCCAAGTCCGAGATAGTGGGATGAAGCCCTAGCGGTTACCATAAATCGTGGACGCCCCATGATCTCCTAAACGTGTGCTAACACTCTCCAAGCTATTTTCATCACCTATAAATAGATTGACGAGTCATTTCAATGGTATGTTCACTCAACACATTATTTCACATACATCATATTATCCATAACTCATATCACATACTTATTCACACGCCGGAGGTGGTTCGCAGGCCCAAGTGTCCCTTATTGCATATTGACTACAATCACTTAACGAAGTGTCTACTATTTCTTATTGCGTTATCTCAATTGACTACAAGTTTGGCGCAAAGCATATCACCCTCATACCCTTCGATCACCATCAAGGCCCGGTCGCATTTAATTATTGTACAATCACAAAAACTCTAGGATATCCGCATCGATTAGTATCTCGATCTTGTTGCTTAGCAAAACCAACCTCAAATGGTTCTTCCTCAACAAACAACTCACCACAAGATGCTTCCTTTATAGCACCTCCCTCATCACCAACAAGTACACCAAATTCATCACCACCTAAAGTAACTCTTTTGGAACTCCTTAAGACTCCAACAAGATCTAACCAACCTAAAGAAAAAGAATTAGTCTTTTCAACACCCCCCACATCTCCAAATACTATTTTTCAAGATCTTAAAACATCACCACCATTAGCTCCCATCACATTACAAGAACATCTAGGTTCTGTTCCACCACCATTTACAAACATTCTGGATGTTGATCCATATTTTCCTATTTTTCCACCACATCTTCCGCATAACTCTAATCAAAACAACCCGAAAAACTTCCGCACTCATTACCCACATCATTTACATTGTGAACATTGCCAATCCACTAGGGAAGTCGCAATAGAAGTTAGGGAAGAAATGCGTTTCATACTCAACCTCATCCTTGATCGCATCAATACCATCACTCATCAAAACCTCCATCCATAACCTTATGCAAGCATGGAAGGAATCACTACTACTATCTTCTATTTTAGTATCTTTTTCTTTTGAAGTCATTTTCAAGAACAAGTCTTGTTCTTATTGTTAGCATGCTTGCACGTGGCATAAATACCACTACAATTTATTGTTTTATTACAAGGGCTTGTTTACATACCTTGGCTCCCAATCTTGATTCTCGCCAATCACAAGATTATTTAAGCATGTTACTAACCTTTCTTTTGTAGGATTTTATTTTTCTTCTCGACGTCCCAAACAAGGGGAGCTACAAATCAAGGGGAGTTAGTGTTTATTTCTTCCAAGGGTTAACTTTTGTTTCGACAAAAAGGGAGAAGAAGTAAAACTTAGGGGCTTTCAAAACTTACATCTATTCTTAAGTTTTACTCATCATAACATTATGTTTTGTCATTAACAAAAAGGGGGAGATTGTTAATACACATAAACCGTAAAAACGTTTATTAATATTCTGCGATCTCTTTGTGTTTTCTTGATAACAAATATAATGTTGTCTTAAGTATAATTATAAGGATACATGTTATTTTTGTAAAGCATTTACATATAGCCATTTAAATACAAAAATGTAAATAATTAAGCATTTGTTGTAATAGTTTATTAGGATGGGTAAAAACCATAACCCATGGACCATAACCCATGGATCTTAACCCATACCCAAGAAGACTAGATACAATGTATACTTAGATACATTGAATCTAAAGAAAACCCATGGACCAACCTGATCTGCGCAAAACCGTCAAGTTTTCTCACACAAACCAGCCACTTGTGAATGGCTGACCGTAAGAACCTTTAAACAGTTTAAGCACAAATGCAATGAAGTCCAGGAGAGTATAGTGTTTCCCCAGGTCGTTAAGTCCCAACGAGCCGTGCGAGAATAGTCAGACGTTTAGTGATCGAGAAGATTCGAACAGATACAGAGATTTGGTTGATTATAACTACAGAGAAAGTGTATAAATTACAACGGCTTAAATACAAATTAAAGGAAATTAAAAAGATAAAAGATATTAAATAAACGCTATCACTATAATTAAAATGATGTTTTTGTTTTTATGTTTTTATAAAACTGAGATAAAAATTACGCGACGTACAAATAAAAACGTAAAACTTACACAATATTAACCCTAAAAATATGAAAATTATATTTTTACAAACCTAATGATAAAAGAAACTTTTTAGAAAAAGAAAACTATTTTTATAACTATTTAATTAATTATTATTAATTAAAAACTATTTTTAACTATTAAATAATTACCTAAAATACAAGAAATTAGGAAATAAAGCTAGAAAAATAAAATTAAGATTTGGAAAAGTCTAAAATATCAAAATAGAATTTTCAAAACTATTTTTATAATTTTTCGATTATTTTCTATTTTTATGAATTTTAAACTATTTAAAACTAATTAAATTATTAAAAATTACAAAATAAACTATGAAAAATCTGAAAATTACTTTTTCACTTTTTATATTTATCTAAACCTAAGAAAATTGAAAATTATTTTTTGAACCTTTTCTCAATTTTTATATTAAATGCTATTTAAAAAGTGCTAAAACTAATTTAAATGCGTAAAAATAGCAAACCAACTTGGAAAATCTAAAATTTCGGAAAACTCTAAAATTATATTGTTAATCTAGGAAAATAGAAAACATGGGCTTGTGTGTGAGATTATGAATGCTTATGTCAAGTGCTTATAAATAAGCACTTGAATAAGCCAAATGAACTCAACAAGCCACCAACTGATTACTCAGGCCAAAATATGCTAAAAGTACTCCCATGCAACAATAAACAACTGCTTATAACCACTGAATTGCAACTTGATCAGATTTGGCTAAATTGAGATTAAGAACCAAAACAGGTTTTCTAGCTACCTTGTGGCTTATGCAACTGCTTTTTGAACAAGCTTAAGTGAGAAACAAGACTGGAGACTTCAAGTCAACCAGCTTGGCTATCTATGAACCAAGACTCAGACCCTAAGGACCTAAGACCAACACTGTGCAGAGTCTGCAAAGTGCCTGTTCACACTCAGCTAATACTGAGTGTGCACAGGGCACATAAGGGCTTATTGAGCTGCTTATTTGAACCTCAAAAAGCTCTTGGAAAAAATTGCAAAAATCATTTATGGAAAATAGACCAGCTTAACTTTTTAAACCCAGAGTTTCAATGAGATTGACCCAATAATGAAGCTATGAAAATTCTTGCCAGATGAGCTCAAATCAAGTTTTACAAGTATTTGACTTTTGACAGATTTTGGAATTTTGACTTTTATGAACTTTGGGCTTGATTTATAGACTAGAAATGATGTATTATGATGAAAGGAAACTAATGCAAGCTAAGTTTAGGTATTTTGAACACAAAGCAAGTGATTTGCTTTTCAAAATCCAACAGATAAGACAATGAGGTAATTATAGAGATTTTGACTTAGAGTGTTGCAGTTACAATTTTAAGACAAGAAGGAGTTTATTTGGACTCAACAAACATTAACCAACAACTATAACCCCTTGCATAAACCTATGAGACTGATTTAAAGGCAAATCCAAACACACCTGTATCAACTATTTTGCAAACAAAATGAAGCTAACTGTTACAATGAACAATGCAGGCAATCAAACTGACTTTTAATAACCTAAAGACTACTTATTAAACTAATTTTAACTACTTGTGACCATTAAAACAGATTATGCTATTGAACTTGAATTTTACTTACATTTGTCCATAGCCACAGTGGCTTGCAAACTATGAAACAAGAACTACTACCCTATCAATTTCAATCCAAATGACTAAAATCCAACCCAACTCCATGTCTGAATCAACCCATTAACCATATCTGCACCATTGTTGCTTCCTGTTTGACTTTTGTTGACTTTCAACACTTTTGATTGAGACTGGATAACATGCTTACAAAAGCTAAAATAAGCTTAAATAAACTGTTTGACTTGTTAAATAAGCTTATGAAGCTTGGTAACAAGAGTTGAATTTGGAAATTTGCAATGAGGAACCGATTTCATGAAACTAAATGGAAACTTTGATTTAAGGTTTAAGATGAATTAAAGTAACTAAACAACTTAGTTTAAGTGTCATAAAGCTTGAGATTACAAATTTAAGAGCTAATTAAGACATTTAAAATAAAACGACATACAAGAAATTTTTAAAAGCTAACTACCCTTTGTTTCCTCAATCTTCTTCCTCTTTATACTTCAATTTGCTTCCACGTGTCTTTCTCGAGTGTTTCCCACCACCCTTGTGAGCCAATGAATGAGAGAGGTTACTTTGGCCATTTTATGGTTTTGGCGGAAAAGGTGTTATTTGACCACGGGTGAGCTAGCACTAGGGGGTGGATTGTAGGGGTGATGATGAGGAGGGATGAGAGGTGTTGGGATAAGGTGATGGGATGGTGGGTGAGGTGTTGCAGAGGAGCACGGTCAGTGGGAAGAAAACCCGGTGGGAGGAAGCAGTTTGGGTGTTTGATCGGTGTTGACCAAGGGGTCAAAAGGAAGTGACAGGGTCAGGCGGGGTCAAATGGTTTAAAGGCGGGGGTCAAATGAGTTTTGACAAGGACCAAGGTTTAAAGAGTAATCATGACAAGGACCTAATGTGAAATTACGAAATATACAAGGACCAATCTCATCAATTATGCAAAGTTGTTCCAAGGGCCACTTTTGCCAAGTTCCAATAGTACAAGGACCAGTTTGTCATTTTCAAATTTCCTGTGGACCAAACTTGACATTTCATGAAAGTTCAGGACCTTTTCGCCATTTAACAAAAGATTTATTCAAGGACCATTTTGACAATTTAGAATAATTCGGGACCTTGAATAACATTTTCTTTATTTTGCTTTACCGAGGACCTGTTTTGACAACTTTTGAAACTTGGGGACCAAAAGCGCCAATTATGCAAACTTTATAATGCGTTTTCACCGATTTTGATATTTTTGCATTTAAAACACATAAAACACTTATTTGTGATATTTTATCATTTTGATGCATTCATTTCGGATGTTTTGCGTTTAAATGATACAAAATGATGAGTATTTAAACACTCATCAATCCCCACACTAAGATATTGCTAGTCCCTAGCAATGTTTTGAGAAAATTAATGGATTTTATCTCTTTACCAAAAGCCATTACTCGAGTAGCCAAATGTTTCATTCAAGTAAGAACCTTGGTACATCGATAACCAAATGATTTTGAGCAAATCATCGACTTTCAACGGATTTGATTTGTCTTTACCGAAGCCGTTTGCTTCGGACTAGCCAACTCTTAGATAAATTATCAATATTATCTTTGGTGAGTGATTACCAATTATGGTTTTTCAACCGCCTTTACCACAAGCCATAAACTTGCGGGCTAGCCAACTCTTCACTTTTAAGGATATGGTGAATGAATACCATACAATTTTGGGCAAATTGCAAGTCGTTAACGGATTTGAGATATCTTTACCAAGAGCCGTTTGCTCTGGATTAGCCAATCCTTATGTGGGTTAGACATGGTGGACTGATTACCATTTGTTGTGTTTAGTACATAGTACTTCCACTAAAAAATTTTAAAATTTGGCCATTTTGGGGAAAAAGGGACTAAAAGGGTACATTTATGATCAAAATTCGCTGAATTTCCCCACACTTAGAAATGAATATTGTCCTCAATATTCAAAGTACACCGTTATGTCAAACTTAGAACGTAAAAGATAACATTACTAGCTAAGTGTAGAAACACAACAATTATTCTCTTTTTAATATTTACAATTTTCATCATTTTTTTAGATCTATATACAACATGGGGCATCTCCCCACACTAGGGTGGTACACACGGTGAAAAACCCATGTTAAGCTAATGTTTTTGATTACCGAGTCGCTAGCTTGACTCGACCCTAATTAATTGGTTCATGGGGAAGTAAGTGGAAGAGACAATCTCCATCGGAGTTTCATTCAAGATGTTTGGATAAACATTGAAGCACGTGAAAGTTCCACACCGATGAGATACAGATGGACCCGCCTTACAAATGGCACATGGAAATGCTGTGGTCAAAGATAATGTCTTCATTCCGAAGGAGTGAAGAAAGGAGAAGCCACGAGATAGGTGAAGAAGAGAAAGAAAGTCATGATAATGATTTTGACTAACTCATCATCATCGGGGGAATTCATGATAGCATGAATTTCATCTTTAAGCTCAATTGGTCTAGACATATCCGGTTGTGTCTAGATCAAAGTAGAAGTTATCATATTCGGTGGAGATATGATAGCGGTGAGTTCATCCGAGAACTCCATGAATGTGAATGAATCATATTCGAATTGATACGAGTGGGTTCACCGGTGAACTCCTCCAATGTAAATGATTCATAATCGGGAGAGAATTATGAGAATGAAAAGTGGTAACGCCACTAATCTTCTCTCCCGTATCATTAGAACAGAAGGCTTTCATTTCGGAATAGAATCATCGAAAGAATGTCACTATCCTTAATGGGGATAGGAGATGAAATAGGTTTTTCTTGAAAGCCTCGATTTTAGAAATGAGAAGACCGACATTCAAGAATGTTGCACGAAGTGCTTCATCTTTGATTTCAAAGTGTCGATGAACTTCATCATTCTCTTCTTCTAAGCTAACAAGCTCGAAGGTAAATCTTCCACATAAACGATGTCTCCACAAGATAACGAATCATTATCATTAGAATCGGAGAACATCTCAATATGATCATTTTGGAAGACAAGAGGAGAGGATATCACACACATGATCAAGAATTCCTGTGACTCTCTTGGGATTGGGACAAGGTTCTCAACACTAGACTTTATGAATTCGTCCGATTCCTTTTCGTGAACAGTGTCAAGATGCTCGTCCCCATGCTCGGAGAGTGAGTGGGAGCTTGGTGTGATAGCGCTTGTTTGAGATGGAATCTCAACCGCTGGATATCATCCGATGAACTTGATGAATCAAGTATATCATCATCATCACCGCTATCAAGAATAAAACGAATTGAGAGCTAGATCCGCCGCTTTTCTTTGCAATTGATTCCCAATGTATTTCTCAAAGGCATTTGGGATTTTAATTTAGCACCGCTTCTTGCCTAGCAATTCTTCCATGGATTTCTCATGTAAATTTTGAATGACGGGACATTGTGGGAGTGGAGATTTGTCAAACCGGAAGGTTGACATTGATAATCATCATGAGGACCCCCACAATGTACACAAGAAAACTGGAATATTATGAAGTATAGTTTTATTGAACTCTTCACCTCTTTTCACTAACCGAAGCTCTAGATAAGTGTCTTGTTGGGTTTGTTGAGGAGTTTGAGTTATTTGGCACTCGTGGAGGTTGGTCGTGATATGGATAGTCGAATTGTTACAAGGAAATGGATTCCCTGCTTGACAATCGAGTGAAATGGGAACCTCCACAGCTTTCACAACAAAATGATTGTTGTGGGTGGTCATGTGAATAATATGGAATTTGGTCATTTCCAAAGTCCCGAGTGTTACCAAAACTGTTCATAGACAAACGTGTTTCCGGATTGACAACAAATCCTTGGTGAGGACCTCCACAAAATTCACAAAGATTATGTTGATTATATGAAGATGAGTCGGGTGTGGTGGGTAATTGGAAAAGTTTGAGGGTCGTTAAATGAGTTCGATTAGGATCATAATCAAATGAATTCCTTGAACCACAAAACAAACAACTCCCTGCTACGGATATCATTACCACATTGTACACACGTACACCAACGACGTGGTGAACCATAAAGAGGCTCACCACAACCGACACAAGGAATAAACGATTCTATTTGAGAGTTATGAGAAGGAATCGCTTATTCAAAGAATCAACAAAACCAACATGGTGATCGAATGACTATCAAGTCTCAAGAACATTTTGAAAAATCCGAGGTGGGACAAGTGGTGTGCTCGAGAGCTAGCAATTTCCACCACTTCCGTTATGGTCTCCTGCCGGTTCTTGAGAAACGTGAAGATTAGGCAAGTCATTCTTATGAAGTCACCGGTCTCAATTTCGCATGTTTGCTTTTAACCGTAAACCGTGAAAGTTTAGAATCAATTCTAGACGGCTTAGGAGCAATTGAGGATTAGATCTTTGGATAACCGTGGGTTGGAAGTATTTAGTACTTCCATTATTGAGGAAGCACCGTCCTTTGTCACCCCGGTTTCTCGCTCTATTTCCCTACGCAGAATCAATGGATCTTCACGAACAACACGAATTCTAGACATTTGTGATAAAGTCCAAGCTTTTCACTTCCGCCAGTAACTGTCAGAGTCGAGAGATTCCATGAGAATAGAAGTTTAGAATCAAATGGATAGAGGGTAAAGGATAAAGAATCAAAAGGGTAGGAGGGTAAAGAGGAATATTTTGGTATTTTTGAAAACATTTTGTAAAACTAAGAATGAAAATCTTTTGGGTTTTGGATTATATAGATGGTATAGACAAAGAGTGATGTCAAATCACTAACTGCTAAACGAAGACTATTAGCATCGCCCCGCCGGTGGCGCCTAAAATTTGATCTCGTAGAAACCGCTCAAGTTTTCACACAAACCAAACCCATTGTGAATGGTCAATCGTAAGAACCTTTAAAAGCTTTAAGCACAAATGCAATGAAGTCCGGAGAGTATAGTGTTTCCCGTGTCGTTAAGTCCCAACGAGCCGCAAGAGAATAGTCGACGCTTAGTGATCGAGAAGATTCGAACGATTACGTAGATTTGGTTGATTATAACTACGTAGAAAGTGTATAAATTACAACGGCTTAAATACAAATTAAAGGAAATTAAAAGATAAAAGATATTAAATAAACGCTATCACTATAATTAAAATGATGTTTTTGTTTTATGTTTTTATAAACCGAGATAAAAATTACGCGACGCACAAATAAAAACGTAAAACTTACACAATATTAACCCTAAAAATATGAAAATTATATTTTACAAACCTAATGATAAAAGAAACTTTTTAGAAAAGAAAACTATTTTTATAACTATTTAATTAATTATTATTAATTAAAAACTATTTTAACTATTAAATAATTACCTAAAATACAAGAAATTAGGAAATAAAGCTAGAAAAATAAAATTAAGATTTGGAAAAGTCTAAAATATCAAAATAGAATTTTCAAAACTATTTTTATAATTTTCTCGATTATTTTTCTATTTTTATGAATTTTAAACTATTTAAAACTAATTAAATTATTAAAATTACAAAATAAACTATGAAAAACTGGAAAATTACTTTTTCACTTTTTATATTTATCTAAACCTAAGAAAATTGAAAAATTATTTTTTTGAACCTTTTCTGAATTTTTTATATTAAATGCTATTTAAAAAGTGCTAAAAACTAATTTAAATGCAGAAAAATAGCAAACCAACTTGGAAAAATCTAAAATTTCAGGAAAACTCTAAAATTATATTGTTAATCTAGGAAAAATAGAAAAACATGGGCTTGTGTGTGAGATTATGAAACTGCTATGTCAAGTGCTTATAAATAAGCACTTGAATAAGCCAAATGAACTCAACAAGCCACCAACTGATTACTCAGGCCAAAATATGCTAAAAGTACTCCCATGCAACAATAAACAACTGCTTATAACCACTGAATTGCAACTTGATCGATTTGGCTAAATTGAGATTAAGAACCAAAACAGTTTTCTAGCTACCTTGTGCTTATGCAACCGCTTTTGAACAAGCTTATGAGAAACAAGATGGAGACTTCAAGTCAACCAGCTTGGCTATCTATGAACCAAGACTGGACCCTAAGGACCTAAGACCAACACTGCAGAGTTCAAAGTGCCTGCTCACACTCACCATAATCGAGTGTGCATGAGGCACATAAAGGCTTATTGAGTCGCTTATTTGAACCTCAAAAGCTCTTGGAAAAATTGCAAAATCATTTATGGAAAATAGACCACTTAACTTTTTAAACCCGTAGTTTCAATGAGATTGACCCAATAATGAAGCTATGAAAATTCTTGCCGATGAGCTCAAATCAAGTTTTACAAGTATTCGACTTTTGATGATTTTGGAATTTTGACTTTTATGAACTTTGGGCTTGATTTATAGACTAGAAATGATGTATTATGATGAAAGGAAACTAATGCAAGCTAAGTTTAGGTATTTTGAACACAAAGCAAGTGATTTGCTTTTCAAAATCCAACAGATAAGACAATGAGATGTAATTATAGAGATTTTGACTTAGAGTGTTGCAGTTACAATTTTAAGACAAAGAAGGAGTTTATTTGGACTCAACAAACATTAACCAACAACTATAACCCATCGCATAAACCTATGAGATGATTTAAAGGCAAATCCAAACACACCGTATCAACTATTTTGCAAACAAAATGAAGCTAATCGTTATAATGAACAATGCAGCAATCAAACTGACTTTTAATAACCTAAAGACTACTTATTAAACTAATTTTAACTACTTGTGACCATTAAAACAGATTATGCTATAGAACTTGAATTTTACTTACATTTGTCCATAGCCACGTTGGCTTGCAAACTATGAAACAAGAACTACTACCCTATCAATTTCAATCCAAATGACTAAAATCCAACCCAACTCCATGTCTCGAATCAACCCATTAACCATATCCGCACCATTGTTGCTTCTGTTTGACTTTTGTTGACTTTCAACACTTTTGATTGAGATCGGATAATGTGCTTACAAAAGCTAAAATAAGCTTAAATAAACCTGTTTGACTTGTTAAATAAGCTTATTGAAGCTTGGTAACAAGAGTTGAATTTGGAAATTTGCAACAGTGAACCAGATTTCATGAAACTAAATGGAAACTTTGATTTAAGGTTTAAGATGAATTAAAGTAACTAAACAACTTAGTTTAAGTGTCATAAAGCTTGAGATTACAAATTTAAGAGCTAATTAAGACATTTAAAATAAAACGACATACAAGAAATTTTTAAAAGCTAACTACCCTTTGTTTCCTCAATCTTCTTCCTCTTTTATACTTCAATTTGCTTCCACGTGTCCTTCTGAGTGTTTCCCACCACCCATGTGAGCCAATGAATGAGTAGAGGTTACTTTGGCCATTTTATGGTTTTGGCGGGAAAAGGTGTTATTTGACCACAGGACTGAGCTAGCACTAGGGGGGGTGGATTTGTAGGGGTGATGATGAGGAGGGATGAGAGGTGTTGGGATAAGGTGATGGGATGGTTGGGTGAGGTGTTGCAGAGGAGCACAGTCAAGTGGGGAAGAAAACCCAGTGGGAGGGAAAAGCAGTTTGGGTGTTTGACTGGGTGTTGACCAAGGGGTCAAAAAGGAAGTGACAGGGGTCAAGGCAGGGGTCAAATGGTTTAAAGGCAGGGGGTCAAATGAGTTTTGACAAGGGACCAAGGTTTAAAGAGTAATCATGACAAGGACCTAATGTGAAATTCTGAAATATACAAGGACCAATCCTGTCAATTATGCAAAGTTGTTCCAAGGGCCACTTTTGCCAAGTTCCAATAGTACAAGGACCAGTTTTGTCATTTTCAAATTTCCCAGGGACCAAACTTGACATTTCATGAAAGTTTAGGGACCTTTTCTGCCATTTAACAAAAGATTTATTCAAGGACCATTTTGACAATTTAGAATAATTCAGGACCTTGAATAACATTTTCTTTATTTTGCTTTACCAGGACCTGCTTTTTGACAACTTTTGAAACTTGGGGACTAAAGCGCCAATTATGCAAACTTTATCGCTTTTCACCGATTTTGATATTTTGCATTTAAACACATAAAACACTTATTTGTGATATTTTATCATTTTGATGCATTTCGAGTGTTTTCGATGTTTTGCGTTTAAATGATACAAAAATGATGAGTATTTAGACACTCATCACAACCCATAACCCATGACCAATAACCAAAACCCATAGGCAAAGAGGAGTGCCCACTGATCCCTAGGTTTACACTAGACGGATCCCAAGTGGAAGGGATCTGGGATCCGGGGAACAAGTGAAGAATTTTGCCTATAAATGAGAGCCATTTCTTCATTCTAACTTACCCATCTTCTTACTAAATCTCTCAAACACTCTCATTCTCTTCTAACATATAGATCACTTGATCTAGAGAGTTGTTCTTCTTTCTTTCTATTGTGATCCTCATATAGGTCCTTCTCTAAGGCGAGATCACGAGCATTCTACAAGTCATCCAAGCAAGGGGTCCTTGATTGATTTGTCACCCGCAAGATTTCAGAGCAAAGATCTTGTATTTGATATTTCACATAGTTGTTGTGTAATAGTCATGTTGGTTTGGTCCACCTTGTTACGGACTCGTATCTAGCTTTGTACCGGAAAAGTGTAAGCAACGCCAGAAGGCTTCTCCGTCAAGTGAAGGAGTTTGTTGACATAGTGCTTGAACTCTCGAGTAGTGACTGGGAGTGGAGTAGGGCAAGGAAGGTGTCCTTGTAGCCGAACCACTATAAATCGGTTGTGTCATTTCTATCCCTTAACTTTATTTATTTGCTTACATTATCATTAGATCTATACGTTCTTAACATCCATAAGATCTCACATATTAACGAATCTAAAGTTTTTGAAATCAACTTAAAATCGGCAAAACTATTCAACCCCCTTCTAGTTTTCCACAGTTATCCTTTTGCATCACGACTTGTGCCACATTTTTCATATATGACCTTCACAAGATTATCTAAAGCAAACCAACATTCATAAACTGACTAAAGCTTTAGCTACGGTCTTAAGTCATTAAGGACAATCCTATTTTCAGCTACTCAATCCCAGATCTCCTAGGTATTTCTACCCCACGTTAACAAACAGCCACTAAAATTGCCTCTTGTAAAGTAACTATAAATAGTGAGCATGTCTGATGAGCAACTTACCTTTGTATCCTGATATAACTTGAGGTATGCCATAATCCCCAAGCCACTGTGATAGATAAAACACTATGTAAAGAACTGTAGAAATAAAAGTTGCAAGATAATTCTTAACAAATTTTGATTGTTCACATAACATAAACACCTGCCCAAATCAGTTAATCAAAATTAAGCACAATATCCGATCAATAAACACGAATTACCATAAATTACAATACTTTTTCATGTAAGGTGTCATTTGTTTTTTTCTAATAAGCACTTTTTTCCTCTTTTCACTTCTTTTGTCTGCAGGAGGGCAGAGGTTTCTTGTTTGTTTTTTTGCAGACATAAGTGCTTCTTTTCACTTCTTTCCTCTTCTAAATTTCAGACATTATCTTTCACTTCTTACCTCTTCTTTCACTCCTTACCTCTTCTTTCACTCCTTACCTCTTCTTTCACAAACCTTACATCTATTTCTCAATATCTTACATCTCTTTACATTTCGGTATTTTTATTTACGCTGCTCATTTTTACGTTTCGTCCATTTTTAACGCCTTCGCCTTTTTTACGCTTTAATCCGTTTTCTTACGTTTCGTATTTTTTCGTCCGTCTTTTTTTTATGTTTTCGTTCATTTTTTTACGTTTCGTCATTATTTTACGCTTTCTTACGCTTTTTACGATTAACTCATTTGAACAATATTACAAAAGGATTTATAGCACAAAAAAAGAAAAAAAATAGAAAATAAATGAAGTACTTCAATAGCACAAAAACAAACGGTCTTCATCCATGCAGATGAAGACTTTAGATCTACCTCTTCTTCTGCAGACATGGTTTGCAGATGAAGAGGTAAAAGCTCTGAAAAAACAAACGACACCTAACTAAGCATAAATTTACAAATTTTTTTCACATATAATTAAAAAAAGGAACATCAATAGCAAAAATAATAAAGAAAATACACATTAAAAATCATACCTTCCCTCATTCGCCGCCAAACTAATATCAATGATCTAGCAAAATAACACGAAATTGTAGAAAAATTTATCACTGAAAATAAGCCTTACCACATAAATTAAAGCACAATAACACAAACCCATAACTTAATTACCCAAAAAACAAAAGCCCTAGATTAGTAGATAAATTAATATGTAATAAATTAATATATTTTTAATCCATTAACCGAAAAACATACCTTTGATTAATAAGATTGAATGTCACTTTTTTGTTTTGGTGTGGTCAGTTTTTTTTTTTTTTTTTTTGAAATTTAATTAAAAAAAGGAACCATCAATAGCAAAAGTAATAAAGAAAATACACATTAAAAATCATACCTTCCCTCATTCGCCGCCAAACTAATATCAATGATCTAGCAAAATAACACGAAATTATAGAAACATTTATCACTAAAAATAAGCCTTGCCACATAAATTAAAGCACAATAACACAAACCCATAACTTAATTACCCAGAAAACAAAAGCCCTAGATTAGTAGATAAATTAATAAGTAATAAATTAATATACCTTTAATCCATTAACCGAAAAACATACCTTTGATTAATAAGATTGAACGTCAGTTTTTTTTTGTTTTGGTGTCGTCAGTTTTTAGTCGTCGTTTGGGTTTCTTTGTGTGGGTGTGTCTATCGAATGAAAATTGAAGGGGAGAAGAACTTAGGTTTATTTGTTAAAGTTTTAGTTTTCACCCCTATGCTTTTGTAGATCACTCCGCTTTCTTTAAGTTTTTCTTTTTTATATTTTTGACACTTATATTTTTATACCAATTTTTTTATATAATTTCTCCAAAAACGTTTTTTGATAGCTTTTGGCCAATTAAGGAAATATTTAGCCTTTTTTCTTCTTTAAATATTTGTTTTAAAAGATTAACTTTAATTTATTTATTACCAAATAAGGTATGAATTGATTTTTTTGAAATGAAAAATTCCCACTATAAGTTTTGTTTTATTATATAAAAGATTATTATTATTATTATTATTATTATTATTATTATTATTATTATTTGCCGGATTACAAAAGCAGCAGTAAAAGTACCTTTAAATCATTTTTTTTCATATGAAGATTACTGTAAAGACAAGAGTACTTGACTAAAAGATACTTCATGAGTAGGGCAAAGAAGGTGTCTTTGTGCCTAACCATTTACTTGCATTCTTTACTTACTTTATTTATCGCTTGATACTATCTATTCATCTACAAGATTTCACATAAGATTGAATAAAGAAAGGTTTAGGCGTAGAGTGTATGTGAAAGAGTAACTTGAACAACCAACCCTCGAATGAGGGTTTACAAGAGTTTATATAGGCAAGGAGCTAGGGCAACACTCCTCTCCTTCCCTATTCCTTATTGGGCTTGGATCAAGCTTATGGGCCTTCTACATAAGCTTGACCTTAAACAAACATAAAGGCCATAATAAAGCTACCTATTACATATGAAATATAAATACTTGAAATCTTGTTTAGGAGTGATTCCAACAATCTCCCCTCAGTATATATGAATATAAGCGGTGAAAGCGTTGATGTAATAGTAGTAGTGGCGTCTTCGACATTCTTCTTTCTTGTGAGAGGAATTGCCTTGATTGAACAATCTCCCGGTGTAGAGATAGTTATCTTTGAGCAGTTATGCTTGACGTCATCTTTAACTTTGTTCTTTGATCATTGTTCTTTGTGGTGAAAGTGATAGTATGTTGTTATGCGCATCGATGCGCCTCAGTGCCTTGTTGCTCCGGTGTCTCACGTCATTCTTCAACATGCTCACACGCTCTTTGGCGTTGGAAATCAATCTTGATGAAGTTCTCTAAGTCTTTGACTTTGTAGATTCTTTGATTTGATGAAGAATCATTACATTTGTTGTGTTGCATTGAATAGAACTTTCATTAGTGATGATGTTGGCGTGAGCATGAGAAGAATCGACACGATCATCCCGCTCGGAGCTTCCATAAGAAAACATTTCAAGCGGTTAGTAATAAGCGGTTTCGGCACTTACAAGTTTGAACTTGAGAGTGTTAACGACATAGTGTGAAAACACAACTCTAATTCTTACAAAGGCCGTTCTGAGCTGGAGTCCCACAAGTGAGATAACGCGATGTGCAGAAGTACATCTGATTCGAGATAGTCATTGAGGTACACGAAGCATCACCTCACTGTGTAGACCGTTTGAGACACACTCCGCGTAATCCACGGGAGTTACCGAAGTGACTTCTTTGTCGGAACATTTGATGTTGACCTGGCGGGAGTTTCCATTCAATCACGAGGATCACGGATGTGAACCTCTCATGAATGTTCTCGACAGTTGCTAAGATCGTGAAGGACTCGATATGAACCAGCGATGATCTTATTTGTTGATCATCAAGTGATTAAATGTCAAGTGTTCCTAAGAGATCTTTTGATGAATCTCGTGGCTCTAGACTCAATAGTGCGTTTTGGTTTTCTGGCGGAGACTAGGAGAGGGTCTCCTTCTTCAATACCGGTGATCTCTAAGAAAGCCAATAGATTATGTAGGGTTCCTGTGAGAATGAAACAAGCTTACATTGAGAGAAACTTGAGTGGCTAAGAAGGTTTAGTGCATGCGTCCTTTGGGTCCATGACGACTTTTAATCTTCAATACCGGTGTCACTAAGTGACAACCGGTAGTATATGAATTGAACCCGATTATGCGCCTAAGTTGAATAATGCGGAGGGCTATTTCTTTTCACCCTTTACTTTACATTTCTTTTGATTCTTCAACTCCTTCTTTCTCCGATTCTCATTTCTCCTTTTATAATCATTCCTAAGGACTTCTAACACTAACTAATGGTAGTGTCCTTGGGTAGATCCCTCCGACTCTGGCGGATCATAGGACAGTTATTCCTAACCTTAGTCACCTTATAACTCCATGACTAACCTATGTTTGCCATTATAACCATTGTATGTTAAAATCTCTCTCAAAGGGTTTGTTAACGAAAAACATGTTTGAACCACGGTGAGAGATGAAGTTTTGCATAAATACTCCCCTCACATGTGCTTAATAGTTTTAATGGTTAAATGCACGGTGAGGAAAAGCGCGCACTTTTGAATTGATCCACTAAAGATAGACAATCTCCATGAGACACGGTTCGTTGAATAGTTAAAGAGATATATTGTCGACTTTTAGGTGACAACTAGCTCTAATAACTACCTTGAAGGTGTAGACAAACCTTGGAAGGTTGTCAAACCCGTCGAGTTCATGTCTATCAAAAGTTTCTCGAATGGTACTTTCTACTCGGACAAGTCCTTTGCGAGACACGTTTACATCACTAGCGAACTAGCTTGAAATTATTACCCGTCCGGGACAAGTCTTTTCGAGTTACTAACATTTTAGTACCGTCAATTCGTTGTTTAAGTCGAAGTTCACAGATTCATTTGCATTCACAACATATTTCTTATCACACAAATTTTCTCCCCTCAAAATGGCATATGACAATGTTATTTTGAAGCGTTTGAAATAAATATGACCATTTCGAGTGTTGCGGGAAGGCGACCACTATGAACAATTTGTGAACAAAGTTTTAAATCAAATACTCCCCTCAATTAGTGATATAAGCGGTTGAGGTTTTGAGAAATCTTATGGGAAGTACTTGTCTTTTGAGCAAAACCTTGAAAAGTGAAAGGTTTGATAGGTTTTACTCAAAAATAAGAAGCTTTCGCTCCTTTTATAAGGATTGTGGTGAGGCGTACCACGGGGTCCTTTCTTGACAGATCTGGGTTGTACCTTTGTTATGTGTGCACAAGCCATTCACATAAATAATCATACATCCAAAATTATATGAAGGAAACAATTCAAGGGGTACCGGAAGTGCGGTGATATTCCGAGGAGTTGCAGGCGTTGAAAGCCGATGATGTTTCTCTGAGTCGACCACCAACATAGCTTTCCAATCGTGCAGGCGGTCCCGCCGAACAACCGTTCATCAATCATGGTGATGATCGTCTCACATCCCTCCTTTCACGAGAATTCCGGTAGCTTAGGATTCCCAACTTTCGGTATATCCTTCAATCATCGCCAATCCATCCCTAACCGACTTCAAAGTATGATCCCCAATTTGTGGAGTTCACTACACGCCATTAGCGATTTCTTTGAAGTTCACTGCGGTAAACAACGCGAAAGGTTTCTTGATGGCGTGAGTTGTTTAAGTGGTTGATGTCGGGAAGATCAGGCGTGGTGGAGTGAAGTTTACGTTTACGATATGATTCAACGACCATACGTATATCTTGACCGTTCTTTGATCACGATCGTCTAATGAAGATGAGAAGCCGACTTGATAAATTCACGTTGAACTTGATCGAGAATTGTCTCATCGACCACATACTTTGGCAAGATACATGTCTTGATGTCGTTGAGGACAAGTTCTCAAAGTCGACCGGAGAATCCATAGTCTGTTCATCTTGTCGTTTGACTATGATATTCTTTAAGAATGTGTAGTCCACTTAGACTTGAGATCAATGTGTTTGATGGCCACGATGTCCTTAGAGCTATACAACGCATGTTGAGACTTACGAACCGAGGCGACACGTAGTAGATTCTTGGCGTTCGGGCCAATGATGAATCCCATACAATGCATCTTGGTCGTATGCTTGCGTTGTCGAAAACAAGTGAGTTGCACGTTCCTCGATAGCTATGCGGTTTGAGTAGATGGCATTTGGGAATGGAAGAGTCAATGATGTAGTGTATTTTCTCGAACCATCGCCACCATGGAGAAGAAATTCGGTCTTTGTTGAAGAAATATCGGAAGGAATCCTTGGTTAAATCTGCTTGGCCAATGGTCGGTAGAGGTTTGGTCGATCGGTGTAGTATGGAGGTTGTCCCTTTGTGTGAAGTCAATGTTTGCTTCGGATTGAGCCAATCCATGTTGTTAGACATAGCTCGGCGATGTTCTCAAGATGATATTCGACCTCGAGGCGCTTTGGTTGTCTTTCCATAGTTGAAAAGCTTCATTTTGATTCGCTTCAATTGATTTCGTCATTTTCTTCACATGGAACTTTTCTTGCAGCAGTTTTGCATGCTCCAATGTTGAACCATTGCCAATTCTTGACCTTCATCGGGGTAGGGAGTTTGATTGACAAGTGTGGAGAACCATTCAAACTCTTGGTTTTATCGTCATCTAGCCATATTACGACTCGGTGAGTCGTGCCTTCTTCTTTTGGAAGGCTTTGATGATGATTACGGTTTACGCACTTGTTTGGGTGAGGTGGGTTGTTGTCGGGGCTCGAGGACCTCTTCATCGTCACCACCCGTATACTCAAAGTAATCACCGGTTTATGAGTCGGGGTGGTAACTCGGAATCGTCCAGGGTTTATCGATGAAGACCGAGGGTGGAGGAGACTTTGTTGAGAAGAAGTCCGTGGTGGAGGAGGTGGCATAGATGTAGATTTACTAGGCCCTTACGGCGTTTAGGTGCGAGTCCTTATCCTTATCATCGTCATCTCTTGGCGTTTGGGTTGATCGGTGACTCCTTGCATGATGAGCGGGTTGAAAAGCAAGTAGACCTTGAAAAATTTAGCTTCATCCGAAGTAAATGTTCGGATCGCTTTGACATTTGCATCACTAGTTTAGCGATTAACTTTCATTCGAGAGATCGACTTCTTTGGCCATTGTATGTTTAACCAATGCGGCGATGTTAGGGGTGAGTTATGCGGAAAATATTTCTCTAGTCACACGGGGCGATGTCGAGAAGAAACTTGTGGGTTTGATCTCTTGCGACTTCTCCGGTTCCTTTTGGACTTTAGGAGCGATATCACGAAGGTACTTTTGAGTGTAACCTTCAATCATTTCATTTAGTTCCTCCTTTCGATGACTCTTCATGAACTTGAACAAATTCCTTTCTTTTTCCATCTTGTCTTTCTCATCATGTAAGTCTTGAATTTGGTCGACAAACCAATTCATTTTACGTAAAGTATGTCCTTCTTTCGACTAGTTGGATGACTTTCACAATCTTTGATGAGTCCGAGAAATCCAAGATTTAGGTGGTTTCTTCACGATTTGGATGATGATCTGGTTGTCTTTGTTGATGGTGGTTGTGATGAATGAGGCGAAGAATCCGATGATGAGGAGACATGAGGAGACTTCATGTCCTTAGGAGTTTCGAGGTTTTCTCCTTTGAGTGTGTTGGGTGTCTAGAAGAAACTTTGTATAATCATCCTCGTCATCCTTAGACTTTTCTTTCTCGATTATCTGTTTCTCAAAATCATACACAATAGTGTCCTCCACAGTTTGTTGTTGTTGCGGAAGAGTGGTGGCACGGATCCCTATCGGGTCGATTAACGCATCGGGATGCGGAGAGGTGGGCGGCTCCACTTGATCCTCGGGGCCACCCATTTGATCTTTAGCAAATGCTTGACCTTTTGCGATGTTGGACGATTTTGAACTTCTTTTCGTATGATTTATCCGGTTGCTCTTCTTCTTCTTCATGAGCTCTCATCATAGGGTACAAGTGCGAGTCTTCCCTTTAATAGTTTGAGGACTTGGAGGTTTTGAGTCTGAGGATTTTCATCCTTTGCGGTTTGAGTATGAGATCTCTTCATACGTGTCGGTAGCCTCGAGTCCTCGTCCACTGCTGTCTTTGCGGTTCAAGTGAAAGGATCGGAGTGGCTTCGAGAAGGAACTTTCTTCTTAGGGGTGGGTTTCCTCTTTGGAATAGGTTTCTTCTTTGGAGCATTCCTCGACTATCTGAACTTGTGACACTTCCGGCACTTCCTTTTACGGTTCTCCTTACAGGTGTACGGAAGATTTTCGTCGAGATGACCAACTTTGCCTTGTTTGATTGCTTCGGATATCTTTTATGCGATTCGAGCTTTCGACATCTTGATTAGAAGAAATCGGTAGCCTGACACCTTGTTTCTTTGTAGGCGTTTCCTTGATTCTTACGGATAGAATAGGTTCCGTCAACATGTCGTGATTTTCGGGGTCATTGAGCCTCTTGGGAATGTCGGGATGAAGTCCAAGTGCTCTGGATCAACAATTTAGTATATCGATGTATGGAATCTTTGAGCCAAGTTTGTTGAGAAATGACATCATGTCATCCCAAATCGAGCTTCGATAGCGATGTGTTTCTTGTTGACCAATGCCCGAATATTTGCGGTTCCATGAGCTTAGGGTGCTCATAGCATTGTCACGACCGAAGCAGACTTGGTGATGATCATGTAGAGAGTTCTCGGGGTTGAGGAATACTCTTAAGCTCTACGTGAGAGTGCTTGTTGATTACTCTGTAGCCTCGTCATAACCGATATCGATTAAGAATTGGAGAGTGAGCTCTTGTTGGTGAGGCATATAGTTTGGTTGGATCGACTTGAGAATTAGGAGAAACGACCCTTAAGTCTGCGGTGTAATGATGACTTGTTTGTGATTGAGTCACCGTCGCGTGGTTTGTCCTTTGACCCTTTCCATAGTGTTCGAAGCTGTTGGATGTAGATCTCGGGGCAGTTGCGAGTGAGTAAGCATGTTACGATACGGATGAGTCCTCGAATATCAATAGCAATAAGACATGAAGATTGAGCAAGTGAGGGTGTCAAAGTCAACACGGAGGTTATTCTTTCCTATCTTCATTGGATAGCCATGAGGATAGATATCGACAATGGAGAGAACTTGGTGCATCCACATTCATTTGTTCGACCATGTTGTGATGCGAAATAACATTAGCCAAAAGAACCAACATATCGAAAGACATAATGTTAGTCAACGAAGGTCTTATTGTCTAGTTATTGAATGTACGGTGTCAATGATTATTCTGAGTCCTAAGTCACTTGTATGTTCAATAGTTCAATGATGTAGTGAAATGTTTAGTGAGTTAGTTAACTTTAAGTTTTAAAGTTTATTTTATCACTTATTGTTCACAACATATCAGACGATTTAAGTTTATTAGTGACATTTTGGATTCGTGATGATATGATTAGTTTATTTACAAGTTTGTACAAGTAACAATTCATCATGAAGGTCAATCCGAGGTTAAGCGTAGTTTTGGCAAAGTTACTGCGTGAGCGGGAATGATATATGCTTAGGCGTAAACTTACGCGTAGAATCCTAACTACGGCGTAAGAAATGTTACAGCGTGGGAAAAGGAGACCTTATGCGTGGAGCTTATGCGTGGGCATATATTAACCTTACAGCGTAAGGCTACTCGTGAGTTGACCTTATGCGTGAGGTCCTTGTTTACGCATATCCTTCACGGGATCGCGTGGTCCCATATGTAGAACCTTATGCGTAGAAGCTACGCGTAAGACTAGTCTTCACGCATAACAAGCTACGCGTGGGTGATCATAAGCGTAGATTAATAACAACCTTGATTACGAATATTACGTGTTGCAAGCACGAAATAAAGCATCATTTCAACAAAGTTAAACACATAGCATTCGTTTTATGACAAATCAAAACACATTTGCGGTTTAACGATTCTGGCGTAGAAGCGCATCGCGTAGACTAAACCCTAGATCTCGGCGTATGAGATCTAGCCACGAATATGCATACTGGCGATTACGGGAGGACTAAGGAGCATATAGAGTTGTTTTGGTCAAGTTTTAACATCAAAAGTGTCAAGAATCAAAAATACCCAAACCGTATGAACACAAAACCCTAATTTCCATTTAAGAGTAATTAGTGTTTCTGGATGTAATCTGGGCCTAGATATAATCAATTCAACTTGATAACAACCTTATACAACAATCTTTTTCACCAAATCACTTCACATTCGAAAACACCCAATTCGACTTATAAACCTAATTTTCAAAAATCATCAATTAGTGTTTACGGGTGGAATTTGATGGTTAAAGCGATATTATTGAAGTATTTGAAACATTTTGACATAATCCATTTAACCACAACGTCCACACAATGATTGTGTGTTCATACGCATATCGTAGAACACATAATCACTTGTAACATAATTTTAACCGTTGGATTTGAATGAGATTCAAGACCTTATCTTAAAAACATGTTTAGATCACAAGAACACTTACACAATGAAGATCAAAAGCACGGTTTTGTTGAGTGAATATTAAGCGTAGGATGGTTTTAGGGTTTTGCAATAATGTGAAGAATAAACAAAGGTGGGAGGGTGTTTTATTAAGAGTGATTTTAACCTTTTGTGAGTTTTGGTCCCTCCACCTTTTCCTTTTTCAAACCAAGCCATTTAACTTCCATTTTGGTTACCAAGCGAAGATTTTAGGAAAGAAACATGACGACACTCCCCTCGACTTGAGAAAATAATGAAAGGTTATTAATTTAAGTCAGGGTGTCTTTGAACAGAAAATGTACCACCATTTGTATGAGAATCAACGAGATGTGATAACATGCAAGTACACGAGATGTTTTGAAGCAGTTAAAGAAAATTTTCTCCCCTCAACACTTGATCGGAAAAATCTTGAATTTTGAGAGATTAAAGTGTTGTGGAAAAAAAATACTTGCCATGTTGAAAGAAAGATAGATTAGGAGAATATTTTTGTTGTTTTATCGGATTTTATATTTTTGTATTTTGTTTTGAAAAATTTATTTACAAAAGATGTTTTGGTGTTTGTGGGTTTTAAGGCTGTTTTAAGAGGTCATCAATTCCTCTTGAGTCAAACACCTCATACCAATTCGGTGGACCAACTCATTAAACCTAGCGGGAGGCAAGGCTTTGGTGAGAAGATCGCCAATTGGTATTCGGTACCACAAAGTATAATTCAACGGTACCTGTTCCACGTGGTCCTTGATGAAATGATAGCGTGGATCGATGTGCTTTGATTTTGAGTCTTTGAGGCGGGTTGCGAGATTGCAATGGCACTCCGATTGTCATGATACATCGGGATTACATCAAATACGTAACCATAGTCTTTGAGTTGTGTTCTCATCAAATGACTTGAGCACAACACGCGGACATGGCTACATATTACGCTTGATTGATTGCGGCGATGTACAATCTGCTTCTTTGATTGCCAAGACACGGTTTATCATCAGAAATTGTAGTGCTCTGAAGTACTTTTCCTTGAGTCTAAGCATCCTGCGTGATCGGCGTCGAAAAGCGATTAGTTCAAAACCGAGAATCCTTCGGATACGGATCCCAATTAATGGTTCCCTTGATGTATCGGAGGATTCT
This sequence comes from Chrysanthemum lavandulifolium, assembly GCA_022545495.1. Taxonomy (NCBI): domain Eukaryota; kingdom Viridiplantae; phylum Streptophyta; class Magnoliopsida; order Asterales; family Asteraceae; genus Chrysanthemum; species Chrysanthemum lavandulifolium. The sequence continues at coordinate 92,498,595 of CM040245.1, read as the reverse complement.
TTTAGCCTCGAGAGGTGGGTTTCGGTTGGTCGCGACGATAGCGGGAGCATAGATAAGCGGCAAAGACAATATCAGTGCGCTGGGTTGTTAGATACATGAGGACCCAATAATACTTGGTATTTGGTGGGGTCAACTAATTTCCATGTAAATCGACATCTAGCTTCTTGGTATGAGTCATTGGTGTGGCATAAGTATCACGGTTTTCATTCCAAATTTGTTTAACAATTCAAGGGCATATTTGGGTGACTCGAGAAAAATACCACGGGGTGATTGATGAACTTGCGGTCCTAGAAAGAGCGTAAGTTCACCCATCATGGACATTTCAAAATTTTCTTCATTAGTTTTGCAAAAGCGATTGAAAACTTTTATGTGTAGACCCAAAATGATGTCATCCACGTAAATTTGAACAATTAAGATATGTGCCCGTGATATTGTATAAAAGAGTTGGGTCAACCGAGCCTTTGGTGAAATTATTGGCAATGAGGAAGGATGATAGCTTATCGTACCATGCAGGGGCTTGTTTGAGACCATAAAGAGCTTTGTTCGGTTTGTAGACATGGTTCGGGAACTCGGGATCAACGAATCCATCGGTTGGTGACATAGACCGTTTCTTTAAGTTGCCCATTGAGAAGCGCCGTTTTGACATCCATCGATGAACCGTCATGTTCATATGAGCATGACGCGAGAAATATCGAACCGCCTCAAGGCGAACAGCCGGAGCAAAAGATTCTTCAAAGTCTATTCCTTCTTCACGGCGATAACCCTTAGCAACTAGGCGTGACTTGTTTGGATGGCGTTCCCTTGACATCAATTTGTTTTCCAAATCCATTTTAGACCAATGGCGTAGACCCTGTTGGTCTTTCAACGATTCCCATACTTCAAGGCGTTTGAATTGGTTGAGTTCTTCTGCATGGATTCAATCCGGTTGTCTTTAGTCATTGCGTCTTTAATGTTTTAGGTTGATTGGCGGACGGTGAGTGCATAAATGCAATGTTCACCGTCGAGTGAAAACGTTGTCTCGTAACGGTTGGTTGATTCGGGTTGCCAATAATGTTAGCGGAGGATGGTCTTTGTCCATCTATGTGTAGAGGTTGATGTTGGTATACATTGTGCGGATTCGAGGATTCAAATGATTTGTTGAAGATTCCGCTACATCAGTGCGGCGATCTCATTGGCAAGCGGGTTGAAGAAGCATTTGGATCAAAATCTGCGGTGGGGTACTTCATTGAGAATATCATCATTTGGTTCATCATTGTTGGGCGGTATGTTCAAGCTGTTGTGTTGGAGTCAATTGGTGTAGGTGCATCTTCAACGATGGTTGTTGTAGCGGTGTATCGGTATAGGAATATTATCGGGTTGTGCGGTGAGCAGCGGATACACAGAGCACGTTCATCAATATCGTCACGAGCGGAGGAGCAAATAACCTTTCCATTTGTTGTGAGTTAGGTGAGGGCTTTCTTGGTGATGATGGGGTTGAGGAAGTTTAAGCGGTTGTGACGGGTTCTAATTTGTTATACTCGAAGCCATTTCCGTGAGTTCATCGAAATGAGCATGAATCGTTTCCATTACCTCCTTGGTTCGACGATTCCAGTTGGAAACCTTTAGAATTGTCACGGTATCAATAAAGACTCCAATATCGACTTTGGCTTTGAGCTTTCCAAAATCATCACGATCATTATTCGGATAGCAAAGGGATCCAAATACATGAAAGTGTTTGAGGTTCGGTTTATAGTTGTGGACAAGCTCGAAAGGTGTTTTGTTGTGGCGTTTAGTGATCATAGAGCGGTTTTGAGTATAGCATGCGATGAATCGACACGCCCATAAGTGTCTGGAAGTTTAGCATTGATTAACATTGTTCTTGCGGCTTCCACTAACGTTCGGTTTAGTCTTTCAACAACTCCGTTTTGTTCGGTGTCCGTGCAATAGATGTTTGATGTTGAATTCCCACTTTCTCATAAAATTCACGAAGGGTTTTGTTAACAAATTCGGTTCCTTTATGCATTACGATTATCCGTGCGGTGTTGCGGAGTGAACACTGTATTTTTGTGAGAAAGGTGATGATCATTTGTGGAGCTTGGTCTTTGCTACGAAGGAAGTAGACCCAAGTCCATCGTGAGTAGTCATCAACAATTACTAAGATGTAGCGTTTGCCGTTGATCGTTTGCTGCGCATTGGGCCACACAAATCCATGTGAAGAAGATGAAGCACATCTTTGAGAGTTGTGTTCCACCTTTGAAGGAAAATGAGCACGAGTGCTTTTCCCTTGTTCACGGTGAGCAAAGGTGATCTTTTGAATACCGGAATCGTGGTAGTCCTTCAACTAGTTTGTGTCGAGCAAGGTTGGTGATGGTTTGAAAGTTTAGATGTGAGAGGCAGCGGTGCCATAGCGAGATTTTGTTGATGTTGCCTTAGAAAGTAAGCGGATGGGAGAGGAAGCAACCATGTCTTGCATAGAGATAGTGTAGAGACTAGAATTACGCGAGCGGACATAAGGTCATTTCCTTGTAGATCACGAATGAAACAAGTTTTCTCCTGAAAGCAACCTCCAAATCTCCATCACAAAATTGACCTCTTGAAAGCAGTTGTGACCGGGGCCTTCCACATAGTAAACCTGCTGATTTCGATGTTCCCATTAACATAATCTCCGTAGCCCATGATGGGCTGCAGTGATCGTTCGAATCGGCGGTGCCAATGAACTTTGCAATAAAGTTTGATAACAGTTTAAGGTTGCTGTCATGTGTCGGGAACATCCGCTATCAACAATCAGAGAATGATCATATCACTGCATTACACACAGGCGACACGGATGGAATAGAAGTAGATGTGGAACCCGAAATGTTAGAGGGTTCAAGCGGTATATTAGACATACACACATTAAAATTTTAGGCATCCACTTAAATCCTAGTGTGTTATATATCCATTTCGCCATCTGTAACTACTCTTTGCTTTAGTCTTAGTGAAAGCACTAGGTGGTACTACATTCTTAGGAGGTGAAGCGGTAGCTCTTGTGATAGCAATGGTTGCCTTAGAATCTAAAGAAGGTGGTTTACCAAGCACGGACTTAGAATGATTAGTGGGCCTAGAGGTATTCCGATTCTTAGGATTCCGTAATCTAGAGATTATAGCTTTAGCAACACATTTGTCATGACAATCGAATTCATACTCTTTCGACAAATAACACAAGGTGCATCGGTGAATATCAAAAGTACTTAACGGTTTAGCATTCGTTACATCACTATTTCTATTACATTTGCGGACGTAACATCTATAGTGGAAGCAACATGAATTTTATTGAGTCCTAGGGTGTTCTTCTACTTTAGCATTCCTTATTGATCTTTTCTTAGGTCGCAACTTCCTATTCTTGATTGAGTGCTCTAGGGTGTGAAGTGCGGACGTTTGGAAAAGATGCAACTATTCTGTTTGATGAGGGAAACACATTAGCAACTTGTGATTTGGCGGTGGGAATTCTAGGTTCACGATTACTAAGTGTGTTGGTGCTAATCTCTTAATCACGATGGCGGAAGTTGTTCATACTTTCCTAACATTTCCGTAACTTAGAGATGGTGTGAATCGGATCTTGATTTTGAGCGAATATTACCGGCAAAATTCATGACTTCTCTAGTGTGAGCAAGATAGTGATCAAGTTCGTTTGATGCTTCATCTCGAGTCTTTTGAGTAAATCAAATATGATACCATATTCTGTTTAACTTTTAAAGTTCTTGTTCATATTTTGAGATTTGACTTTTCAAAGACACGTTTTGATCATCCAGTTGTTCAATTTTAGGATCGAAGATTTTGCACTCAATTGAGCGATTTTCTTTTGAAAACTAAGTTGATGGTTGTGAATATCTTTTCACACCAATGAAACGACGTTTTGCATTGTAAATTTCCGTGTGTGTCGTTTATTTTCGACTTTTAAAGACTCGATCTGAAGCACATTATCGGTGTTCTCAACGATAACAACAGTTTCAACAATATCGGTGAGAGATATAATCGGATGCAAATGGCAAGGCATGAAGTAACACAACATTATGGATATCGGCACGAGATAACATCTTCTAAGAGTCGATCAACATCTTTTCTCAATAGTTTCTTTTTGCGTTTTGTGTTCGAAATAGATGTTTACATTTTCTCGGCGTTTTCATTACCCAAGTTCCTTATGAAAATCCTTTTCGAGCAATTGCACAACTTTTCAAGTTTTAACATTAGGTAAAGATTTTTACGAAAGATGTCTCTTTGTTCTCGCGCGGGCGATTGAAAATGTTCAACTTTGATTTCGGATCGATATTCTATCTCATGTTGTAAAATTTTGAGGTCGACCATGAAAATGTCAAAATATCGAAGGATTTTTCGATTTTCGGGTTTTGAGTTTACTTCACTAATGGAAGGTAAAGGACCATAAGTTTGTGCAAATTACATTTTGGGATTAACATGAGAAGACTCGGTGTTTTGATGATAACCCTTGGTGTGTTAGAAGAATCCGTTGGTGTGTGAAAGTGACCGCGTTTTATAATTAAAGGTTTGTTGTAAACAACATTTTTAATTTTGATCGACTCTCGTCTTACGCATCTAATTCCTCTTGACGATGATATTCAACAACACTCATGTGATATTATCAATTTTGTATTACCTTTGGAAACTTGAGGAGTTGGTTTGAATGTTTTTAGTGAAAGCTTTGGTTTATGTCGCTAGATTTTTCCATATCCTTTTGGATTGGGTTTTAAGGTAAATTTTTCAATAGTCATTACGGATTCACCATGTTTGTAAACAACAGTTTTAAACTCTTTAAGTTTGTTTTGCAAGCGAGAATTTCTTCAAGAAGGTCATCTACCCGATTCGTTGAATGCTTTTTGTATCACGGGGCTGTTTTGACAATTTAACAACTCGACCTTAGATTTTTGATTTTCCAAGGTGAGGCGTTAATTTGCTTTTTATGTTCGTATTTGAGTTGTTCTAATTCGAGACAACAAAGCATTCTTCGAGGTGGCTAGATCACGCATCTGTCTCTCTAAATATTTTTCGTTTTGATGAGATTTTGCAAAGCGGCTTCAAAACCTTTTTCACAGTTTTCTTGAGTTTTGAAAAAGTTGAGTTGCATTTGTAAACATTCAAAATCCTTGGTTAATGATGCATTTTACTTTTAAGGATTGATTTAATGCATAACATTCCTCCATTTTGATTTTATGGTCTTGAATTAACCGAGCAAAATCCGGATGAGGCAGCAGATCATCTTGTTCAGCGTGAGTCTCAACATGATCATTCTTTAGATCCTCGAAATGCGACCACGGAGTCAATTTGATTATCAAAGGAAACCATAAGGTCATCTTGATCGTCAAATGTAACTACTGAGGTTAACTTGAAAATCATCGAGAAGAAGATGTAGAAGACTCATTTGAGCGATCGATCCGATCGTGCGGATTCGAGATATTGGCGGAGATATTAGTTCGAGATATGATGATGGTTTGTTCGGTGCACGAGACAAGCCATCGATGTCATCTCTTGGGCTGTATCACTCATATGCGGCTCATGCATATTAGCCATCAACATAACGATTGCATTAGCTGCAAGTCCTCCATATCATCATCGAGTGCGCATCGCCATAAAGCTCGTTCTTTATGCGTAAGAGATCCACTGACTTCATCCTTAAGAGCGAGTAAGGCCTCTTTGAAATAAGCTTGCCCCTAGTCCTTGGCTTTGGGCATGCATTAGCCAGTGTCCCTTCTCATTGCGGTTGTAGCATCTAAGACCATTTAACCGATTACGAGCATTTCCTGTTCCACCACTTGAGCTCTATTGTTATTCCTACCCACGACATTAAACCCTTGACCACCGCCCATCGGCGACCATAATCACGATTACGAACTTCAACCGTCCATTGTTCACATGACTTGAGTCCGTGTGTTAGATGAGGAGCGAATCGATTGTTGGATTTGTTGGTGTAACGGCCAAAAGCATTAGCAATCATCACAAATCCTTGTTGCAATGCTTGAGCGGATCTGTTTCCTCGATCGCTTCAACGACATATGCTTGAGCATTGTTCTTTGTATGGAACCAATTGATTTTGTTGAGGTTGTATTGTGAAGGTGTGTTTGAAGCGATTGGTTGAGTTCTTTGGTTGAGAGGATAATTACATTGAGCATACAAGGCAAGTTGTTGATTGTCCGGTTGTGTTGTTTAGCAATTTGAACTCGGAGAATCCTTTCGATCAACTTCCTTTTCATGAGGCTTCAAGTAATCGTACAACAATCCATAAGTAGAATGATGCATATTCTTGGCAGCGGAGAAAAATGACATACTTCTCCCATTACGGACCAAGACTACTCGGGAACTTAGTATTCTTTGCAATTCTTGGCATGATGATGTTGTGTTTATCCAAATCATTGATGATATCGAAAATCGATGATGATAGGACTCTAGTGTCTCTCGGGTTCAATCATGAAGTGTTCATAAGCCAAATAAATTTTGGATTCCAAATCCTCGATTGAGTCTGAGATCCTTCCATAAGAAGGCGAATATGATCCCACATTTTTGTGCGATCTTTTGAGCATCAACACTACGAAGAATTGGGTTTGGTAATCCTAAGAGGATGTATTCCATTGCAAGTTCATCGACTTCATAGTGTAGAAGTTACGTAGGATTTAAATCTGCTTGATAGCAATGTTGGTTTGTTCATCTCTTGGTGGAGCAAGTTGGATCTCCGGGTACAATGACGATAGGCATCTCAAATGGACCTTCAAGATAACCTTCTTTAAGAACTTTCCATGTGGCTTCTTGGATCACAAAACCTAAAGAACCTTATCACCCATTGATCGTAGTTTCTGGAGTGAGCATTGGAGGTCTATCAAGTGATCGACTTCATGAATTGATTGTTGGTGCTTAAAGCTTCACACATCTTTGCAAACCAAGTGGGTTCCTTCATAGTGGTCCGTGATGGATGTTGATTGAAATCGGTTGTGTAGGGTTGAACTTGAAGGCTTGGTTGTGGTTGAACCATTTGTGGTTGTGGAATTGCACCAAGTTGTGGAGTATGTTCTTGATTAAATTGTTGTTGATAAATAGCTTGTTGTTGATTCCATTGTTGATGTTGTGGAGTTAATTGTTGTTGTTGTTGATGATTATAAGTGTGAGGGAAATAGTTAGAGTATGGTGGTTGAGACATGATGATAAACTTGTGTGGTAAAGATGGATCTTTGTAGTCGAATGAACCTTTGTTGATGAAGTATCCTTAGGCGTAGAAAAGACAAGAACCAAGTAGCACTTATGCGTAAAAACACCAAAAGTTACGGCGTAACAATGAGGAGTTACGCGTGGGTTTTAGCTTCTGGCGTAAGTAGGAAAACACTAAAGTTAGCGTAGACAAAAGTTAGGCGTGAAAGCGTGGGCGTGGGATTACCTTATCGTGAACCGTAGTTTCTGGCGTAAAGTGAATCTTATGCGTAGGAATTCTCGCGTAAGCTTATCTTATGCGTAATTTTAGGGTTTTGCCCAAATGATCTTTACACTTCACGGTGCAAAAGATATCCAAAGTCGACGTATTTTCGGACTTATCCAAGTAAGAAAACACGGATTAAACCGAAAATTGAAGATCAAACCAAGGAACAATCTTACAGCGTAATTTTAGGGTTTTGATACGCGTAGGATTACTCGTAACTTTGATTACGCCCAAATGTGTTTCTAAACCGGTTTTTGTTATGGAATAGCTTCAATAGTACCAAAAGAACACAAAAGTGTGAATTTTGATGTACCAAAGCGCTAAGCAGTTTCTGTAGAACGACACCCACGAACAAAAACTAGCTTAAAAGCGTAAATCCCGCGTAAAGTTTGAAACTTTTGCCAAAAACAAGTATTTTAACACCTCAAAACATTGAAAGTACAAGAATCTTGGATTAAAAAGTGTAAAAACGAGTTTTAAGATAACCAAAGAATGCGTTATCTCTACGCGTAAGATCCAAAACCAAAACTTCAAAAACAAGCGAGTACACCCAACTATTTGGCGATTGATACCCTTTGTTAGGTCACTAGTTTTACAACACAAGTAATATAGAAAGAGATAAAGGCGGTTGAACAACACACAAACACACACACACGTAAAAGTAAAGAAAGGTTTAGGCGTAGAGTGTATGTGAAAGAGTAACTTGAACAACCAACCCTCGAATGAGGGTTTACAAGAGTTTATATAGGCAAGGAGCTAGGGCAACACTCCTCTCCTTCCCTATTCCTTATTGGGCTTGGATCAAGCTTATGGGCCTTCTACATAAGCTTGACCTTAAACAAACATAAAGGCCATAATAAAGCTACCTATTACATATGAAATATAAATACTTGAAATCTTGTTTAGGAGTGATTCCAACATTCTTTCTTTTAAAACCGGGTTATTGCTCGAAAATGACAATAAACCATTTGTTCTCTTTCTCCCAAAAATATTTTTTGATTTTTGATGATTTTTTTTTTTTAATAAAAATTGAACAAACATCTAAAGTCCCGTGTCATTCTTTGAATGACAAAGACAAAGACCGTAGATATTATCGAACCGAGAAAAACATGACAAAATGACAATATTTTTTAAAGATTTTCAATTTTTTGATTTTTATGGATTTTGAAAGTTTTATGATTTTCTATTTGATTTTTGAGGGTTTTATGATTTTTTTTTTTTTTTTTTGAATAAATATTTACAAGAGATAGATGAAGATAGACCTTTACTCCTCGTCTTTCTCCCGAAGACGTTTGAGTGTTTCGGTTGAAGGCTTTTCAAGCCAAGACGGAAAGAATAAACTCAAAACGTTCTCTTGGAAGAGGTTTGGTGAAGATGTACGCTAACCGATATTCGATCCTCACAAAATAGAGTTCCACCACACCTTTTTCCACTTGTTCCCCGATGAAATGATGTCGAATGTCGATGTGCTTTGCTCTTGAGTGTTGAACGTTGTTGCATGAGAGAGCAATAGCACAACAAGATGACATGGCTATGTATTCACCTCAGAGAAATAGAAGTACTCATTTGCTTTTGAAGACCACTCACAAGCTTATCACCCAAAAATCGAGCACCTCAGCACGTGCTTGACGATTATCTTGACATCCTGCATGATCAAGATCTCGCATAGGCCGTTAGTAACATACCGGTGTCCTTTGGTACCATAGTCCCATATTGATGGTTCCTTGAGATACCGAAGACCCGCTTAATCGCTTCAAGGTGCTTTTTAGTAGGCTTAGCACGGTATCTAGCACACATGCAAACAATGAACAAGATGTCCGGTCTACTAGCCGTGAGGTACATCGGGGATCCAATCATACTACGATCAATCATGGAGTGTCAACAGGTCACTTGAATCAAATCCAAATTTCTTTAAGATCTCGGTTGCATATTTAGATTGATTTATGAAAATGCCTCCGGACTTTGTGAAATTTGTAATCCTAAGAAAAATGACATTTGTCCCATCATTGACATTTGAAATTTAGAACTCATTTCGTTTGAAAACGGTCACACTCATTGGGGTCGGTCGAGGCAAAATGATATCATCAACATAAATTTGAACGTGAATTAAGTGTTTGCACGACTTCACGGTGAACAATGTAGCATCAACTACTCCTTTCTTTGAATCCGTAGATAGAAGAAACTTTGATAGCGTATCATACCATGCCCTTGGAGCTTGTTTTAAACCATACAGAGCCTTCTTCAAACGATAAACGTGGGTAGGATGCTCGATTCACAAAACCTTCGGGTTGGGCGACATAGACGACTTCTTTAAGATCTTCATTCGGAAATCGCTCACACGTCCATCCGATGGACTACCATGTTCTTACTAGCAAAGATTAGCCAAAAGATTACGATTGCCTCAATTCGAGCAACAGAGCAAAAGATTCTTCAAAGTCAATACCCTCCTCTTGACGGTATCCTTTAGCAACTAATCGAGCCTTGTTCTTCAACACATCACCATGCTCATCAAGTTTCACTTTGAAAATCCATTTTAGAGCAATAATCATTGCACAACTGGAGCGGTACTAACTCCCATACATCAAGTCGATCAAACTCATGAATTTCTTCTTGCATGGCATTGAACCAGTTGTCTTCATTCATGGCGGTTTTAACATCTTTTGGTTCGATCTTAGAGAGTACGGAGGCATCGGTTGCAAGTTGTTTGCGAGTTGATACTGGACGAGAGGGATTTCCAATGATGTTGTCTAATGGATGATCATGAGTCCATTTTCTGAGGTGTTCATGTGGTTGTTGTTGCGGAACTGAAGTAGCCGAGTCGACATCTCCTGATGAAGATGGTTCAAGATGATTCAGAGCAAATATATATTTTTCAAAGCAGCATCTTGAGGGTAGCAAAGGGATTAACTTCATCATTGATGCTAGAAGCAGTTCCATGATGTACATTCAAGATTGATGATTTGTTGATGAGACAGAGTGATCGGCAGCAGCGCTTGACTTAATGAGATTGAGACCAAGGGTTGACTTCATTCACGAGGATAGGAGCACCTCTATTGATGGAGCGACCTCTATTTTGGAAAATCTAAATGATTCTCTCTTGAAGATGTTATGACTACCGATATCATGTCCATTATTTTACAAACATATTCGTTGAAGATCATGAAAGACTCAAGATGAGACCTCCGCAATTGTTTCTAAATATGAAAAAGCTCTTGAAAAACTTGAAAAGAAAACGTGTCATATTTTAAACAACTTGATCGAAAATGAGGAATGCAAGTATGACAAAGTCGTCGTATGAGCGTGCCTACAAGGACATGCAAGAGCAAAATGATTTTTGAGAGTTCACCGAAAGTCTAAAAGGAAAGGTCATGGATACTAAGTTTGCAAAACCATTGGTGAGGAGAAAACAAATGTTCCCAAACCGGTTTTAAACCAAAATGTCTATTTCTCGTTTCCTCCAAAAGTCAATGAGAAAAATGATTTGTCAAAACAATCCTCCACAGACTTTGCCTATCAAAAACGAATTATCCAAGGTTTTGAAAACCGCTTTTGATAAAGAAAAAGTGATTACACATGGCACTTCTAGGAATAGTACACGGAATGTGACCAAAATCCATTAAAGAATCATTGGTTCTAACAACATGGTTAACAATCACTATCTAGAAGAAGCTAGGAAAAAGGCACATACTCGAAAAGATGGAATTCTAGGTGCAACATCTAGGGTGATGAATTCTACAAGATTTCAAGGCACCGCTAGTAGTAGTAAACCATTACCTAGGAACACTCTACAAAAGACTAGGGATTGGCTTGCATCTAAGAGTAGTTCTTAAAAGAAAATGCTATGCCCTTAGAAAACAACACTAGGAATTCTAAGTCTTTTCAAACAAGAATCAATTTCCAAAAGACCGTAGTGACAAAGTTAAAGTTGTTGTTTTAAACAAGAATATTTGAATTTGTCCGTACTACATGTAAAAAATGTGTCTTTTCACTAATCATGATGCATGTGCCTTACAATATCTCAAGAAAGATAATTCTCGTGCCAAGGCACAATCCACTAAGACACCAAATAGAAAAAACCCGTTGACAAGATGAACATCAAAAGGAAACCTAATAGGTGGATCTCTTCAGACGTAGTTTTTGAGAAAATGAGTCTTCCACGCATCGATAAGAAAACAACTCCTAGATCTTACCTTAGGTGGATACCTACGGAAAAGTTTTCAACCAAATAGGTCTTAGATGGATTCCCGGGAAAGATTTTTGATACTTGCTCCAACACGATAATAGTGAAACTCATCAAGATAAGGAAGTCAAAACCACTACAACCGACGATAGTGATCACCCTCACCGTGAGGAATCTTGTACTTCTAACACTGTTATTTGTGAAAACTCTTCTTCTTTGGTTGCGGTGAATCAAATATCTCGAACCCACTCATCGAGGGTTCTAATTGCAGAAAATCTTCTTCTTCATTCTCTCTATCCTCTATTTTGATTTTCCATTTCTTTTATAAAACCAACAAAAGCAAAATATAAAAATATAAAATCTTTCAAAAATACAAAAACAATAGAAAATCAAAATCCAAAATATTCTTCTACGACATGTCTCTCGTATAATCGATATTCAGACGTTTCTAGAAATGTCATTCAACAATGATACGGGCATGTACGGATGCTCGAGCGAGAGTTCTTTATATGTTTTCTAAAACATGTCGTTCCTCAAAATTTCTCAAAATAATGGCTTTCTTATACTTGAGACGAAACCGGACTTCAAAATTTATGGCTTCGGACACATCGATTCGGGACCCGCTTCAAAGAAAGGAAAGTGCGTAACAAATCAAAGGTTTTAAATATTTTCAAGCACTATTCCTAAAAACACAATTGTTTGTAAGTATTTCACTTGCAACCCGATCTTTAAAGAAAGGAAAGTGCTACATAAAATCGATTTTCATAAATATCGAGCACTTATCCTAAAACAAATGAAGATTATTCTTCTCGAATATCTTCAAAAGATTTTCAAAATCTTCATCATCTTGAGTACCATTGATTGAAACTTTTCAAAAGATTTTCAAAATCTCTCACATTCGGTACCAATATAACTTCCTCTAAACCCTTAATTGATTCCAAATTTTACGTAAGAAAATATGCTTTCTTTAAGGGGAGTATAAAACCAAAATTGTTCCAAAATTCATGCTAAATCGGTTTCTCCAAATGCTTTTGAAAACATATCTTTTAATCAATTTGTTTCAAAACATCATCGATATGCTATTTTTGAGGAGAAAGCGTGATTAAATGTGATCAAAATGTTTAATGATCGTGGTTTGAATCTCAAAAGAGCTCGACTCGAGACATAACCAATGAATTGACGAGCAATCATGTACCATCTCGAGAAACTTTCTATGACTTGACCGGACGGGTAATAATTTCAAGCTAGTTCTCTAGTGATGTAAGCGTGTCTCGAATCGGTCTAGTTCATTTAAAGTCGATCAATTCAAAAGTGCGAACTATACCCTCTATGTGCGATTCTGTCAAAACTTATAAGCACATGTGAAGGGGGAGTGTTTCTGAAAATATAAAACTCTTGGAGTGTTCCAAACATGTTTTCTATCATAAACATTCTGAGAGATTTTCAAGAAAAATGGTTTTATGGCAACAATAGGACAGTCATGGAGTTATAAGGTGACTAAGGATAGGTAAATTCGTCCTATGATCCGCCAGAGCCGGAGGGATCTACCCAAGGACATCACAAATAGTTAGTATTAGAAGTCCTTAGGAACGATTGAAAAAAAGGAGTAATGTGAGAAAGGAGAAAGAAGGGGTTGAAGAGTTAAAAAGAAATGTAATGAGAAAGGGTGAAAAGAAATAGCCTCCATATTCAACCTTAGGCGAAACCGGGTTCAATACATATGCTCTTGGTTGTCACTAGTTGACACTGGTATTGAAGACAAAGACGTCATGGACCCAAAGGACGACCGCACCTAACCTTCTAGCCACTCAATTCCTCTTAAAAGGATTTGTTTCATTCTCACTGGGAACCCTACATAATCTATTGACTTTCTCTTAGAGATCGTTGGTATTGAAGAGAGACCCTCTCCTAGTCTCCGCTCAGAAAACCAAAATGCACTTATTGAGTCTAGAGCCACGAGATTCATCAAAAGATCTCATAGGAACACTTGACATGACATCGCTTGTTGTCCATCAATAAGGGCACAAGTGATATATTATAGAGTCCCACGCAGTCTTAGCAATCGCCGAACATTTATGAGAGGTTTCACATCCGTGATCTTCAATGATTGAATGGAAACTCCTGCCGGTCAACATCAAGCGACCACGGCAGCAGTCGCCGGTAATTCTCCGTGGATTACGCTTAGTGTGTCTCAAACGGTCTGATCGTGGGGTGATGCTTGGTGTACCTCGGCGACTCATCGAATAGATGTACTTGGTATATCGTGTTATCTCACTTGTGGGACTCCAGTTCGAGGCGGCCTCTGTGAGAATTAGAGACGTGTTTTCACACTATCTTTGTTAACACCTCGAAATTCAAACTTGTAAGTGCCGGAATCCGCTTATTACTAACAATGTTTTATGTTTTCTTCTTATGGAAGCTCTGGAGCGGATGGATCGTGCAGACTCGCCACATGCTCATACCAACAACACATGAAAGTTCTCATCATAATCAAAGGAGATGATTCTTCGTCAATGTCAAAGAATCTACAAAGTGTAAAGACTCGAGAACTTCATCATTGGAAACTCAAAGTCAAATAGAAGTGTGAGCATGGTGAAGAAAGGCGTGGAGACACCTAACCAACGAAGTTGACAACGGCAGACAACCACATTAACTGATCACAAAGCATGAAGGAACAAAGAATTAAGACTATTCTATATCTACTCACAAAGTTCAAGCTCAAAAAGATTAAAGACCTATTCAAGTGGAGCATCTTTTGAATGACCACCCCTTAGGGGGAGATTGTTAGCCTTGATTATTTTTATTAGAAGTGATGGTCATTCACATTTAGGAACTTTGTAACGTGTGTTAGATATCATGATAGAATAGTCAACGGGCTCGTGGATTGGGCTAAGCTAATTGGGCATAAGTTAAGATAAGCTAGCCTTGTCTAGTTCGTGTAACCCAAGCCCAATCCAAGTCCATCTCAAGGCCCATGGCCAAGCCTTAGGGCATCATCTCTCTTACCTATATATACCCCTCAAGTATGTCATTTGAGGGGTGTGCTTGAAAGTGTGTGTGTGTGTGTGTATTTTCTCTCTCAAGGAATATACAACTTATTGTTTGCATATCTTATCATCACATACACGGATTTTATATCATCAAGTCACCAAACATCTTTATCTTTTCTTTCTTTATACGCATAGTATTTGTGTTGGGTTTCACGAGTTCCACGCGTAACTTTGGTTAACGTGGGTATTACGTGATAAGGTTGATATATCGTAGTGGTCCTACAATAAGGCCAGTCCGTCGTGACTGGGACAACATGGATCAACCCGAGCCACGTCGCCTTTCTCTCTCCAATGACACAGGACCCGGATACCCGGTCGACGACCAAGGAATTTTTTTTTTTTTTTTAATTCAAACATTTTTAACATTAAATTTAAATTTCATTCAAATTAAAAAAAAAAAAAAAAAAAAAAACATTACATTACGAAATTAAAAAAAAAAAAAACATTACACTACGGTTTAAAAAAAAAAAACATTACAATACGAAATTAAAATAAACACTACAATACTTAAACTAATAATCTAAATTGTAACGTGCTTTGATTGTCGCTTAACTTTATCCAACTCTTCTAGTTGGCGGCGGTCAAATTTGGGTCGATTGGGGTGTTGTAGAAGATGATGTCGGACTCCGCTTTGATGTCCTCGGAGCTCAAGTTTTCTTTTTTATCTCGAGCTCTTTTCCTCAACCGTAACCAAGTATCTTCTAAACCCTGCTTATTCTTACCTTTATCCTCTTTTGACGGCTTCTTGGTCTTTAAGAAATTTTTGGCCAACGATTGCATAAATGAGTCGGATGGAACATCATCATCACGAGAGGAGGAGGATGCTTTCTTCCTTCCTTTGTCACGACGACCGGTCGTGATTCTCTAGTCGCTTCTCACAGAATCATCAACGTCATAGACATCGAAAGGATCACGAGCTTGGGTTGAACCGCAGGTGTGGTAGAACCCTTTGTTTTCTTCCGACTATTTGTTGATAAAGCCGGCAACTCAACCTCCTTCCAAGCAGCATGACCCTTTAAAACCTCGTAGCACTCCTCCAAAGTGAAATCATGACCGTACGTCATACGGTATTCTCTAAGAGCTTTTGAAGTGTCGTCGATGTCATTCTCACCGCTTCCATGGGTATTCTTGATATTCTCCATGATAGCACAATAATTTCCAACCCTATTACGAATCCTGCTCTTCCATTTGGTAGTGATGGAGTCATAGCTTGATCTTTGCCGCTTCTTTCTTAAAGTAGTCGATCACTAACTCCCAAAACTTGAAGTGGTTACGGGCGTTTCCTCCGCCACGTTTTCCAAACATAAACCCAGCTTTACAAAGCACCACCTCTTCCTCCTTTGTCCATGGCTCTGCTGACCTTCTTGCTCTTTCCCTTGCTTGTTTAGAACTTCTTGCCTTTGTCCTTGGCCTTTGAAGCACGTCTAGATGGTTGCTTTGGTTTGATGGGGACATCTCTTCGTGAGCGGTTTCTCATCATCGTAATCATCAGCGGGAATGGAACCATGGAGCGAACCGTGGTGCGACAGTGACCGAACCTTGTCCCATCGAAGCATCTTGACTTGGGTAGTTTTGTGTCGGATACTCAGGCATCCAATCTTCAAATTCATGTCTAGATTAGTGCTTGAATCGGGAATAAGGTTGATACTGGTTGAGAAGGATAAATGAAGTCCATGTTTGGATGGTAACCGGACCCGCTGGGTTCTTGCCGTAATCATGGTAAGAACGTTGCGGTGGGACAAAAGGACGGTTAAGATAAAACGCGTTTTGGTTTTGATTTGGTTGGGGTAGTTGTGATTGATATTCAAAACCTTGGACGAAAGCGAATAGGAGGCGGTTTGTTGTGGTGATATGCCGATTAACTCGAAGTTGTTTTCCGTGAGAAATTTAGATCCAGGGCATTTTGGGGTAGTCGTGATCGTCGGGTTTTGATTGTGGGGTATTTTCTTTGACATTTTGAAGTTGGATAAGAATTAGATTGAATTGAATGTAGATGAAAATGGTAAGTTGTGAATTGTGTTTGAGGTGAAGTGGGTATTTATAGAGTGGTAAAATGGGTTTGAAATTTTTTATTTTTTTTTTAATTGAATGACCAAACGGTCGTTTTTTAAATTTTGTATTAAATGTACACTTTATGATGCGTTGGGAAGGAGAAAACATGCGTCAATATCGAGTGAAAAAGGAACTGATATTCACAAAATGAGACCACGACCGATGTGGCAACCGGCCACCCCCAATCGTGCCCAACCGATCTAACATCAGTCGAAGGTCAAAAAAAACGATGCCCAACCGATTTCATTTGTTCGAATGCGACCAGCCTAAGATTGTGTTATTACTAAATTTAGATGACCCTTTGACATTTTTCACACCTCAATGGTCACAAACAAATAACAATCCCAAAATAGAGTTTGACTTTCAACCAAAAAAAATAAAAGAAACGGTGCCAAGTAATATACCAAAAAGCATATAGACGTGTCATCTCCAAATTCTCTTAGTGGGTCCCACCAACAACTTACGTGGCATACGCCGCGCATCCAAACCGCGAAACCAAACACAAAACCACCGTCAACACCACCACACACATTACTTTTCCGGCCGACCACTTATCTCGTACGTCATTACCTTAATACCATTACTAATAAATCTTGATTAAGGAACACAATGCAAGCATCATCATTATCATGTACAAACCTCACCGTTTCATTCATACACCAGTCACTTTCTAAAAATAGTAATAACAGATTTAATACACAAACAACTTTTTATTTTTATTTTTCACAATGATGGTATTCATTTTTTCATAGCACATTTGTAAAAATAAAAAATAAAAAGAAAACGTACATTGTTATTAGATATAGAGAAATGGACCGAACCGAAATGCAGGTGAATTTTACGTCAAAAATTGATGCTGCGGCCGAGGCGAGGCGAAGGAGGAAAATGGTGGTGAAAAAGGAGAAAGGGTTAATGCGGAAGAAACGAACGACGTTTTATCGCGGTTTTACCTTTGTTCCTCCTCCTTTGCCATCTTATGTATGGTTTTATTTTATTTTATCTATTTTGATATATAATTCATAATTGGTTTATTTGTGTTAGATGTTATTTATGATAATGTTTATATGTGTGGCTTGTTTTTGATATGTTAAAAGGTGGTGGATGATGTTGGTTTTACCGCGCTTTGTTGGTTCAGAAAACTGTTTTGAATAAGATGTTATCAGTTGTTTATTAAAACGGGTTACTTTACTCATGATGAATAAGCAGTTTGGATAAAAATTGCTTAACACCCTATGAACCAAGTGATTATGTAAATTATAAGATCGATTTGACTAAGAAAGAGGACACCCATGGTTTGATTTTGTTGGTTAAGTGTACTGTGTATTAGTTACGACTAGAAAGGACATTTTTGGTAAGATTTGAGGTTGACATAAATAAGATAAGATCATAAGATCTGTATTGTATTGTTTCTAACATACAAAAACCAAATCTACATACTATAGTGTCGGATATGTGTGTGTGTATAAGCGGATTTACGGTTTGCTAACGGTCATTAGTTATACGCGCATAAAGAGTCTTATGTGTGCATGATTAGTTTGTCTAGCATGCAATACAAATGACATGTTACATGTTTATGTAAGGGGATGTTTGGATTTGTGTTTTGGAATGATTATGTTAAAAATGATAGTAGTTGAATTAGTTTTTAGTGTTTGGATTTAGCGGATTTTGCTTCAGATTATGCTTGTGCAAACACATCCAAACATAATCTTTTACCATCACTTTATTGCAACTATCAAATCTTAATTACTCAATATCATAGTCATTTTCAGACCATACATCCAAATACCCCCATAACTTGTAACTTGTTCTTGTTAGTGAACTATTTATCCATCCTTTTCCTCCAATATCCGTGTGTTATGATCTGTATTTTTACATGCATAAATGTGGCAGTTACCGTTAATTGGTGAATTGCTCAAAAAGGAAAAGAAAAAGTCTGTTACCGTTAATTGGCTGAATTGGTAGGAGTCAAATCGGTTTTGTTCTGTCACATGTCGTCACTCGTTTAAATTAGTAAATAAATTGACACTTGTAGAAGCTTAATGCATAATTTGTCGTTACTCGGTCTCTTTGTTCCTACCGTGAAGGCATGAACCGATAAAGGCTGTTTATCCCACGTCAAGATCTTATGTTATTCAACCTAACCACATATAACTTTCTTTTCTTAATATTAGGTCCCTGATGAGGAGAGGATGGTGTTTCTATTCCCCAAGAAGCTGCAGAAAAGTGACGTCAACAATGTCGGCAGAATTGTATTGCCAAAGGTTGGTTTTACTTAAATTGGTAATCAGTAAGTTGAATAGATCTATAATTTTTTTTTGTTATATGCATTCATTCCAGCAACCAGCAGAGACTCATCTACCCAGGCTCTTAGATGACGAAAGTATGATATTACCCGTGATTGACATGGACGGTGTGGATGTATGGTCATTAAAGTTCAGGTTGGTCGGACTTACTCCGTTACTCAGCTATGCTAAATCTTTTAAACCAATAAACATAATATGCAAAAATGGCATGTTACGTAGTTAACTATATTGGCTTTAGTTCTAGACTTCTATAGGCATCTTCTTAGCATGCTTTTTTGTACAGGTACTGGGCAAATAACCAGAGCCGCATGTATGTCTTTGAGGGCACAGGTTTGTCATTCTTACACCGATGCTTGGTCAATCGTTAAATGTTTATTTCGTGTAAAGCATTGATCTTTTTACAGGGGCGTTCACCAAGAAGCATAAACTGGAAACAGGTGACTATATGCTGATGTACATGGATATAATGACTCGGAACTATGTATGTATACTATGCTGAAACTTTTTAATCTTGATATGTTTTCACATTAACTAATTGAATCAAAGAATCATGTTTTACTTTATAGGTTTAATAATGGTAAAACCACTAGAATTTCAAGTTTTTGCAGTTTAACCATTGATATCTTTGATATTATTTTGCAATTTGTTCGTGAGTACCAAACAATGTTTATGGGTTACGCCACTACAAAAAAAGGGTAAATGAACAAATCTGCAAAAAAGAAAAAATAAATAAATAATAATAATAAAAAATAAAAACATTAGCTGTTAAACAGACAAAAAGGAGGAAGTGTAGGGGTTATAACAACACTAACTTTGCTTTATAATCAGATGATTCGAGCTGTTAAAGCTTGTGAAGTTGAAGGATGTGCAAACAAGGAAGAGATTGCCATTAGTGAAAACAAGGCTGATCTCACGAGTCAGAATTGGTCAGTTTCTAGTAGCCTCGAGTTGGAGACATCTAATCTCCCTGAAGACTTTATCGACTTTTCTAGTGAGGATCCGTTGGCTATGATATCTATGAATGATGACAGTTACTTTGGTGATGTTCTGAACTCGTTCAGCTTGTGGGATGAATTCATGACTGATTACCATCCAGCAACTCAACCGAGTGCTTCCTTCGACAATCTGTCTAGTGAGGATCTATCGCAGGTATAGGTGTGATTATGATGCATTTCACCCATTGTGTGTTGTCTATACTTAAAAGAATCTGCAACTGGAGACTCAAAAATAAACGGCTTAAGAGTGTCATATGTTGTGTTGCATTTCCTAGAAGATTGTAGAAATTGGCTCTGGTTGTATACTTGTGGATGTTCTTGGTTAAATGCTTATACATGTACTCAGTGATGTAGTGCATTCTATACATGTTTTGAATGGTTTTGATTTGTATGCATACGCTGGTGTTTTTGTGTAGTTTTCCAGGTAACCTTTATAGCAAATTGTTGCTAGTATGATAACGCAGGTAACTAGCATCATATTAGTCATTCTGCGTAGCTTTGATAATCTGATAAATGATTTAGCAATCACCACCACAAGCGACTACTGCTTTTAGCAGCAAGAATTGGAACGTTTGTCTCAACTGCCAACATCAACCTTCACTACCAATCTCCCCCTCTGGTCACTGTGTAAAACAGTCAATACTTAGTTAACCTTCTCACAGTGACCGACAGGCGACAGGGTTTACCCTTTCTCAAGGTTCATTATGCCTTTTGCACACCTACACCACACCATCAAACCCAAGAGACTCTGAAAGGTGTTGCCCTTTTTGTTTTGAAATTTTTACCGTTTTCTTTTTGGGTAACCGTGGTTTCCAACATTTCACCCGAATAATTCACGGGATCTTAGTCTACCACAACACGAGCGTAGCCACTATGATTTGTTTGCACCAAATATCTTATGAAAGATTGATTTGTGTATACTGGGACATTGTTCTCAACTGTTTTCATCCCTTCACTAGTGTCTGTTATATGCCTGCATATAAGAAAATCTTTTCTACAACTTTTAAGTTAAGATCGAAATTAGCACCATCATGCACATGTTCTAAGAGTCTCTCTACCCGCACACATGCACTTGCCGGAGGTCTCGTTGGAAGCAGTCTCTCTACCCACGGGGTATGATCTGTCTACATTTTACCTCCCCCATACTCTGCCTTGACGGGATTGGGTTTGTTGTTGTTGTATGCACATGTTTGAAGACCCTTCATCATCAACATACGCTATGACGATATGTCGACTTGAAGCAAATTAAACATGAATCAAAAATCACCAACATGTACTAACAAAACACAACAATCTCATGCATTGCTTACAAAAAAAAAACAATAGATGTAAAGTAATTAATCAAAATATACTGCATTGACAAAGGGAAGGTCCAAAAGTAATCAATTGTCTGCCCCCATTATGTTTCAAGGGGAATATAATCCTGACTTTCAAAATAACAAAAACTTCTCAATTGAATAGGCGGTTGATAACACAATCCTCTTCGATACCAAAAAATAGTCAGCCATAGGGTTGAAACAATACAGGTTAAACTGCACCCTTTCTAATGTACTGATAGAAAAAGAGTTAAAACTCTCCAAAACTAATGTCATGCCATGATGGAAGTAGAATGTAATCCTATATTTATTGCCTCGTTTCAAGAAAAGAAAACAGCCCAGGCACCATGCCCGATCAAAACAAACATCATTTGTCATCATTGTCGATCCTACTCCTTGGCAGCCTCAATAGCAGCAGGAGGTGCAGCACCACCTGTTGTTGGTCTGTTCAATAAAAAAATAAAAGTTTAGCTTCAAAACCAAGGGGAATGGGTGAGAGACATGATGATGCAACGATACTTACAGGCCAACGAACACTTTAAAAGCATCATAGATTCCCCATTGAGCTCCAGTGAGAGTTCCAATCATGACAATACGTAGGGGAAGCCCACGGGTGAACAGACCCCAAAGTCCAAGCTTCTTCACAGCCTGAGAATTAAAAAGAAAGGAAACAATATGACAAATACGAACTAACGCAGTCATGGGATGATAAACAGAACTCTTTGTCCCATCATATTAGAATTCAGAAGCACTTACATCTCCAACGCTAGCCCCCTTGGCATTGTTAAGGAAGGAAACAAGATTGTCAGCAGGATGAGATACAATAGCGCAGAGAACACCAGCAACGTATCCACCAGCAAAACTAACTCCAAGTTGTAGGGATTTGCTGCATTCGTTCTTAGGTGTGGGGATGGCATACTTGTACAGATTCTCCACAATGGTCTCAAACGAAGCAAACTTCATCATGGTATCTGTATCATATCAAACAGAGAGAGCAATCAGCAATCTAGATAGACTTATATCTGTAACATAAAGTATTAAAGTTTGGCCTGTGAAGATACAAATAATGTTGGGGTTTTTAAAAGAAGATTTTACAACTTTTCCACTACTGATTAGTCTCCCACAAAGTATTGTCATGATATCCTTAACCAAAAAACTTGTTAAGTTCACAATATACTAACAGTATTATTGTAGTAAAACTAAATCTATATCACAACCCATGCTTTGACCAAATTGCAAAGCCTATCCAGCCACTATCCGAAATATAATGAATCTCTTATTTGTGGAAGTGAGCAAACAAAAGCTAAGAAATATTCCTGATTCCGACAGTTCAGATGGGATACGCATATATTTTCTTTTTACAGTAAATTGTCATTAGCATCTCAGATGCTTTGACTTACATGGTATCTGGCGTCCCCAAAGTGGTACCAATCCTTTGTACAGCCTGCAAAATGGCAAAACTCATGAGAAAACTCCCAGATACACTAATTCAGATGTCACTCAATAGAAATTAAAACTAATAAAAAAATTGCCATACCCAAGTGCGCCTTCAGATTTGACAAACTTTGGAAGTCCATCACCCAAACCTCTGGCAAAACCAGGTTGTGTCTGGACACGGACCTTCACTGCTTCCATGGGACAAAGAGCCACATCAGCAATTAGCTCTGCAGATGCTGAACCAGCAAGGTAGATCAAAGTCTTATACTTAGCAGCATACTCTGGGCCAGCAATGTCAGAGTAGTATTTCTTGAAGAATTCATAAAAGCCAAACTTGCAGGCACCCTGAGCACTGTAACCAAGTAAGGTTGGGACCCATCCCCTAAAGAACCCCCTTACACCTTGTTCCTTCAGCAATATACCAAATCCAGACGAGATGCTCTTGTATTTAACAGGGTCAATCTGCGTAATCAACAAAGGCATGAGCTTATTAATAAGGTCTCAAACAGATTGCAAAGATGTGATGTTACGAACACATAATAAAGACCATGAGAGGGAATAAAACATGGGTTACGGGTATGGATGCAAGTAATATACAACAGAATTTAATGGCCCCAAAGCAACAGCTTAAAGCCAGACCAAGCAGAACTACAAATGCAAGGAATTTATGTTTAATGAAGACCTATATCTTAATTTATTTGTTACACTTGAGATTAGATTGTAAAAATATGATAAAAACTAGCATGATTTTTGTAGCAAAGGAGAGCAAGTAATCAGATAAAAGAATGAAACTGAGAATTAATACATAAAATCAGGATAGGCATATGCTTGCTCGAAGCACCATGTAAAAAAAAAATCTCCAACAAGCGACCACAAATCTTCATACTTGCATCGTCCATCAAATGTAATATTTGTCAATATCCAATTTATCCAATTTACAAACAGTAGGTGCTACTGGATTCACTAGTACCACACAACTACCATGCACAATAAACCATGTTTATCAGAACCATGTATGGGTGTAGTATATACTCAAGTTGAGTATTTCACATCACTTCATCTCATGTTTACACAAACGCCATAGTGTCAAAACTTTTTAATTGAATATACATGTATTTGAAGAATGATTTATCTAAATGTTACATCCTATCTAATTTCACAATATAGTGATATAAATCATAAAATCTCAGCATGAAGTACCCAATATGTTTTTTTCTTCCAAAAAGCAAATCCTCACAACTATTTCATCCAGAATTGTAAATAAACTCAAAGTTATAATTGCACAGTTTTCAGCATTAAGTGCCAAATATGCATGCCATAAAGCACACTTGCACAGCAACTTCATGTGCAAGCGTATATCTGATTTGAGGTTGTAACTGCACAGTTTATTTAGAATACTTACACGTTCAACTAAGTTACGTAAGCTCTACTTGATTAAACATTTAACCAGGCAGGATTGAGAATTCTGGTGTTTGAATCAAGCAACCACAAACATAGAAAAAAAAATTTTGAAGCAAATGATAAATTTAGGGTGCGCTAAACACGGTCCAGACCAGAAAACAAGAGGCGGTTAGGTAAGGTCCACTACAACTTCATGTGCAAGTGTACATCTAATTTGAGGTCGTAACTGCACAGTTACATTTAACCAGACAGGATTGAGAATTCTGGTGTTTGAATCACGCAACCACAAACATAGAAAGAAAAAAAATTTTGAAGCAAATGATAAATTAAGGGTGCACTAAACACGGTCCAGACCAGAAAACAAGAGGCGGTTAGGTAAGGTCCACTACAATACATGGCTTGAAAAAAATTGAATTTATTTCCATGTCCAAATTTGACCAGAATAAAGCTAGGTCCAAATTGGTACTCTACAGCCCTTTTCTAGGAGAGCTTTGACCAGAACAAGGCTAGGTTCAGTGTACCTCAACAATTACATATCAAACACCGATAACTGTACCTCGGAACTACAAACAAAAATTTAGAAAAGCAACTTAGTAGAAACAAAAAGAACTTTATTCAGACACATCAACATCTTAACTTCTTAAGTAGTAAATCAAAAAGGTGGATATCTGAGTATAATGAGTATCAGCTAAAAACTAACACGTATTACCAGCCAGAGCCTTTCTAGGTCGTATTCGAACGCAAATAACACAGGTAAAATATAACGGGACACGTCAACATCTTAGATTTTGATTCATGATTTGTATGATATTGATTTGTCTTATTTATCATTTAGATGAATATTTTGCATCTGGTTATGACATAGATTTATCCGTCTTGGTGATGTGCTAGTTCTTACCTAATAACCTAATACTAGCTGTTATGTGCATTTTGACACACCTTTGTAAGCTATTATCTGTCCTATTTAAATTTAATTGCATAGTTAACATCTAATTATGACCTATATGTTTGGATGATAGACATGTCACTATGTCAGCTGATACTTGATATTCACATTTATATTCATCCTATTTTCATTTTATTCGTAGTTTGCATCCAACCGAATGCAAATTGATCAAACATGCTAACAAACCACAGGTCTAGTCATAATCGCATCTACAATAGCATCACAATGACATAAACAAAACAACCTAATCAATCAAAACAGACTATAACTCACCGGATCCACATAAACTATCAACAACTTCTCAAACTAACCTAACCACACATCAAACATCAACAACACACAAGCATAATAAACAAACAGAACCAGCTTTAATTCACCAAATCCACATAAACCATCAGAAACTTGCTAAATTAACCGTACAAAATACAACATAACATCAGACGAGCATAATAAACAAAGAAATACGCTCAAATTTCACCAAATCCACATAGTCTAAGTGTCTAACAATAACACATATCAAACTAACCGCACAATTAACATCAACAGCACACGAGCATATTAAACGAACAAAATTAACTTAAAATAGCGCAAAATTACCCCGATCCACATGAACTATCACTGACCTGTTAAATTAACCGAACAAAACACCTGATAACATCTTAGAATCAAAATAAAGAACAAATTAGCTTAAATTAACCACACATAAACATCATAACAGCTCTAAAGCATAACAACCAAACGAAAATGAACCAGATCCACTTAACCTATCAATAACTTATCAAATTAACCACAAAAAACACATCATTACAACAAATCATAATAAACTATCAAAATTAGCTTCAAATAACATAAATTTCACCAGATCCACGTAATCTATCAATAAATTATCTAATTAACCGCACACAACACCTCTAACCAAATTATTACCTTTAAATAAATAAACTAAAGAAAACTAGCTTAAAACAAGATGAAATGAACCAGATCCACATAAACTATCAATAACTTATTAAGCTAACCGCACAAAACACCTCATAACAACACAAAACCATAACGAACTAACAAAATTAACTTAAAATAAATAAACTAAAAAAATTAGCTTAAAACAAGATGAAATGAACCAGATCTACTTAATATATCAATAACTTGTTGAATTGACCATATATAAACATCATAACCATAATAAACTATCAAAAAATTAGGTTTAAAGTAAAAAAAAAAAATATACCTGCATATTACATTTAACAAGATCAAGAGGAGTAACTGTCATATGCGTCAATCCACAGCTCAAAATACCTCCAACAGTACACGCTGCGTAAAACTGAGGCGAATACATCTCAATCTTACCTAACGGCTCACTCGGCGCCTGAATCACAAAACTCTTATTATCATTTCTCATCTCTTTCACTGATGATGATGACGTCATCATTGACTTGTTATTATTATTATTCTCATAGTTTGTTAGGAAACTGTTAGAAGGTGATGAAAATGAAGATGTGTAGAGGTAGTTAGGGATTAGTGATTGACGAGAGGTGGCCATCGGAGATATTTTGAGTTGACTCGGTGTATCTCCGATTTCTGCGCTCTCTGGATCTCGATGAAATGAAAGGGGGGTTGAGTTAGTGGTGACTGGGTTTTATATAGTGGTGACGATGCCCTAGATGTGACCAATGGGGGTGGGGGTGTTGTGAAACGGTGTCGTTTTGAGGGTGTGGGAATGTGGGATTTGTTGCTAGTTGATTGGGGAAAGTTGGGTCTTGGGGGGTGTGCAAACCGGTTTAATTTTAGGCCGGGTGCGGATTTGGTAATTTGAAGTTTTGAGCGTGTTGGAACCCGTGAGGTCGAGCTTGATTGAGTTTGTTGGAGTTGTGCTTTATCGAGTTTAGACATCGATTTTTAAAAAGGGAGGTGATTTGCATATTTTTTTATTTTGATTAAGACACTCATAGTACAAATAAACACTGTATAATTATGTTATGCACAAACTAAAATGTTTCAATCAAAACTTTGAGTATACCTTTTAGAAATACACTCAAAATAGTTTGAGTTGAGAGGTATATATGAGAGTTTGTGAGATGATTTCTAACTTAGTTGTTGTGGATTTAATACTCGCGAAAGACATGTGTTTGAATATAAAAAAAACTTAATCTACTGATGTATGTCTAGTAGGCCTTGGTAGGGTTGAGCAAAATCAACCGAAAATCAAACTGAACCCGACAAATTGAGCTGAACCGATCTTATTAGGTTCGATTTTCGGTTTTACTCGGTTCGGTTCAGTTTGGTTCGGGCAATATACACTTATTCAGTTCGAAACTATCTAAACCGAACCGAACCGACCTTATTTGGTTCGGTTTCGATTTCGCTAAGTTTTATTCGGTTCGGTTTCGATTTCGCTAAGTTTTACTCGGTTCGGTTCTCGGTTCACATTTTTCCCTAAATTGGTTTTCGATTCTGATTAAGTTTGGTTGGTTCGATTCGGGTTTGACACGTTGCTCAGCCCCAGACCCTGTTATAAAAAAGCATTCTCATTAAAAGAACTTCAAATCAACTTTCTAATAATGCATGTTCATGCGTATATCCTTTAGACTAAGAGTAATGGTCATCACACCCAACATTTTTACGTCAGCGACACATCACCAAACAAGTATAGTGGTGACCACCAAACTAAACGTATAAAAATACTCCATTTGATATAAATATACCTCATAAACACACACAAACATAAAAAGAAGTCGGCAAACCGTTTGGTGGTTTGCACCAACAAACTAATACACAAATAGGATTATCATGTGCGGTTGGAAAGGATGATAATGGGACACACATGATGGTACACCACCCACCATTACACGTTGCCTTACAACATCAACAATGGTAGAAATTGACAATGAATTATTCTTTTTGCTACATGTGTAAGATATATTAGAAAAAAAAATCATTTACTCAAACACAAAACCCTTTTAATAAGTATAAAGTTTGAAAAACAGATAAATGGATAAGGTTTTTCTAGTGAGGTTACCCATGTAGGAGGTCCTATTTGTTTTTTTTTTTTTTTTTTTTTAATACTCGGATGGACCCATCCTGGGTTAGTCCTAGTATCATTTCCAACCTTTTCATGGTCACCCCCCAAATATAAACATCTAGCAAGGTTTGAACCATTGACCTCTTGTAAAAGGTGACAAATTTAGGAATAAAAGTGATTAGGTGTAACAAAAAAAATTAAGCTATAGTATAAGAACAAAAATGAAACAAAAATTGTGATTGTAGTTGAAATAATTGAGTTTAGTAGAAATAAAGTATATTTTCCCCAACACAATTTTCTTGGGGTAAATGTATTTATGAAAATTTCATATTTTTTACGAAAATTAGCAATACGAATTGGAACTTCGTCCGGTGACGCCACGAGCCCTCTTGGTTTCGTCATTGTTTGTAAAGAAACTAAGGACCTTACCACCAGACCTTCCAAGTGGTTACTTGTAAAGTTACCGAATAATCTTGCATTATAAAGTTTGAAAATATATATTCCAAATTAAGTGTGGTAGGTCGAGCACGAGAAGGTTCGAATCAACCGAGCAAACACAAAACCGAACCGGATCGACGACCCGTCGGTTCGGTTTCGATTTAGTTTCGAGTCCTACATGCTTGGTTTGGTCGGTTCGGTCCGGTTCGCCCAAAACCGACAAAAACATGCCAAAATACACGAGATCGACAAAGCCGAACCGAACCGAAAAAAACCAACCGAACCGAAAACATTCGGTTCGGTTTCGGTTCGCGTTTTTCACGGTTTTCGGTCCTCGGTTCTGGTCGGTTTATGACCGACGCTCGGCCCTAAAGTGTGGTGAAAACTAGTCACATGTTTAGTCACACTATATATGAATAAGTTTGCATTAATAGACAAGCACCGGCTTTTTTTTTTTTTTTTTTTTTGGTAAAAGGGATGATCTCAAAGTATGTTTTAGGCATGCATTCTTAAGCTTACATGATTTTTCATGTAAGGGTTCGTCTTGTATTTTTTGTTATATTTGACGGTGTTGATACAAAAGTTGGGCGTTCCTGGTTTGGAGCTCGGCCTCGTGCTCAATTGAGAATTCTTGCTTGAGACTGCGCACTAAGAGACAAAAGACGCGTTAGGCTTATCAGTGGGATTGTCTCCACGATTATCCTCCGGCGTGAGAGTAAGTAATCGGTTTAGGGTTTAAGGAGAATTAGGGTTTGAGATCGGACCTTAAGCGAGGAATATGATTCCTTTATATACACACGGAATCCTTGTTGGTTCCGTGTTCCTCAACCTTCTAGTATCCCGCCTAAGTCGGTTGGGAATGATAATCCTCTTATTTAGAAGATATCGGATATCTATTCCGTGAATAGCTTTGGGCTTGGGCCTTCGTGAGCCCAAACCTCTGTCGGTGTGCCCGGCTCGTGCCTGGGGCAAGGTAGTGTTGGACTTTATCCGGGTTCGTGACCGGATGTGACTATCGTCATCATGTCCCCCCAGTCTAGTATGCGCAGTGCGTAACTGCGGATGCTAGACTAATAACCATAGTCACCAAACGTAACAAAGAAGCCAAAGAGATATGCGTTGGATACATTGTATCCAGCCGTAATATTAAAAAATGGGCACCTCGTAAATCAGGGGAAAGTTATTGCACCTGTGTCCCATCAAGCAATCTCAACCACACAGTTAGGGTTAGTGGAGTCCACGTGTCGCTTATCGTGTGGATGAGAAAAACTATATAACGCATCGTTTCATTTTCACCGGGTTTCTCACAAGAAACTCCATCCGCCATTGTTAAAGCATTCTAGTAGTTGCAATCCGTAAATTAGCCAACCATAAAGGTAATCGCGCGCGCTTTATCGAAAAACAATAACACTATGGTTAAGCGGTTGTCTCGACTTCACCCGACCTCACCGTGAGCGATCCGATGGAATTCACTTTCGTAGTACTTTATACCCACGGATGTGCATCCGGTTGTTCGGTCTTGCGAGCTTGATGCGGATTTCCGGAGGAAAGTGTGTATATACACGATTATTGGACCGCGAATCAACGTGTGCCTGTCACGCTTTACGTGCGACGTGTTAAACTATTATAATCTCACATATCACGGTTGCCTTCAGTATTGGCGCGACCAAAATTACCAATTTTGAGGTAAATTGCGTTTGTTGGCGATTAACCCCACCATCCACCTATTCCGCGCCTTTTATCACACTCACATGGGCACATGGGTGGGTGTCCTTCTGACCTTGTTGGTAGACTGCGTGTTATACGGATAAATTAGATTCACTTAGAACCGGAGGAGTATTTCTTTTGGGTAGATGATACATGCTTTCCACGGAATTATGATTTTTATACCGGGTACATTAGAGAGGATGAGTGCCGTTGCTGGGTCGTATGTCGCCGGGGATGCGGGGCGATAAATCTAACCGCATCCCATAAGTGCCTATCTGAGGATTTTGGTACACACGGAATCGGTAGTAATTACTTTGGTCCCGAAGATGAGATCCCTATCTTCTTGACGCCAATGGCTGGGGTGGGTGCTTATTCCTCCGTACCTCGTGTGTAAATAATGTAAGAGCATTATTCCTTATATCTCGCATTATATAACCTTGCGCCAACTTGTTGATGCATAATCTGGCGGATTTGGATTCAACGACTCTCCTTGGGCGTTAGTCGTCTTCCGAGCCCTAGTAGACTTGTCAACAAAGAGAACCCGGTAGAGTGGACCCGAGGCCGTAGCCCGGGGTCCACCTCAAACGGTCGAGTTAGTATGCGATGTAGCATATATCAAAGTTAGGGTTAGAGATAACCGTCATGTATTTATAGGGGATGGATTAGGGTTTAGGTGTAGAGTGGGCGCGATCTGCCGGCGACCCATTCCGCCCGGTCAGGACCATCGTCCTGAAGCCCCCAAGTCTAGTATGAGATAGCGCATGGCTATGTTATGCTAGACTTAAGTTCGATGGTCGCTTAGGTGAAAGTGGATCCGCATGTCGCATCACGGGTAGGCGTGCACTTTGGTACCGATGGCGACACAACATGGTGCGACGACAAGGCGTGCTTCAGCAGCATAAGTGCGCGTTGTCTTGCGACAAAGAGATGCGACGAAGGCGTGCTTCTGCAAGATAAGTGCAGCGTTGTGCGCGACAAAGAGGTGCGACGAAGACGTTAGCTTGCGCGTAAGTCTGTGTTGTCTGCCGCGACAAAGAGGTCGACGTAAGACGTGCTTACGTAGCGAAGTGCTTGGCGTTGTGCGCGACAAAGAGGTGCGGCGAAGACTTACTTGCGCGATAGGCACGCTAAAGATGTGCGGCGAAGGCGTGCTACTGCGTTGTGCGCGTCTTAGCAACCAACGGAGGACGTCTCCCTACGGCGAGTTAGTGCGAATATTTAAATTCGTCTTGATGCGCTTCCAAACACACTGCGCATTTAAAACGGTGGTAGTATATACCGGTAGCCCCCAAGTTTGATGGTGCTACTCGTGTAGGAGCATTAAACTTATTTAATCTGAAAAACACTCAATGCAAAGATTAAAAGTATATCGCATGAGCAAAACATATAAAACCTAATAAAATTAAGCAATATATAGCACATAGCATAAAAATATATATAGCACATAGCTTATAAGAAAATTGGCGGTCTGCGCCCGTCGTGGGATGCGTCTCGATGAAATAATAAATTGTGTGTTTTCTTTTCTTTAACGGATGGACGTCATGGTGACCGCGACGAATAGACACGGATGGATTTATCTTAACCGCGTAGACTCGAGCGTTTCGGATGATCGCGAGATGTTTATACCACGGCTTTTGGTCCGGTCGCATTATGGCGATTGACTAGCATCGTGGTTTTCGCGCGTCGCGTTCTGCGAAAATGTCCGAACGCACGGCTAATCTTTGGTAGATTTATCGCGATGCGTTGTTCGCCGCGAACAAGCGTACTCAACCGTAAAAAGCGATGTCTGCGCGAATTAATTCGCGGCTAAAAGATAAAATAGCTCCGATCGCGCGGATATTTGCTTAGGTCCGATCGTGCGGACTAAAATATAAAATAGGTCCGATCATGCGGACTAAAAGGTAAAATAGGTCCGATCGTGCGGACTTTTCTTAGGTCCGATCGTGTGCAAATTAATGCACGGCCTTAAGTATTTTGAATCAAAATTGACGCATGGTAAAGCAATTTGTAAAGCAAGAGTTACGCATGGTATTAAATTAATATGATGGTAAAAGCAGTTCGCATGATATTTCTTAAAGTGATATTAAATTCGACGATCGACGCGTGGGCGCTAATCCTTGTGGATAAAGTTATACGCATCGTTCAATTTAATAAAGTGAAAGGTTTTAGAGTTACCGACTTTAGAAATTGATGCTTTCGGTAATAGGAGAACACGAAACATTATTTATTCGTGGTCCCGGATGGCGCCAACTTGTTGATGCATAATCTGGCGCGGATTGGATTCAACGACTCTCCTTGGCGTTAGTCGTCTTCTCGAGCCCTAGTAGACTCATCAACAAAGAGAACTTGTTAGGGTGGACCCGAGACCGTAGCCCGGGGTCCACCTCCGACGGTCAAGTTAGTATGCGATGTAGCATATATCAAAGTTAGGGTTAGAGATAACTTTGTCATGTATTTATAGGGGATGGATTAGGGTTTAGGTGTAGAGTGGGCGCGATCAGGGCTTGACCCATTCTGGCCCGGTCCGGACCATACGTCCACGGGCGGGTGCGTACATGACAAGTAAAGAAACTGGCCTATAAGTCTTTACACAATAACAAGCCAAAAACTTCGACAATATAACCCATTCATTTCAACATATAAATATTAATGCTCTTTTTCCAATGGTTGCAGCCTGCAAGCACCCTTAGGCTAGCTACAATGGATCGGTCAACACTAAGATCAACCAATCGGTTATGGTCGGTTGCACCATTGTGGCCATTCGGTCGAGGTCGGTTGGGGGAGGCAAGTTGGACAAACTAGTTCGTTGTGGCAACCGAGTTGCTAGCACACTTTTGGACAAAATTTTGTACCGTTTGGCAAAAAAAAAAAAAAAAAAAACAAAAAAAACAAAGCTTTTTTTTTTTTATTTTAAACTTTACCACTTTTACAACATGATAAATACCAACCTCAAACACATTTATAAACACACAATTCAAACAACTTCTCATAAACACTTTCAAACACATTTTGTTAATTATGTCTTACGAGATATTTTTTAATTCTTCGTCTTCCGACGAGGAAGAAGTTATGAGCGAGTTTATTCAGTTTGTGGAATTTATGCAGTATGCTTGGGACGCTTACCAAGCTTCACTGCCAAAGGTTCAACGAAACTACATGCCTATGGATCATGAGGTGCTCATAATCGTTTAGTTGCCGCTACTTCTCCAAAGAACCGTTGTATGCGAAAAACATTCGCTTCATCGGTTCCGGATGAGCCGAGAACTATTCACGAATTGTTAGAGAGTAACCAATTATTCCCTTATTTTCAACAAACTCCGATTGTGAGGCGTGCTTGGTATTTCCTATTGGTCAAGTGTGTCTTTGCGATTAGTTAATTGGGATACGCGCCGTTCTCGATTCTCTTGACGATTATTCGCAATTGGGTGCAACAAGACGTGATTGTCTCTGAACTTTGTAGGGTTATTATAGAGTTATATGGTGTTGGTATTTGCAAAGCCCACGATTCGACCTTGAAAGAATATATGCACATCACGAGCAAAAGCATGGGTTTCCTGGGATGATGAGAAGCATTGATTGTACAAGTTGGGAGTGGGAGAATTGCCCAAATAGTTTGAGAGGTCAATATGCTAGGGGTGATCACGGGCTACATCGATTCATTTTATTGAAAGCGGTCGCCTCCCAAGATTTATGGATTTGGCATGCGTTCTTTGGTGTCTCCAGGATGAATAACGATATAAACGTTTTACATCGTTCCCCCGTTTTCAATGATATCAAATCTGGGAGAGCACCGAAACTTGAATGTGAGGCTAACGATGTTGCTTACCAAAGGGATATTATCTTACTGACGGGATATATCCGGAATGGTCTGTTCTTATTAAGTCCATTCTAAATCCTCCTACGGGTGATGAAAAAGAATCTTGACAAGAGGAAGCCGAAGCAAAAGGAAAGATGTGAAACGAGCTTTCGGTGTGTTGAAGAAGAAGTGGAAAATGCTTAAAGTTAGGCTCAAGTCTTTGTATAAACAGGATCTCCAAGATATTGTGTATACATGTATCATATTACATAATATGATCATCCCAAACAAGCGTGAGGCGATATGTCTACATGGTTTCAGACAAGAGGCCACCGTGATCATGATCCGGTAAGATCCCATCACGAATCCTTAGTTGTTACTCAGAGATAATGGACCGATCAACTCATTTAAACTTAAAATCGATTTGGTCGAACATGTTTGGAGAAACCGGTGAAATGCGAGCAATCAAGATTGAGCATTGACAAGACGAAAGTGACGAAGACTGAATCGACGATGAAGATTTTTGTGATGTTTTCGGTTTTAATAAGTATTGTAATGTCTACGTTTTATTAGTTTAAGTTTTTAATTATTGTTGTAATGTTTAAGTATTTTTATTAATGAAGTTTAATTTTGTTTTAAAAATATTTGAATTAAAAAATAAAAAATAAATAAAAATAAAAATCACAGTCACCATTATGTAAGGTAGGTCGTCGCGTCAGAATCGGAGAGAGAAAGCTGATGTGACAAGGTCGAACCAGGTCACCACTGCTACCAGCCTTATATGTATCAGCCTTATATGTATCTTTAAATTGGCCTAATAAACCCCATAGTCTTCAATTTAGCAATATCTATCTTCAGCCATTTGAGACTTCTCAAAGTAACAAAAATCAGCCCAACACGTTCCCTTATATACTTCTTAGAAAACACGGCTATAACTCATAGAATTAAGATCATTTGAGGACAAAAGATTATTTATATACCAAGGGATCAATCTCAACCATCCATTTTTATTTGATCTAATGGATAAGATTAATCATAATAATTTAAAACCCACTTCATCATTTTTTTCAAATATTAATAACTTTCAAACCGTTAATCGTTAAGCGAAAAAAAATATATCGCGACGACGACGTTTAATTATCTATTATAAATAAGACTTTGATATACTTTCGACAAAAAAAAAAAATCGTATTTTTCACTTTTTTTTAAAGTTTTTCGTTTTCATTCTTGAAATTTCGTTAAAAATCATATATGATAAAACACTAATTGAATATCACGTGTGGTATTAGTGTAATATCATATATGATATTAGTATATTAGTGTAATATCACATATGATATTACATATCATATAACACACATGTGATATTCAATTTAGTGTTTTATCATATATGATTTTTCACGCAAATTTCGAGAACGAAAACGAAAAACGTGAAAAAAAAAAAAATTTTCTTTTTCGAAAATATATCAAAGTGCCCGCTCTAGAAAGATAATTAAATCTTTCGTCGCGATCGTAAATATTTTCACTTAACGATTAAAGGTTAAGAGATATTTAAATTATAAAAATAAGTGAAATAATAAAACGCTTTTAATCTCGTAATTTGATTTTTTAGATGGATGGTGAAGATGAGTCGCTTTCACATGTGAGAAAAGTTTAGATGTAAAATAATTTTCCTCATAACTCATAATAGTATTATTATTCCTCTTGATACAAAAAACCATACCAGCAGCAACATGCAGCAATAGAGGAGATAAACTATAGAATAAGTTCT
Organism: Chrysanthemum lavandulifolium; assembly: GCA_022545495.1. NCBI lineage: Eukaryota > Viridiplantae > Streptophyta > Magnoliopsida > Asterales > Asteraceae > Chrysanthemum > Chrysanthemum lavandulifolium. Next base: position 92,462,755 of record CM040245.1, on the reverse strand, counting down.
TCCAATTTCCCATATTAATCCAACCATTACCAATATTGAAAGGCCAAAACATGAACAATATCAAAATACCATCTATTGCAACAAGGGTTTGTCATGATTGCTAGAGCCTTCGGCCGATATTCCAACAAATCCAACAATATGCTAGGCACATATAGTATAGAATAATAAGTCAAACAATAGGCCTCTCTACCATGAACCATTAGCACAAAAGCTAATCCACATGTCATCTAAGCTACGCTTACACCACAAAGGACTAGCAAGTAAAAAACAAAACGCAAGGCTAATGGTTCTAAAAAAATAACAAAAAACGCAGATCATAACCCAAGCAACCATAGAACTCTCAAACCATCGAACTAGACCGAAACCCATAACCCAGCCATAAGCATACACTATACAGCAAACATCATCAATATTGCAGCACCAAAACATACAAAACTCCAAAATGCAATCAGAACATGCAGCACCACAATGATCAAAGAAACCGCACCACAAAGAAGCGCCATAGCCATGATAAAAACCTGCAAAATAGAAAACATTGGCGAAAAACAACCTATCCTCACACAAACCACACACATCACTCAGAAAAGCATCAGGATAATGAATCCCAGGAAACCTCACATTCACACCCCATTTTATGGACCAACCCAAAAACCACCCATCACTCATGAATGATATGAAACCTGACAGATCTAAAACCAGGATATTCCGAAGCGTGAAATAATCTAGCCAAAACTCTCTCATGGGGAGCAAGAATAAAAAACCGACACCACATACAACCAGAAATATTGCCACACAAACCAATACCTTCCTTATATCTCCCAATACCAGAACTAAAACCGAAAGAAAGATCATGACCATCCTTATGCCTCCCCTGTGCAAAAGCGGAACCGACGATCACTTCCAATACATCCAGTTCATAAACATAAAAATACCACTCTCCATCTGAGCTATGCACACAGAGAGTAATGCAATTCAAGTTTACAAAATAGAAATAAGCAAAAGAAATAACATAACAATTAACCAAAACACAGCTCCTCAAAACATGAATCACACCTTCATACCTTACCGAAAACCACTAAAAAAAAAAACAATAACATCCTTATACCTCCCAATCTCATATCTAGCAGAAAAATACCAAAACCAAACATTGCAACGAACTCTAATCAAACCATAGCTTGCAACAAGACTATAACGCCACCCTTCCACCCTAAACTTCACTGAAACAACACACTTCATGACTTGAATTTAATTTTATGTCCCACATGACCCTGAATAACATGAAACCCCACAAGTCAGCCGCTTCATAAACCTGCCTAGACGAATTCAACCTTAAACTCATCACTCTTAATCTTACCACATCTTTAATAAGTTAGATTAGATCAGTGGAAGGTCTAGATTTTCCCTGAAACAATCTAAGGTTTCTCTCCTGCCACACATCAGAAGCCCCTAAAATCAATCTTTGAAATATACTCCAAACAGACTTGTTAATTGGCCTATTAAGCTTAAAACAAATTATGGCATCCCAACTATCAGGAACAAGATCCATTCTGGCAAGACACTTAAGTTCGTTCCGAACTTTATTTGGGTATTTACACTCAAAAAATAGATGACATAAGCTATCAGGGACAGACTTGCAGAAAACACATAGCATGTCATCTTTCCTTTCCCACAACCCCATAGTCTCATGAGTTTTAAGCCTATTACGCATAGCGAGCCACATCATAAATGAGCAGCACCAATTGTTTAGTCACACTACTTGTGGCATTTACTATCTGCTTATGGGCATTAGTTGTAACTTCAGCGAGTCATGCTTCCAGAAGTACTTAGTTGCATGGTTTGAGGTTATACTTATTAAGAAAATTAGAGATTTATAATAATAACAAAAAAAACTTCTAATTCAAATATGACAGTCTAATATCAATCCAATAGCAGTAAGAATATCATCATGATAACCATGTTTGGACCTACCCAACCAATAGGCTGATATAGCCATGCTAGCCAAGAATTTACAAGTAAAGTTATACCGTAATATAACATGAACTAAGGTGATTTTAGACAATAAAGAAAAGAAAATGGGAACCTATAACTAGCCGTAATTATGGCCGCTTGATGTTCAAACTTCTTACAGATAACAAGCCAGCAAAACATATACTTGGATCCCCTTAAAAATTCAGTGTACTGGTTTTCCGCCCGTCAGTTGCTGCAATATTGGCTTTTCCCAGTGAAATAGCAAAAAAGAAAACCAAAACTCTAGAGCGTTGCACCAGCCTAGTCATCTCACATCTCGGCAATACGGAGATTCACAATGACATCTAAATGCCTTTATAGGGTGCTCTTTGTCCTCAAAGTCAATCCCATAGTCCTAAAATTTTTTACAAACCCATTAGACAAGTTGTTGAAATAGTTACATTCACACACACACACACACATATATATATATATGTCCTATGATTACGTACCCAAGTGAGCTCTTCATTTGCCTCAATATTCCTCTTGGTGAAAAAAGCAATCTGCATAAAACCAACGGAGATATCTGAATCGCGTGTTTCACAGTATAAATTTTAAAAGAATTCATAAAAAAAAGTAATTACTTACATGATAGTAGTGATGATCAGGTGTTTCAACTTCAACGGGAATATCAATTAAATTTGAATCAAAGCATCTATATTCACATAAAGACAATATAACAAGTTAATGTCAAGAAGCTGAAGAAACATCGTATTATCTCCAAGAATATACTAGATTAAAAATTTGAAAGTCAGCTGATTCAACTTCTGTGATGTCAATTGTAGGATGCACCAATTATATGTCCTTTTCAGCACAGAAGAGATACATATATATTTACATACCTGTGGTTTATAAACCTTGCAACATTCCCATAATGGGTTGCATCCAAGCATAAAGCTTCTTCATCCTTTAGCATTTGCTCAGAGCCCCAATCGTTATCCAGGAGTACCGGATACGTATGCCGTTCATTTTTTTTCTTTCTTTGCTCGTTCCGTTCATATAATTCCGTATTTGTCAAGATTTCGCCAATATATTCACATACGAAGGAGCCTTTTGGCAAATATTCAAGGATTCGAATAGCCCAACCTTTACCCTTTGTAGCGAACACCTGGGAATTTAGCATATGCAAAATGAACTTCCAATATACAAAGCAGACATTTATAATACAGCAGTGTTAAGACAAGGAACACAATTATATATAAGCAATTTAGAATGGCGAGTTCTCACATAAATAAGATGGTGTTTGGCGTTGCATTTTGAAATTGATTATCAAATTATTGTGCTATCAAGTTGTTGCTTATTAGTTTACAGTGTTTGGGTACTAAAATTTATCAGGCATCAAAAATTAGTTTAGGAGTAGCTGCTAAAAGAGTTATACTAGTGAGGTGGTTGGGGTTGCTTACTTAAAAACAGCTTATATATCTGTCAAGAAACGAGCAGGTTACAATCTGCTTATATACTACTTATATAAATTAAGCATATAAGCAGTTTCGCTAAAGACTCAAAGCTGCTTGCTATTCTTTAAAGTAAGAAGATACACACTTACCTCTAACTTGCAAGTAGGGCCTCTTTGTACAACACGATTTCCACATGCCATTGTACATCCACATTTCCGCCAACATTCTTTTATAAATTTCTTCAGTGGGTGACCGTTACATGGTTCAGGATGATGAGCATTTTTAGCCTTCTCCATAGGGCAGCAATCTTGGCAATAAAAAAGGTTTTGGTTTTGTGGTTCCCTGTAATTGGGAATACACGCATCTAAGAACTTATCCTTCAGCAGCCCTTTTGGTGTATAGGCAAACTCCCCCTGTTTCACGAGAACAAGCACAAGGCACTCTTGAAGAAAGACAATCGCTACACTTCTTACAACAATCTTCATCAGAAATCCGAGCCAATGAGAAAGAGACATGTGCGTTTGAAAGGTCGTGTTTTGAGTTATGTAGACAAACTTAGGAGTTCTATGCCAATTTCGCTCACTAATGCTATCTTGATTTTCTCTTGACCTTTTGTTATGTCACTGATTTTAGACTTTTTATCACTGGCAGATGGATTTACACACCTAGAATGATCCGTATCATCATCATCATCATCTACTAATTGGCGATATTGCCGTCTCTTCTTTTGTGTAGATGAAGCATGATATGTACTTGAATGGGATCTTTTGGATGGAGGTTCTTGCTTATCTTGCACTGTGATAGCTTTACCCTTCCGTAATAAAGTTCAGAAAGAAAACATCAAAGTCAGTATTTTGTAGCATACCAAAAACCATGTACTTGTTGAGAGTATATACCATGTGGGAAGTTATTTATCACATAACTGAATCTGCTTAAATTGCATAACATGAAATGCGATCAGGGTAACTTCTTAAATTTCAGTAATCTTTGTTTTTACATGTATATCAGCAGCCAAAAAAAGAGCTTCATATTAGTATAACTGTGCTATAGTGTCATTATTTTTAGTTTTTAAGATGCTTGAGTTTGAATTAATAATTATACTCATATGACATCAAGCAGTTAATGCAATTATTACACATTATCACCTCATAAGAAGTAAAAACATAGCAAAAGAATGCAGTTAAGGTAAGTTCTTAGATTTATTAAGTTTGGTTCAAGCCACAAAAACCAGTAAAAAACAGTGATACCAACAGATATAACCTCCACCCAAGAAGAAGCTTCAAATTAGTATCAGTCACTGTTACATAGTGCCAATCAATCCGGTTTTCAAATTGCTAGTATTTCTACAATATTTGTAACTATAATCGATTGTTATACTGTAATAACATCAATTTATACGCATTTATTACACAGTATTGCTTCATAAGATGGAAAATATGTAAGCCAAAGAATAAGAAGATATACCTTTTCATCTATGAATTCAAATATAGCATCTGCAAGAGTTCGATAATTATCATCCTCGATCAGCTTCCATTCCCCATTAAATAATTTCCAAAGACGGTTCAGGACTGGTTTGACCACATCCTCAGAAAGTCCTAATTCTTCCATCGCACTAATAGCCTTTTTAGTTTTGGGACCATTTAGATTTAGAGGTCTTGGATCCGATGTTTTTGAATCTTTTTTACTAGGTGCCATAATGTTGACTCAATCTGTAAAACGCCAAATCAGCATCTTAGTCCAAAACATTACTTTAATTTCAAGACAGTTAAAAGTAGACTAAAACAAAACAAGTTTAGCTAATACATAAATGTTAATGTCAAAAATAACAACATACATATCTCAATGTTCCACATTCGTAACTATACAAATTGTCATGGACTCATGTCAAATAGTCACTTAACTTCATTAAATGACGAAAACAAAACAATTTCACTACAGTTAATAACTATCTTAGCATGAAAAACTGTAGAATCACAAGGGTGGAACCACGACATAAGTAAGATGCCATGCTGTAACGTTAGTCACTTTACACATTTTCTCTGTCAAATTAGTCATCAAACTCATTAAACGGCAAAAACAGAACAGTTTCACCAACAGTTAATAACTATCTTACCATGAAAAAGTACAATTATAAGTGTGGAACCACAGCATTAGTAAGTCGCTATGCTATAACATTACTCAATATACAAAACGTCATGTTAATTTAGTCATCAAACGACAAAAACAGAACAATTTCACTACAGTTAATAACTATCTTACCATGAAAAAATGTACAATTACAAGTGTGGAACCACGGCATTAGTAAGTCGCTATGCTATAACATTACTCAACGTCATGTTAATTTAGTCATCAAACGACAAAAACAGAACAATTTCACTACAGTTAATAACTATCTTACCATGAAAAAATGTACAATTACAAGTGTGGAACCACGGCATTAGTAAGTCGCTATGCTATAACATTACTCAACGTCATGTTAATTTAGTCATCAAACGACAAAAACAGAACAATTTCACTACAGTTAATAACTATCTTACCATGAAAAATGTACAATTACAAGTGTGGAACCACGGCATTAGTAAGTCGCTATGCTATAACATTTCTCAATGTCATGTTAATTTAGTCATCAAACGACAAAAACAGAACAATTTCACTACAGTTAATAACTATCTTACCATGAAAAATGTACAATTACAAGTGTGGAACCACGGCATTAGTAAGTCGCTATGCTATAACATTTCTCAATGTCATGTTAATTTAGTCATCAAACGACAAAAACAGAACAATTTCACTACAGTTAATAACTATCTTACCATGAAAATGTACAATTACAAGTGTGGAACCACGGCATTAGTAAGTCGCTATGCTATAACATTTCTCAATGTCATGTTAATTTAATTTAGTCATCAAACGACAAAACAGAACAATTTCACTACAGTTAATAACTATCTTACCATGAAAATGTACAATTACAAGTGTGGAACCACGGCATTAGTAAGTCGCTATGCTATAACATTTCTCTATGTCATGTTAATTTAGTCATCAAACGACAAAAACAGAACAATTTCACTACAGTTAATAACTATCTTACCATGAAAAAAATGTACAATTACAAGTGTGGAACCACGATATTAGTAAGTCGCTATGCTATAGCATTACTCACTATACAAAATGTCATGTCAAATTAGTCAAAACTTCATTAAACGACAAAAACAGAACAATTTCACTACACTTAACAACTAATTCGGTATGAAAACTGTACATTTACATGTGTCGAACCACGACATAAATAAGTTGCTATTCTACACCATTAGCCCTATCGGCTATCACCTAAATACAAATGTTGCAATCACTCAAGCACAATAAAGCGAAGCACAAACTTATACATCAGATACAATAGCTCAATAAGCATAAATCGCGTCACATTTACATACAAACACATTTATTAAACCCTAAACAATACAGAATTTCGCACCGATACTAATATTGATGATTATAAATCTTTACAATCTACAAACACAAAGCTAAAATATCACATTAGCATAATAAGTCAAATACCCTAATTTTCGAGACAGTAGATTCGACCTCTAAAAATGATCAAGCTTTCGCCTTTCGAGCTCCTTACGCAACGAACAGTCAACAAATCACCAGATAACAGCTGAATTTAGCAAAATGTGTAACTAAAAAAGTGAGGGTTTTTTTTAAGGGTTTATGACAGAGGAACAAACAGATTATGAAACAGAGGTGTGAAAATGCAGATAAAGGATTGAGAAGTGAAAGCTATTGGGTTGTTGATTTGGTTAATTATGTAATGGATTATTAGAATTTAAGCAGTGAGTGTGTGTGTGTGTTTTGTTTAAGCCAGCTTTTGCTATATCTGTGCATGTTTTGCAAGAGAAGCGAATGTAATGTAATGCAAATAGGGGAAAGAAACTGGGATTTCTTTTTTGTTTTAGTTTGGCCCTCAAAGTTTATGATGTTTCATTTGCATCTTTTTTGGGCTAACTTGTGTGGTTATTTTATGTTGGAGCGGGGTGTAACTGTCTACATTCTACATCTTCATAATTTGCTTTGATAGGATTGGGTGTAGTCGTTTATGAATGAAAGGAACTCGTTCGCATCAACATCGCTAGAGGTAAATGATGGAAAACGTAAAGGTATTTCTTTTTTCTTTAACAAATAACAAATAATGCAGCGGAAGATATAAAAACCTTACAACCTTTTTGAAAAGCCAGTGATCCATATACGGTATATGAATAATCAAATAAAACAGTAAACACAACTATTGCGTACCGTGTTTGCAGTAGGAGATCGACAGACGTAAAGATCTAAGTAGAAGACTGAAGATCTTTTCACACCAAAGGCCTCTTTGCTTAACGGTATGTGAGTGACCCATCAACCTAGAGGTTGCGGGTTCAAGTCTCGTTGAAAACATGTAAGATAGAATTTGTGAAATATGTGGTGTAGGGTGTAATAAATTTGCCGTTAAAAAAATTAAAAATACCTTCTCACAGTTATTGCACACTAGCCTTCAAACAATCACAACAGCGTGCTAGCGCTTGCTCCAATCAGCAACTACGATCAATCTAATTGTGTAAAACCAAACACACGAATGCGTTTAATGTTTGGGTTGCTTCGGCCGAACACACAAGAAGGAGTGGGTTAGGTTTTTTTGAATTCTAGAATCCTTATGAAACCCTAATTATCATCTTATATTTATTGGCTCCTCACAGGATAATTACCAAGTTTAAAAACAAGATAATTACTATAAATAAAAAGAGGAATTACCAAGTTTAAAAGATTTGATATTATCTAATAATATCATTATCTTCTTAAACAAGATATTGAACCAATCCCAGCCCGAAACCCTCTTAGAGTGGTCGGCCGAACCCAAGGCCCAAAAGGGTTCACCCCATTTTATTTTGGTCAAATCCCAATCTCTCTTAATTAGTCAAACTAATTAAGCACATTGTGTTTTCATATAATTAGATCATTTATATATTTACAATAAATATATAAAAACGTAATATCGAGCTATTGTGTGTGACATCGTAGAATCATATATAAATGACAGTATTTAATTCCGTTATATCATGTACATATTCTTATAGTAAATTCGTTTGCACGCCAAACTTTTTTGCATTTTTTTTCTTGGTTTTCAATATACATGTGTAGGTAAGAGGAATATTTGGAGAGAAAAATTGTTTCATGGCGATGATAGAGTCATATGGACTAAAATAGCGATAATAGAGCCATATGGATTAAAAGTAGTCAGGTTGCAATTGAAAAAAAGTGCACCACTCCATATGAAAACATATATTTAGTTGAAATTGGTCGATAGACATTAGAACTATAGTTGATGCTTTTATGCACGAAAAATGATGTTTAATCAAGTAAAAGAAACGTAGATTCGTAAGTACTTTTACGTATACTAGAAGAATAACAACGCATAACGATGACAATGTGTAGCGGCATTAATTTGTGTGCACAAATCTTTTTCTTTTATACATATGCGTGTGGAGTGAGTAAAAGTGAAAAAAGTTAGTGGTAAAATTGTAATTAATTATTTAAATATTTAATAAATTACATAGTTTTTTTATAAATAGGGTATTTTAGTTCAACATTACTTACTTTTTAAATTTTAAACAAATGTGTGTTTTCTTTATATTTGGGACAAAGTTTTATGTAAATATTATATAAATTTCGACGTAAGCTAGGATGTTGGGTTATGAAATTTTCATAAATCAAGTGTATTGCCTATGATTAGAATAATGTGGGCTAATTTGTAAAGAAATGAAAGATAAATGTGTTTTGAGAAAATACGTGCTAATATTGTATTAACTACAAGCTACAAAAGTAAAACGGATTAGGCAACTTCCTGGCAACTTCCTAAAGGGTATAACAGTAATTCGTAGGAGTGTGAATTAATGTTGTTAGAATTCAGTTAATGTATGGAAGTATGGAACTATGGACCACACGAAAATATTTTCAGGAGTCAATTGTTAGGGTGCGTTTGGTATCGCCATGAATAATGATGGGTATGAGTTTGATAGTAGTGGTGGGTCCTTTACCCATGAAAGATCCATACCAAATTTTTCGACGATGTATATGAAGTATGGATTATATCTATCATTTATTACCATAGTGGTGTACCTCATCTTAAACAAACACCTTTAATCACTTTCATAATATATACCATTCGTAGTGGGATCACCAAACGCACCCTTAAGTTTATTTTTTTAATTGCTTTTTTTTCACTTATTTTCTAAACCAAAGAAGCGGATTAGTGCAGGTATTAACATCATATATTAATTTATTATGTCACAAAAATTTTAGAATATAATAATAACCACATACGTAACATAAACGTAATGACATATCAGAAGCCGAAACAGATATTAACATGATATAAAAGGCATTTTGAACACGACTAGTTTCTCTCTCTTAACCTATTTTAATGTATAGAGCTTGATGAATAACTACAATGATTCTATTTTTGTGTGTCTATTGGGTAGGGAGAGTAATAGGCATATATGTACTTAAAAGTTAGTATAGCCATCAATATTAACAAATAAAATAATCAAGACTTAAAGTGCTATTAGGAGCACTTATAATTATATTGAATTTATTTGCTTACATAAAGAGTATACATTTAAGTATATATAACTTACAATTCAATATGAGATGATCATAAGACGTTAATAACATGTCATATTATTACAGCGGAAACCCGCATAATGCGGTGACAATAGATACAAAGAAAATCACAATGGTTTTTGTTGATGGAACATAAGGTCGGTCGTGAGAGAGTGAGTCACTCACCTTGCCTTCCATTCACTCGCCACTACCTTGCCTTCCATTTACAATCACCGCGACTCACATATCAAGAAAATTAAGGTGAGTAACTCACCTTATTGATCCACGCAAAACAATTTGTTTTTGTTTAAAGTGTGTAATATTAAGGTGGGTGGGAGTGAGTGTCCTTGTCCACAAAAAGGTGAGTGGTAGTGAGTGGAAGAGAGAAGAGAAGGAAAACTGACGTGGCGCTGATGTGTAAGGTGAGTGAGACTTCTCCTTGCCTTCCAGCCTAAGAGTTAGAGCATCTATAATGCAAAAAGTTTTTAATGACTTTTTGCATTTATGCCTGTTTGGCATGGGCTTTTTGGAGGAGCTGTTAGCTTTTTTGTTACAAATTAATCTCCTATAAATTAAGTAACTTCGTTTGGACGATTAACTTCATGTTTTATTTCAAACAAATACCCAAAATGAAAAGCGATTCATGAAGCTTTTAAATGTCTTGAGTTAAAACTTTAAATTCTTGATATACCCTCCAAAGATTTATTTACAATTATAGATTTGTCCTTTTATGTCATTTACATATTATAATTATATTTAACACTAATTTACCAAACATTTTTATTGAAAAAAATACGACTTGTAGCTAATGTTAACACTTTGTAGTTTGACTTACTGAGTTAATATTCACAACATAGAACTTACAGCTAGTTTTGCCAAACATGCCCTTAATGCGTTTAATGCATATCATATTCAATGAATAAGAGTATCTCCAATAGGTCAAATAAGTAAAAGCTTTTCACTATTATAAAAAGCCTTTGAGGATGGTTTTTAGCATTGCATCAAAAGCTTTTTGTAAAGCTTTTTAAAAAGACTTTGTGAATTTCAAGTCTTTCCTCCGCATTGCAAAAACCAACAAAAACTTTTTACTATTCTAAAAAACTTTTGGAAGAGGTTTTTATCCATTGCGTCAAAAGGTTTTTGAATAACTTTTTACAAAGACTTGATAAACCTCAAGTCTTTGATAAAAGTTTTCTCTTTAAAGACTGACGATTCTCACGCTCTAAAAGCTTAAGTAACTAAATGGGTGTAACATTAAATGCGTTAAGTCTTTAAAACTTGATTCATCAGATCTTCTAAGACTCAAGAAACTTGAAGTTTTCAAGTCTTTTTAAAAACTTTGAAAAACTTTCAATGCAATGGCAAAAACCTTTTAAAGACTTTTAAAATAGTAAAAAATTATTAATAGTTTATGCATTGAAAATGCTCAAAAGATGATTGATAATTGTTAGCGAAAGCAAGAAGTTAAAAATAAACGTCATCTCTTAAAAATACAAAACAATATGTTATTGTAGAATACAACACAAACGTAGTTTATTTAAGTGTTGAGTTCGTCATCTCGAACATGTAGAACTTTTTTCACCACATTGACAATCTATGCCACCATCTATACTACATTATAATGTATTTAGGACTTCCTATAAAAGGAAGTCTTAAAAATATAAGCTTACACATGTTACTATAATTAGTAATTCATATAATTAAGAAAATAAACATAATATACAACACTTTAATGCACATAATTTTCAGAAGTACAAGACAAGAAGCATGACGTACACCACTTTAATGCACATATTAAAAAAAACAAAACACCACATTAATACTATTTAATATAATCAATTAATTAACTAATCAATAAATACAATCAATAAATAAAATTAATACAGTTATTAAAACACCCCTAACATAATAAATACAAATTATCAAGCATATTGTACAACCAAATTAAACACAATTCCTACATTAAATGTCACTAATACAAATAACATTATACAAATATGTTAGGAATTAGAAATTCCCAGATTAAAGAGTGGTCACCTCAAGATATGTAATCGTTAGAAAGCTCGTAGTCGTAGTTCTTTTAAGTTAAGTAGTAATTTAGTTAAGAACACCGTGGAGACGGACGGTCTTTACCCATCAGATGCCGATCCATGCCCAAAGTGTGGCGAGTTATGTAAGACTATAAATACTCTACCTTCCAAGGTAGAGTTGGAGCTCATAATAATATCTTTCACTTTCTCTCACTAAGTTCCCTAAACCTCTAACTTTCTCTCTAGAATTCCATCTTATACGCCACCTTGTGTTATGGTTTGATGTGTATGTGAAAAGTTATATCTTACAAAATAATATCAAGCCCGAAGGCAACATGCCAAATGGGATTGAGCCGAACAGTGCGGCTAAACGAAATTCTTGAAATCAGAATTTATTTTCAAAAAGAACATACTAAACTAAAATACATGATTCACTTGAAAATTTTATTTCGAGGTACCGCCGTCGCAACGCTGGTACCTCGCATTAAATGCCACTAATACAAATAATAAATCACATTATACAAATATTAAAGCCGAGGCAGAAGGCGGCAAAATGGGCTTGAGCTCGAGCAGGAAGGGCCAAACGGGCTCGAGCTCGAACAAGCGTAGCCAAACAGGCTCGAGCCCGAACATGCACGGCCAACGAGATGATTCACCGGAATTTTATTTCGAGGAATGCCACGAACGCTACGGTACTCGCTAGTCATTTCAAAATAAGCCAACTACCCAAATGACTTTTTACATCGAATAAAAATATAACGGACGATTTAATATGCATTTAAAAGTTTTGTAAAATATATTTGATCATAAGAGTATCTACTATGATGAACCTATAAAAGGTTTATACATTTAAAACTCTATTAATTTATAAACCTTTTCAAATCATAAACCTATTTTTACTATCGATAAACTTATTTATAAACTTTTTCATATCATAAAACACTCTCAATATACATAAATTTTAGACATATTCAAAATCGTAGACCTATTCAATGGCATAGGCACGAAATGATTTCTCACCACAGACACAAATTCTTAGACCTCTTCAAAGATTTTAGACTAATTTTGAAACATCATAGTGACTTTAATCATTTAATGATAGATATTATTGCAATAATATCATACTGTAAATGATTTGAGTATTTGACATTTAATTCGAATTTGTTATTAATAAATCGTTGAAATGTCTTTGTGCTATGTGCATAAAATGATTTATTATACTTCATATGTCATGATTTGTATGTATGTCTACAAGTATCAAATAATTGGGAAAAAAATAACGTTGTGAAACGTAAATTGAAATCATATAAGCTAATAAGCTAAAAAACAAGCATAAACAAACATCCTTTTAATGGACACAATGTATATTACTCTCATATTAAGTTTCTAGTTTTCTGTTTTGATTCATTTTGAAATTAATTTAATCAAAGTGTTTTTACAAGGTTAAGATAGAATTTTATTAGTACACAATGTTATACTCTCATTTTTCTTAAAAAATGATAAAAACATTTAATTTCGAACGGAATAAGTATAGTGTTAAATGATGTATAAATTAAACTTAATAAGATATCAAAATAACAAGTCCATTGGTAGCTCTACATGTATTATCTTCATAATTTGCTCAACTTGCAAAAAAGTTAATGCTTCTTTATCTTTATCTTCATAATTGGCCCCTTGTGAAAGAAAGATGAAAGCAATCAGATGTCATTCTCTGATCCATTTTTCTTTGTCTTTTCTATTCTTTCATCTTTTTTATGTTAAGCAAAAGGGTTATGCTATCAAAATACCCTTTAAGCGGGTGTTTGTACTTGCTTCCAGGTGGATTTGTATTTGTATAGTAAAAATAGAACAAAAGTACTTTTTTTTTTAATGTATGGTATCTGATTTATAGTATATGATTTTTACTCTATTTTTTTGTTTTATAAGTTTTGTTTTAACTTTGTAGAGGGAATAAGAATCGTCCTTTTTTTGTCCTTTGTCTGAAAATTATTCACGAGAATTAATTCACGGGTTGTGTTTTCTTTGTGAAACACGTTTTAGTGTTTTCACCCACTTTTTGATGTTATATAAGATCTTGAAAGCGACTGCCATTCACAGTTTCAAAAAAAAACATTCACAAAACAAAAACTAACACCATCAGAAAGATCACCACCACCATCAAAGATCTAACAAAGAAATCAGATCAAACATTCACAAAACAAAAGCGACTAATAGATCTAAAAAAAAGAGATAGAGTTTCAGTTAGAGAGAGAAATGAGAGATGAGTGATATGAGAGAGAGAGAGAGAGAGAAACGAGTGATATGAGAGACAAGTCAGGATAGTAATGAGAGAGAGAGAGAGAGAAACGCGTTTTTAACTGGCTGCAACATTACGACCACATGTTCGTGTCGTACATTACCGATCCATATCGCAGCTTCGGCCAGACAACAACATGTAGATTTGAGGGTCAACACGCGTTGTTGAAGTTATACTTGGGCTCCACACAGTCCAACTTAGACGCGTTGTTAAGTTCGTTCGATAAGATTCTAGTTAGCAAGAAAATGCGATAAGAGAAACTTTTAATAGGAGCATAACCAAGAAACTGCATGTGTGTAGGGACACACTATTTGATGAATTGCGGTATAAAGTTTCAAAACATGCTTTACAACTCATTGTCGCAGAATGTAAACTGGTTATGGACCCACTGAATGTGGTCATCGGATTATGGTCGGTTTAATGGGTTACCATGCTATCACGAACTGGTTTACTATCAAATTCATGGTAAGTATATTAAATTTATGCCTATCAAGTTATTCTCCCGTCAATCACCGATAATTTATACTAGTCACTTTTTTCGAATGCAGGATGGCCTATTCTATAATTTTTGGAGAACCCTAAGTGCTCCCTGGCCTAGAGCTCGACCTACTCATACGCCTGAAGAGCCTGAAGATGATTTTTTGTCAGTCGACGAGAAAATTCCAAAATGCTTTTGGCAAAGCTTCATCGTTTGTCAAGAAAAATATGTTAAACATGATGAGAGGTATATACGCTCCCGAATCAGTATCAACCCATGAACCTGCTATTCACGCAAGTACTCGTGGACGTCCGAGCGCAAAGGACAAAAAGTCCAAGGCTACAAAAATCCCATATTTGAACAAAGAACCAACCACATATCACCGCAGAAGTTATTAAAAACCTAAAAAAGTCCCAGACTTGAACGAAGAACGTGCGAGACATAGTTTGGTCAAATTGCACGTTTCGTCCCAGATGTTTAGAAAGTACAAGGATCGTTCCTGTGGGAAACTTTTGGGGCAAAAATCGTCCCTGGCCTACATCAAATAACAAAAATACCCTTGTCTCTATATTACTTTTCAGTTTCTTGCACAAATGGTCCCTGTGTTTCGCAAAGTTTGGTAGATTTCGTCATAATTTTTTTTTTTTAAATTTAACTATTAATATTAGTATAATTTTTATACGTTTTCGTCCGCTTTTTTTTACGTTTTGTCCGTTTTCTTACGCTTATGTCCGTTTTCTCATGTTTTTCGCTTTCACACGTTTTGTCCGCTTTTCTTACGCTTTGCCCGTTTTTACGTTTTGTCCGCTTTTCTCACTTTTTCGTTTCGCACGTTTTGTCCGTTTTTTACGCTTTTGTCCGCTTTTCTCATGTTTTTCCGTTTCACACGTTTTGTCCGTTTGTCCGCTTTTTACGCTTTTGTCTGTTTTTCTCACGTTTCTTCCGTTTTCGTACGTTTTTCAAACGTTCTTCCATTTTCATACGTTTTGGTCCATTTTTCTTACATTTTTTGTCCGTTTTTCTTACGTTTTTGTCCGTTTTTCTTAAGTTTTTGTCTGTTTTTATTACGTTTTCATCTTTTTTTATACGTTTTCGTCTGTTTTTCTTACGTTTTTTCATTTTCATACATTTTTGTTCGTTTTTATATGTTTCGCCCGCTTTCACGTTTTCATCCATTTCGCTCGTTTTCTTTACTTTTTCCGTTTCATACGTTTTTGTCCGTGTTTCTTACATTTTTTCTTCTGCTTTTATCGCCCGTCCATTTTTTTATACGCCGCCCATTTTTACGTTTTATCGTTTCGTCCATTTTTCACGTTTTTGCATTTTCACACGTTTTGTCCGTTTTATACGTTCTCGCCGTTTTCTTACGTTTTCATCCATTTCATACATTTTGTTCGTTTTCTTACGTTTTGTTCATAAAGCGGATGAAAGCGTAAGAAAATGGGCAAAAACTTATAAAAATGGATAAAATGAATGAAAACGGGAAAAAAAAACATAAGACAAATGAACAAAAGCGTAAGAAAAATGGACAAAAACGAATAAAATTAACAAAAACGTATGAAAACGGAAAAAACCTGAGAAAAGTGGACAAAAATTGATAAAAACATACAAAAACCAAAGAAAAACGAACGAAAATGGATGAAACGGCGAAACGATAAAACGGACAAAACGTATGAAAACGAAAACGAAGATAAACGGATGAAAACGATAAAACGAAGAAACGTAAGAAAACGGACAAAACGTAAGAAAATGGACAAAACATATGAAACCAAGAACGTGAGAAAACGGACAAAACGAAAACGTGAGAAAAGGGACAAAACGTGAGAAAACAGACAAAACGAAAAAAGGGACAAAGCAGACAAAACATAAGAAAATGGACAAAACGTATGAAAACGGAAAAAACATGAGAAAACGGACAAAACCTAAAAAGAATCTGATTTAAAACGTATAAAAAAAACTAATATTAATAGTTAAATTTAAAAAAAAAAAAAAAAAAAAAAATTAGGACGAAATCTACAAAACCGCGAAACACGGGGACCATTTGTGCAAGAAACTCAAAAGTAATATAGAGACAAGGGTATTTTAGTCATTTGATGTAGACAGGGGACGATTTTGCCCAAAAGTTTCCCACGGGACGATCCTTGCACTTTCCAAACATCCAGGACTTAAACGTGCAATTTACCAAACTTTTGGACGATTTTGCAATTTACTCTCTTTTTATGTTAAGCAAAAGGGTTATGCTATCAAAATACCTTTTAAGGGGTGTTTGTACTTGTTTGTAGGTGGATTTGTATTTGTATAGCAAAATAGAACAAAAGTACTTTTTTTTTTTTTTTTTTAATGTATGGTATATGATTTATAGTATATGATTTTTACTCTATTTTTTTTTTGTTTTATAAGTTTTGTTTTAACTTTGTAGAAGGAATAAGAATCGTCCTTTTTTTGTCCTTTGTTTGAAAATTATTCACGGAATTAATTCACGGGTTGTGTTTTCTTTGTGAAACACGTTTTAGTGTTTTCACTCCACTTTTTTGATGTTATATAGCATCTTGAAAGCGACTGCCATTCACAGTTTCAAAAACAAACATTCACAAAACAAAAACTAACACCATCAGAAAGATCACCACCACCATCAAAGATCTAACAAAGAAATCAGATCAAGCATTCACAAAACAAAAGCGACTGATAGATCTAAAAAGAGAGAGAGTTTCGATTAGAGAGAAATGAGACGAGTGATATGTGAGAGAAAGAGGGAGAGAGAGAAACGAGTGATATGAGAGACAAGTCAGGATAGTAACGAGAGAGAGAAAGCGCGTTTTAACCGGGTCGCAACATTACGACCACATGTTCGTGTCGTACATTACCGATCCATATCGCAGCTTCGGCCAGACAACAACATGTAGATTTGAGGGTCAACACGCGTTGTTGAAGTTACACTTGGGCTCCACACAGTCCAACTTAGACACGTTGTTGAGTTCGGTCGATAAGATTCTAGTTGCGCAAGGAAATGCGATAAGAGAAACTTTTAATAGAAGCATAACCAAGAAACTGTTTGATGAATTGCGGCATAAAGTTTCAAAACATGCTTTACAACTCATTGTCGCAGAATGTAAACTGGATATGGACCCACTTGAATGTGGTCATCAGTTGCGGTCAGTTTGTGGGTTATCATGCTATCACGAACTGGTTTACTATCAAATTCTTGGTAAGTGTATTAAATTTATGCCTATCACGTTATTCTCCCCGTCAATACCGATAATTTATACTAGTTACTTTTTTCGAATGCAGGATGGCCTATTCTACTTGATAGTGTTGATAATTTTTGGAGAACCCTAAGTGTTCCCTGGCCTAGAGCTCGACCTACTCATAAGCCTGAAGATGATCTTTCTTGTCAAGCTGACGTAGAAAAATTCCAAAATGTTTTTGGCAAAGCTTCATCGTTTGTCAAGAAAAATATGTTAAACATGATGAGAGGTATATACGCTCCCGAATCAGATCTCACCCGTGAACCTCGCTATTCATGCAAGTACTCGTGGACGTCCGAGCGAAAGGACAAAAAGTCCAAGGCTACAAAAATCCCATATTTGAACAAAGAACCAACCACAGATCACCGCAGAAGTTATTAAAAACCTAAAAAAGTCCCAGGCTTGAACGAAGAACCTGCGAGATAAATTTCATATGTGGGAGAGCCTGCTAATGAGAGCGATTTAAGACACGAGTTGTACATTGCAGATAACGAGAGCGAATATTTTATGGCTCGAATTCCAGAGCTTTTCCGACCGTACATCATAAGGATTCTTAACGTGGAAGGTGATGGAAATTGTGGCTATCAGGCCATTGGCTTAGGTCTTGGTTATTCCGAAGATATATGGCGCAACCTTCGAGCTCTTGTCGTGGGAGAGGTAAACAATAATCTGAACTTTACAGGAAATGTGGGGAGTTGGTTTGAACATATTTCGCACTCATTGGGTTGGTTTGGTGATGGATTTGCAACCCAAGAATCTTGGATGGTTATGCCGGACACGGAGCGGCTATTGCTACAATGCTTAACCGCCATTGTATGTATATCCTATTCAAGATGTGTTACGTGTCTTGACTTAGGTCCGTCCAGATACAACACAAGTATTGTCCCCATTGTGATTCTTCGTGTGGGGAAGCCTGATTGCTCACTACGCTCATGCGATTCTAGATGAAAACTCACCACTCCCGCCTACTCACCATTAATGGAGATGCTGATGACATGACGTGGCCTTGGGATGGGCAACTCTATATGTTGAACGACAAAATATATATAGACATACGTAGTAAACGATTGCTGATTTATGTAGTAAACGATTACTGATTTATAGTAAACGATTACTGATTTATATTGTAAACGAAAAAACATGTATAGACATATGTTGTAAATAAGTATTTGTATTCTGACACCGAGTTACTGATTTATATTGTAAATAACCATGTATCAACTATTATTATGTATTGTAAATAACCATGTTGTAAATTATTATACATATTCTTTGGCCAGATGGAACAAAAAAAATTCTTTCTTGTGTCGTTGTGAACGAGGACTTATAATTGAAAGAACATCCAAAAAGCCCAAAAGTTATGGTCAGAAGTATTATGCATGTCCTTTATCAAAGGTAAATAATTATACGTTTGCTTATTTACGTAAATATATCAATAACTTATTTGTTAAGAATACATTTCTTATAATTGTTTCATCATGTAACAGCCAGGACAGAAGATTATGGGTATCGATACTTTATGTTGAAGGATGTATTTCAACAAAAGTACTTTAGTGAAGGCTCTTCTTCAACGCAGTGCTCAAACTGCGAAACTAAAGATAACACGATCAACATGCTTGAAACAAGAAACAAGATGTTATTGTCTCAAAACAATATGTTGAAGACAAGAATAAAGACGCTGGAGGCATCACTGGAATTGGCAAGAAATCCAGTTGATCACGCATGTCATTCGAGTGGAATACTCTATGACCTTATAGATGACATTAATAATCTTCATGTGGAGCAGATTTCGTTGTAGTAGTAGCATTTGGTGTTGTACTTGTTTAATTTTTAACGTGTTTACTGTTGTTGTTTAATTAAATGGAAACAAATTAGACGAATAAAAAATAACACAAAAATATAACAAATACACAATAAAAAAAACATAACGTAGAAAATTTACATAAATATATTTTACACAAATACATATACACACAATGGGGTGAGCATGGGGGCGGGGTGGGCGGTTTATGGTAAAACCAAAATCGAACCAGTATATTTCGGTTTTGGAAACTACAAACCGTTTGGTTTCGGTTTTCGGTTTTGGTTTTCGGTTTTGACATTGAATCGGTTCGGTTTCGGTTTTATTCGGTTTTTCTTACTTGAAAACAAGCAAGTTTTAATCTTATATGAAGTTTACAATTCTAAGTTTTCAAGCAAAAATATTTAAACAAATATCAATAATAGCATATTATCTAGCGGTCAAAGCGTCGAAAAACGTACAAAACAACCAAACATCAATCTAAAATATAAAATGCACGTCTTTGCGACTTTGCACTTTTCGCTTGCTTACGAGAATTGTAGGGAAATTTTCAAACAACACTATTGTTCAAAACAAAGATATAATATCTATAAATAAAACAAATTTTAATGTATAGATAGTAAACAACACATTTTTTTAATAGATAAAGTTTTATACTTAAATCTTTAAAATTAAATAGCAAATCTTTTATATAGATAAAATTATATATAAACATATAAAAAGGTGGGGCATGGCGGTTTTCTCGGTTCGGTTTTTCTTATGAAACCAAAAACCGCCCCAAACATTCGGTTTTTATAAAATTCAAAACCACCGCCATCGGTTTGTCAAATGGGGCGGTTTTTTCGGTTCGGCTTTTTCGGTATGAAGTTATGAAGTACAAAACATAATAATAATGTCAAATGGGGCGGTTTTTTCGGTTCGGCTTTTTCGGTATGAAGTTATGAAGTACAAAAACCGCCCCAAACATTCGATTTTATATAATCCAAAGAGAGACCGGGTGTGTTTCTTTTTTCCATATGAAGTTATGAACCACTTAATGTGGGCTTAATCCTTTAATCCCACTTAATGGAGAGACCCACCAAAGCTTTGTCCTCCCCTTTAAGAGGCTAATTAAGTGGTTCATATGGAACCTCTTAATTTGGTAAACACCACCTCAGATAGTCTAGTTTTTGGTATTGTTTCAGTGTCTCAAAGAAAGAGATATGGCTCCTAAATATTACTTGATGAGACATAATCTCAGTGATAACTGATTTGCAAAGCTAATTACATTACTCACCCTTTAAGCAACCAACGTTATCGCTAAAATTTTATAGTCTTATATATCCTAGTAAACTAACAGGACACTAGATAATGGCGTAATGTCATCTGAAGTTCTGAACTTCAAAAAGGAACTGATACCTAGTTAAGGAACATCACATTTTTCTTATAAACTCTAGAAAATATGAGAAACTTTAAAATGAACTCGGTTTCTTTCATATGAATAAAGCTAATACCTGCTATGAGTGCTTCGTACAGTATAATTCCATCCTACTAGCACAAGCCAATGTATCAACGATAAAGTGTATATGATATATGAGTCATTAAAGGTCACCAATAATCTCCACAAGAACACGAACCCTCACTAAAATGGTGAAACCGCTTTGAATCTCTAACAACAATTTGCCGACCAACAATCTTAGCTATTAACTTAATGGTTTCATGACAATCGCCACAAATCCTTAGATTCTTGATTACATGAATAGTCGAACCAGGAACTGAGTTCATAATTGCATATGCAACTGCCAGCTTCTCACTATGAATCCTTAATGTCATCTCCTTCTTCTTTATCAATGTCATGTAAAACTGATGTCATATTCGGTACATATCCAGCCTCTTGCACCTTCATACATAATTCTTCCAAATATGAATATATTTTCTCATGATCAGGATGCTCCTTATCCCCAACAAGAAACACATGTACCCGACCTTTTAATTCAACTAAACTAAACCCTGGTGTTTTACTTAAACCATGATTTTTCATATATACTCGCATCTTTTGAACGTCTTCCCACCTTCCAGCATCAGCATATATGTTTGCAAGTAGAACATAATATCCACAATTTTTCGGGTCTAGCTCAAAAAGTTGTCTCGCAGATATCTCCGCAAGCTCCACGTTCTTGTGCATTCTACAAGCAGCAAGAAGTGAGCCCCAAACAACAAAATCAGGCCTCACCTTCATTTTCTTGATCAAATCATAAGCCCTGTTGAGGAACCCTGCCCGCCCTAAAAGATCAACCATGCAACTATAGTGTTCCACCCCTGGCTCTATTAAATATTTATGTCTCATGGTTTGGAACCAGTGCCATCCTTCATCGACTAGACCAGCATGGCTACAAGCTGAAAGAACTGATACAAATGTGATGTAATTGGGCACTATTTTGGCCTGAACCATCTCATAGAAGACATTAAGAGCTTCTCGAGCATAACCATGCATGCCATAACCAGCAACCATGGCGGTCCATGACAGCACGTTTTTTCTCTTTATTCGGTCAAAGGTTCTTCTTGCGGTTCCTACTCTCCCACACTTGCAGTACATGTCCACAATTGATGTACCCACAATTACTTCTTCTTCCAAACCCATCTTTATAACCTATAGAAGAAAAGTATGTGCAATTGTTTTACGTGAAGTCCACTCTCAACTGCTTTATGAACTATACAAGTTATTGCATAAGTAACCAACTTCGGTCTAATTTCTATTTGGTAACACACTTTGTTTTCACTTATAAGAAAGGTCAAGTTTCAAAAAGTTTTCATTAGAGGTTATCTTGCAATATAAAGTCAACAACCAGTCTAATATTTTGACCCAAATTTTTGAAAGTTTTATTCCTTTTTTCAACATTTTTTTATTTAGTTTGAGCTTTTTTATTCAACATTTTACATAAGATGGATAAATATATAGTGCTATACCTAAAATAGACCGAAACAAAGTTTGTTACCTTATGATGCAATTACCAGAGCAAATATATGAAAGTTCAAAGCTAATATAAGTTATCAATTTCGTTTCAAAATCATGTTGTATGCTCTAAATACTGTTCAAAATGATCCGAAAACAATTTAAATTACCTGATCATGTATACACTTTCCAGTTTGTAAAGCACCGGAATGAGCACAAGCCAACAGAACAGAAGACAGCGTCACCGCATTATATCTAACACCCCCATCTCGCACCATAGCATAAAACAGTTCCAATGCTTGTGCAGACATCCCATGTTGAGCACAAACCGCAATCATCGAATTCCAGCTTATCACATCCTTATCACCTATCTCATCAAACACCTCCTTAGAAAAACCAACCATACCACATTTAGAATAAGCATCCACCAAAGTATTCCCAATCGTCGTATTTTCCCCAAACCCCTTTTTCACAATAACCCCATGAACCCCTTGCGTAACATTCTTATTCGCAGCACTAGAACACGCCACAAGTACAGAACGCATAGCAACCGCATCAACACACACTTCATCATCCCCATCCCCATTCAAACTCTCCTCCTTCAAAAAATCCTTAAAAAAACACAACGCCTCATAGGGACGCTTATTCTGAACATACCCAATAATCATAGAAGTCCACGAAACAACGTTCTTAACAAGCGTTTCATCAAACACCTTATGTGCATCAGCTAAACTACCACATTTAGCATACATGTCAATAAGTGCAGATGAGACAAACACATCGTTATGAAACCCGAAAACAAATGCTTGTGTATGCGTTTGTTTGCCTGAGGTAATATCGTACAATGCGGTACATGATTTGAGAGTACATGGAAAAGTGGACCTGTTTGGGGTTAAGGATAGTTTTCGCATTGCGGCGAAAGCGAGAAGGGATTCGAGGGAGTCGCCTGCGCGTGCGAGGTCCGCGATAACCGTGTTCCATGAGTAGACATTGGTTGTGTTCACGTATTTGTTGAAGACAGTGGTGAGGTGTGAAGAAGTTGCAGCGAGTAGTGATGCTTTGGTGGTCTTCATTCATTTCCCGGTTTTCTTTTCGAATAGTGTTTATTTATGGGTGACAATTCGGGACGGGTTCGGGTTGGCGGGTCAGAAAACTCCGACACTAACCCGAACACAACCAAACCCGTTTACATATAACCCAAACACGACCAAATGAACCCATATAAAAAATTGGTTAACGGGTTGAATAAGTTACACGGTCTGAATAGGTTAAACGGGTTTTAGGTCGACCCATTTAACCTGATTATCGAAAATTCGAAACAAGTTGTCACGTTACACGGGTTAAACGAGTTTGTCGGTCGACCCATTTAACCCGTATAATCAAATATATTTAGTTTTTAATTTATGAAAGAAAAAAAAAATCTTAAACGGGTTGACGGGTCAACCCGTTGAACTCATTCCCGACCTAAGCCTACCTGTTTAATAAATGAGTTAGATAGGTTGACTCAAACACGACCCGAAACTTGTTTAGACTTAACCATACCTATTTATTTTCGTGTCGGTTTCAGGTCGGCTTTCGTGTCAGGCCAAGAATTGCCGGCCCTAGTGTTTATTGACATATACATGGGTTTATCAGCTTGAGTTATAATCAAGTCATTTGCTCGAGTTGATACGTTAATAAGCTATTGACAATGAGCTTATAATAATTTCTCAATCTCAATAAGCTAAGAAGCGCGCTAAATAAAACAAAATTGAGCCCCCGCTTTGTTTGAAAAAACGATTATCTAACTATACTCGAATGTCATTGTACATAAAGGAAGTCCTCAGAAAATATATACGTCTTTTGAGACTTTGACCCTCCATAAATAAACCTTTTACTCTTTTAGGAGTGGTTAAAAAATGATTACATGAATATCCCGAATAAGCCGCGTACATTTAACAATGAAACTGATTCTCATTTCTTAATAACCAAATATTCAGATTTTTGTTTAGGAGTATCAGATGTGCTTGTATGATAATTTTTACTATTGGTTATCTTATTCTAATAAGCAAATTACCTAAATAATTTTTATAGAGAGTGATTTTATCGGACTGAACTTTTTTAAAATGTTTTACCAAAATGACCAAAATATGTCACCATCAATGTTTTCATTTTCCATTCGCCTACCATACTCTCGCCCAAAAAAATGTATTCGCCTGATTCCCAAATTCAATAAGGATCATTTAATTACATTTGAAAATAACATCGCCCATGTATAATCAACCTCGAATTGATAATTAGTCTTTAGGTAGCAACCAAGGGTAACTACAGGTATACTTTTGTTCACCTAGTTTTTTTTGCATATTATTGCTTTTTGTTCATCAGACACGTCTTCAGATTCAACAACCAAATCAAATAACTTTAATGACATTCAAATCAATATATGAGACACAACTTTGAGCCTTTGACATTACACAAATATGGAAGTGGTGACTCTAACTGGGCCGGTTCTAGTTATATAAGCTTATCAAAAGGTTCGAGCTTTATATTATATTGACGCATTATTAATCCTCTTTAATTTGTCAAACGCTTTCACATCTCATTATTAATCCTCTTTTATATTGTCAAACAAAAAAATGCAATATTACTCGCCCAATAAACGCCCAGTAACTCGCCCCAATTCAAATATCACTCGCCCAAATGCAATATCACTAGCCCAAAGACATTGTACTCGCCCAGCTTCCTCGCCTCGCATTAAACGCCCAGACTTGCTCCCCTCGCCCAGCTTCCTCGCCCACCACTCGCCCAGCCCTCGCCCAGCTTCAATACTCGCCCACGACTCGCCCAACACTCTTTTTTGAACACGTGTATGTTTAGAAACTAATCTACGAATCCATCTAACGGATGATATTAAAAGGTTCATTTTAGAAAATTTCATGTGCGAGGTAGCATTTGGTAAGCTGCTACTATAAAAAGTTCATTTAATAAATTTTCTCAATTCTAATTGTATCATTATCACATAGTAACTTCTTTTATGACACAATGCCAAACACTTGCTGATATGTGGTAACCAAATAATGTTATTATATAGTAGTGTCCTCCAAATAAAAAAGTACAAGTATAGAATCAACACAAACAAACCAACCATCATCATAAATTAATGTTTCATGTCATACTACACAATTGAAAGAATCACCTATTACAACAGCCTAAGATGGGAAGTATCATTGGTTCGTTTAATCTGCCAGCCCGTTTTCCAAGAATGTTGGAGCACTGTCACCGACGAATCTTCTATGCACATCTTGTTTACCATCACCGGGCTACAACCAAGGATCCCAGTCAGCAAACACTTGATGGGTATCGAGTGGCTAAACACACCTATACAAGAAGATGGCATATAACTATGGCTACTATGAGTTCCGCCATTAAGCCTAACATGATGGTTAGGGGGGTCCCGTGGAGACATTTCATCATCTGCTTCATGATCTCCGTTGGTTGTCACCATTTGTAATCGGCTTTTGCCAGATTTTCTTCTTGCAAATATTGGTTTGGGTTTTTGCATTAAATCCCATGACAGATGTCCATCAATTATGGGTGAAAAGCCAGATTGGAGTTTATCCGGTAAACACACTAGTGTTCCGTTTAGGAATTGAAGCATGCGGAATTCCACCTGGCGGAGTGATTCTCCAGAAGGTGGACAAAAATCAGGTTGGAGTCTTTCTGTTAAGGTTAATATTTCAGGGGTGTATATATCGGAACGCAGGCAGCCTTCCCATAGTCCGTGACTCATTTCTTGCAGTGCATCTGATGACTGTATCAGGTGTTCTGAGAAATTCATCTCCTGCAAATGAACCACTATAACTAAGATGGAAAACAATATTAACAATTACCAGTAAATATAAGTGACAATATCATATTGATTTTACATATCTAGAGTTGGTCATTTCAACCCATCTATTTATGCACGGGTTGATTTGGAATCATGTTTTATCTCTGGTGGGAACTAAAGCTAGCTAACTGGTTGAATGGATTGAAAATTTCCCAATGTGTATTCTAATGCATAAACATTTCAAAATATAATTCAAAATATATTACAGTAGTAATGAAATAGATTACCAAAATTTACCCATTTTGACCCATTGGCCAACCCACCCATCTTTTGAGCTTAAACATTTCCTGGTGAAAGTTATCACCTTTTAAACATTTCCTAGTGAAAGTTATTACTTTCAAGAGGTCAACTGTCTCTCCTTAAACTCAAGAAACTATTTATTGAAGTCTGAAATTATTAACTCGGACAAGTCATATTGGAAGGGTTCCAAGGGGAGCATTCAAGATAAAACAGTGGATGCATCAAAAAGTAAAACGTAAAGACATTTATTTCCCAAGTTCCCATAAAGACAACAAGTAAATCAGGGTTGCATATAAATGAGGTAAACTTTAAAATGTTTGAACGTGCACAGGTAACTTCATTATTGGCTCGATATCCTTACATTATTTTGAGGAGTCTCATATTTGAAAAGAAAGGAAGTGCTTTGGAATGAAAAGGGTTTGATAAAGGATAAGAGAAAGAGAGAGAAAAGCTAGGGGTGAATTTTTCTCCGAAACAACACGCCCAAATATAGAAACATACAGATAGAAGGAAAGCAAAGGCTTTATAACTTTTTAACGGCCAAATTACCCCATACATAAATTACACGTGAAGGGTATGAGGTAAACTAGTCTGCTTTATTTCCTGTACTTCTTTCACCTCTTTCCTTCTTTCTATTACTTTCTCTCCAAATTCGAGATCTCAGCACAAAAGACAACGTGCATACCACACCAATTATTAGATCTCGTAGCATACAAATGGTAATAAAGCCATTGTGAACAAACTGTTTCGTTTCTAGCAACATGATCAAGCCCACGCCTAAGATATGCAAAATCAATCAACGGACACAAGTTAAACTAATCCCCTTTCAATACCTTAGTTCTAGACATACAATATCCAAACCTGAATCAATCACAAAGCTAAGTTGCTAACACGAAACACAACTATAATGTCTGCAAAATAAAGTGATCACAAAATTCACAAGGTTCTAAGGACTACTAATTATAGATCAGTAGTTCAGTACCTAATGCTTGCAATCTACGAGTATCAAACAAACATAATATATGCATTAAGATTTAAGAATAACCAATGATCAAACTACCTGACATATAGGAAGAGCAGTGGATCTCGCCCGATCCAAAGGGGAAGTATAAACAGCATTAAACCTAACCCCCTGCGATTTCAAAAACACGGCCAACGCTCTAGCTTGTCGTTTCCCATTGGCAGTCAATTCCGCCTCAGGACACCTACCTCCAATCAAATCAGGCCTTAAACCCACATGACACTCCCCTTGACACACAAAATAAACCTCAACCACACCCCTATCATCCTCCCCAATATCCGAATAGCTTCGGCCGAAACCGGGCTGGGGAGACAAAACATTACATGGGTCCCACACCTTAATTGATGGAGGCAACCTTGGTGTACCAAAAGATGAAGGTTGTGGGGACAAAGGTGATGCTGAAGCATGACAAGGTAAGAGCTCAGGTTCTTGTTCAACCACTTTTTTCATCAAGTTGTCATGAAGATGATGTTCCATTACATGGTTGCTGTTATTTAAGTTGTTTATTAGAATATCTTCTTGTTCAGTTTCTTCATCTTCATCATCAGCAACTTGTGTAGATTCATTTGCTCCCATAATAATAAAAATTTGGATATGTTTTTTAGATAGCTAATGAGAATATGAAATCAGCATATTGGGGTTAAGGGGAAAATAAAGGTGGGAAATGAAGTAGATCTGAAGTAGAAGGAGTTGAAAAAGAGAGACAGCAAGTGGGTATGTTCTGTTTCACATGGTGAGTTTGGTTTTTTTCACTTTGCAAACATGTTAGGTGTTTGGTTTATTACAATGTTTTTTTTACTGTTTTGGGATAACAATGAATTTGGAGGTTTTAAATGATGGAGAAAAAGAAAGTGGGTGAAAGGTTTTATTGGGTTTTTAGCTATTTTTGCAATGACAGAAGTATGAATTGGTTGGGAGGTTTTTTTTATTTACTTTTGGTGAATTTGGTAAAGCTTGTGACTTTTTTGACGGTAGATAGAAAGTGGAGTCATCTAGGGTTATTGATCAAGTGCGTACTAATTTATGCTTTTATATGCGTAGACCCAGGTGTTAAAAGGGCCATGCAGCGCCCACAGCGCCATGAGGCGTGAGGTTTAGTCGTCGCCATCAGCGCCGCCTTTACGCCATATTTTAGAACTCGATATATATGTATTATGATATGAATATATAAATATTTTCATACTTCAGCCGCCTTACGCCACGCCTTATAAACGAAAACGTCTTAATTAATCGCAGACGTAAGGTTTGATCGTCGCCACGCCACTGCCACGCGCTATTTATAACCTTGCGTAGACCTATACTTTGATACTAATATAATTGTATATTTGTATGACTATGGTTGTTAGTCAATATTAAAAAATTTCATACTAACCTCTCTTTATTGTTTTCATATTTGTATAACTTCTAACTAACATATTTTTTTGCGTATGCTGTGTGATTGTCT
The DNA here is from genome assembly GCA_022545495.1 of Chrysanthemum lavandulifolium. Taxonomy (NCBI): domain Eukaryota; kingdom Viridiplantae; phylum Streptophyta; class Magnoliopsida; order Asterales; family Asteraceae; genus Chrysanthemum; species Chrysanthemum lavandulifolium. The sequence continues at coordinate 92,433,360 of CM040245.1, read as the reverse complement.
TAAAGGTACATTTACAAGCAATGCATTACTTTACATAATTTTTTTTTTCTTTTTTATTTAAGGACAATTAATTATCTCACATATTCATGAAAAACATATCTCGAATGTTCTAAGGAGAACTTAAAACTACAATCATTTTGGTAGAGAGCTTTTCACACAACATATGTGCCATTAAGTGCCCCATTAAGAAATCAAACAAGATACTCGTACTATATGTCCAATCCGTCACCGGATTATCATATCGAGTTGACATCGACATGAGTAAAGGTTTTCTTATTCTTAATGTTTTGGGATAAGATAGGGCCAACAATGAATTTGGAGGTTTTAAGATGATGGAGAAAAAGAAAGGAGGAAATGCTTGATTAATGACAAAAGTACGAATTGATTGGGAGGTTTTATTAATTTAGGGCCCGCTTGGTTTAAAGTGGGAAAGGGAAAGGGAAAAGGAAAGGAAAGGAAAGGGAATCTGAAGGAATGAGTGAGGTGGGAATCAATACTTTACCTCTCAATTTATTCTATAATGGTTCATTACCCATTACTGAGAATCAATCCCTTCACCCTCCCTAACCAAGACTATATTATGAAGAAGGTATTTCAATACCTTACCCATTCCCCACCCCCTTAACGCCTTACTCGATATATATGTATTAGGTATAAAGTCCATTACGCAAATAGTAGGAGTAGTTTTTATTTTCGCAAAACTACAAACATTGTCGTATATAACCAATTTCCCCTAAACTAATCGTTTTAAGTTCAACTCCTTTCAACTTAAACAAAAATAGTGTTTTACCTAATTTCCCCTAAACTAATCGTTTGGCTTTTCTTTTTGCCCTATTAAAATGCTATAAATATAATTTAATTGTATCATTTAACTAGTTATAATGCCCGTGCACGCACGGAGTTTTATCTAAATTTCTTAATAATGTATTTATCTCTATTAAATAGCAAATAGCTTTTTTTTATAATTATGGTTTATACCACCATATATATATATATGTCTATGTCATGTCGTTGTGTATTCAAAAGTTTATATACGTTTATTTTCCTTGACACGTTACATCAATATTTAGATGTGATTATTGAATTGTTCCTATATGTTTATTTTCCTCGATATATTTATTTTTCAAAGCTCGAGTCCTTTCGTTCCATCTTCAACATAAACATAAAGGTTCTTGTTTTTATTAAATCTATCGAAATACAGTCTTGATTGGTTTTAAATAAACTGTGAAATAACCCACGTGGCTCGACATTCAAAGTTATCAAAGTACTAACTTATGCATATCGTATTCAATACCATTTAAATCTCCCCAAAATCTCCATTGACATGCTAGAAGCCTGGAACTTGCAGAAAAAACAATATCCACCCATTTTAAATTTCTCATTAAATGAAATTTCCTAAACTCATATTTGTCATTAGCAAACTAATAGACATGGATGCATATTTTAAATTGTTTTGTAGCTCTTGATCATGTACAAATCTTTATCACTAACTGTAGAGATAGTATTCACCAATGTATGTGAAAAAAATGAATCCAAAGGCTATATAATTTAAGGATTCTTTTGACATAGTATAACTACCATGTTCTAACCTAAATCTGATTCGACCCATTACAAAACCCGCCCAATTTTCGACCTTTGGTACAATGCAAAAAATGAATGTAACAAATGTATATATTCTCTCTTCTTTGCTATGTGGTGATACTCGAAACCACAATACATCAGTAACAGATAAGATAGCAATAATATTTTGATTATTATTATTTAAGCAATAATTTACTTTTGACATAATATTTTAACTAAGTATTAATACCAAATATTGCTAGTTTTTAGGTGATTGCATATAATTACATTGTATCTTCATCACTTGTATCTTTATTAGAATCATGACTTGTATCTAAGTTCTTCAATGCTTGAAAATCTTTTTACTAAAAATGTAGATTTAGTTATAAGTCCAGTAAACTTGTTGGTCATATGGTATAAACACAATTTTATAAAATTTTGTTAAAAGACCAATGTAATTTGTTATTTTGATAAATTTCCACACATTAAATTATAACTAACCTGTGCGGAGTCCACGCTGGAGTTATGGGCAATGCAATTATGTATGACTTCATGTGAAGGTTTGGAATCATCATGTTCCTGGATACTTGAGCATTGTTCTTGTCCTTCATCTTGAGAGTCACTTTGGAGGCTTCTTCTGACAAATTAAAAAAATAACATCAACATAGTATCCACATTTGAAAGAATCATATGCAACTCTATTTAGAAGTTCATGTTAGAAAAATGATATAGTGTAAATCTACTAAGAGAACTGCTGAAGATGAAAAATATGTGTAGTGTGACTGCATATTTGTCATCATAAGACTACCACTACATAAAATGGACTATTTTTGAAGTGTTTTATTTTTGTTGAATATTTTAGTTAGTAATGTTGTTAAATCAGTTTGCACCTCCTCATCAGCTTTGCCCAATAGCTCTTTATCCTTAACAATATGATGTATAAATGCTAAGTTAATAGAAATACGATCAAATGCTTATACCACAAATCTAACCATAGATCTTAGAGGCACATATCCCTACAATTTTAAGTCGGATGATCAAATTATGAATAAAGAAGTGAAAGTAAGTTGCTATTTATAGAAAAATGTTCTATTTATATAACCACCCACCTTAAAGTATAAAAGAAAATCGTCAGGTAAAATGCCAGAAAAGAGTAATTTCACGTGTCATCCCGCGGGCATGCCTCCTTGCCCACTGGATGCTAGGTGCTATAACTTCATGAATAGTTTGTGGCAAATTACTACCACCTGTGGCAAGCAACTCTTGTTGAGATAATCAATCAATGTTACACAAACAATCAAAATAAACAACTTTAGCCATGAAAGCTAGTGAAATCATATGTGCAACATCAACCCATTTGGTTGAAAATGGGTTGATTTGTGGGGTGTTTTAGTACCTTGTCCTTATCGAATGCTTATACTTTTCATATTTGTACGGGTGGTTCTCGTGTCCACCTAATTGGAACCTGGAACAAAACACATCTGCAAAAAATTGGAGTTTAATCACATCATGCTATAACTCGATCAACAACATAATATAGAAAAAAAGGAAAGAAAAACAAAATTAGTTGCACCAACATGAAAATCCTTTCAGAGAATGACAATCCCGCAAAATTAGCAAAACCAAAAATAGTGCATAAGTTGATCTTATCTAAAAGAAGCCATTTCAACTATTGTGCAAAAACTTATCCAAATTGAGCCAAGCAGTTTGGACCAGAACGAAATTTGACCAATAACCCAGGTCGTCCAAACTACCCATTATGCCAACTCTATTTTGACAAATTATAGGTGTAAACAACGTTAAGGAACGTGTGGACACCAATTAAAAGTTTCTAAAAAGGGAAAATAGTTCAATTAAGTGGGACAAATGAAGATAGAATTGTTTGCAGTTTTCATAGGATGGCGCAGGATATGGGATACTAATGGCAAGTTGAAAATGCAATTATTATGTATTGCCAAATTGGCGACACCATGAACAGATTGTCCAGGTTTTAGAACGACCTTTAAAAATCGGAGATCATCAATTTCAACTTTCACCAAAATCAAGTATTCATGTCATTATCTAAATAGTGAGAATACAAAATTGTGTCATATGATACCAGAAGTATAATGAATTAGGTTATAGAGTGTTACAACTAAAAACTTAAAGGTGGTCTTCTAATTATGCAAAGTATAAAAGATCTATATCCTTATTCGTAACTTTTGGAGTATTCAAATTTATGGAAATCTAACTATGAGTGAAAAAAACCAGTGGCTTTGTTCTCCTATTAGAACCAAAGGAAAACACTATTTATTACACGATATGCATAAATTATACAAAAATGTGTCAAATGGGTCCAATAAATGTCACCTAAAAGTGGAGCATGTGAAACGGTTTAAAAGTCGCATTAAGTGCATACAACCTCCTAAATAGCTATAATCAAATATATAAATTTTTGTTGTATAAATATCGATTCAGTAATCCAATTCGATACATTCATATTAACTAGAACCAAAACAAATGTGCTAAAGTATTTATGGCTCAGCGTAACCCGAACCCATTATGACCCATATTGCCATCAGTCTACCACTAAGTTGTAAGGATAAATTCATCGAGCTAAAAATCAGAACATACCTTCTTACATATAGTAAGAAAATAAAGTGCAAGGATATTGAGATGATTAGAAGCATGAAGAAAATTGACCAAACATAACATATAGTAAGAAAATAAAGTGCAAGGTTATCGAGATGATTAAAAGCATGAAGAAAATTGACCAAACATAATTAACTATTTTCAAAATGTAGTCACAAATTTATTACGGATATGCTCTTATTACAACTACGTTGTGGAGATCCCGCTGAAACTGAACACAAATTTTAAGTTGCAGTCACTGGTTTTAATGTTGAACATAAAAGTAGTGAGACGATCGATATTTTCTACGTGACATCCGACTCTTCTAGAAAGCTCCTTTTTGTTATAGCCACATCAAGGCCATCACCTTTTTAATGCTTCTCGATCTATTTCTCAAAAATGCATACAAAATTAAATTCTCGAGTGTAAACGAGTTTGTTTTCCATGTAAAGTAAATAATGCAGCTTAAATAACCACGAACATAAAACATCAAATATGACAACAGACTATATGAGAGTTTTGGACAACATGATAGAGAAGGATAACCTATTATTCTTTTTAATTATGATGTTTATAAGCAGAACCTATAACGGTGACCTATGAAAGTGTTCAAGTAGAACCCATTGTGTTTTGAGTTATACGGAGTATTTTTACTATGTATGAAGTTTTGCAAAAGGTTCCACCCTCTTTTTCCCATTAACTTATAAATGGGTCGAAAACATGTGGTTTGGTATAATTGATATCATACCAATCTACCAATATATAAGGGATCCGTTAATTAGGTAAAGACAACTCATATACCATCTGTCATAATTTTTAGTAGTTAAACAATAGCTTGATAACTATTTCCATCCGGATAAACATATAAAGCTAAATGGACACCACTGCAACTCCCTACAAAATACAACCATCTCACAGTCTGACTATGACATTTTAAGAAAGGTAAATCTTCAACAGGCAAAGAAAACAAAAATGGTCAATGTTTTTTAATATTTGCTGATGACCCGTCACAAATTCTCTTCAGTACTTGGCTCTACAACACCTCGTGCTGGTCTTCTTACATTTGTCATTTAAAAACTTTTGTGGCCTCCTGATATGATGAAATAATTTTTAAATTTTGAATGTCACACAAACTACTTGTAGATTTAGATTATGACACAAATTATCAGCAATTTCTTTGCATAACAGACTGGGTACTTTATTAGAAAACTTTACCAGGAAGCAAAGACATTTAATCGCTTGAACTCCCCAGCATCATATACTCTTCCACACACATTTCCAAATGGCAAACCGAGTTAATGGGTTCACCATTCATCATAATAGTTTCACCGGCTCGTGGTTTTACGACTGAATTTTGAGAAAGATTTGTTGACCATGCACCGTCTAGTGATCCAGCCATATCCAATATTGCATGTGTCTGAAACAAACAAAGGTTTTGTTCATTCCTAAAAGCATCAAAACCGCTATTGATGGCCATGCTCGTAAGAGAATGAGTTTTGGATAAAAGCTGATATTAGCTCTTCTAGGAATAAGAATCATTTTATAATTGCACGGATATCTTTTGTGTTGAACGAATCAAAAGAAGCAAAGCATAAACTCACCATCTTTGGATGCACGCCTTTAAAGTCATGAGCTTGACCACCATAAAATATAAGTCATCTCGCAAGTTGCAGATGTTGAACCTTGTCTCTTGTTAAACGTAAGGATTAAGTAGGTGACCGAATGTTCATTTCGGATGTGTTGTTGTGGGTATATACCGATTATCGACCCTTAATCTAATCATACAATTATAAACATAACTTGTTTATCCGAAAAATAAGAATTGATTTGTGACTTCAAGTTGTAATATTCAGTTCCAAACACATACAATCAGTAAAACTCATATATCCTATAAGAATACTTGGGTGTCTAATCAATTAATTACCGAATAGGAGTCGAAGACCCTGGCTCAGGGAGACTAACTGCAGACTTTTGTTTACCGCTACTTGGTACAACTCTGCCACCACTAACATTAACTGAGCTCAAAATTCCTAACCCTTTAATTCCAATTCTAGATCCTTCATCAACAACCACATTAGCTTCTTTAAATCCACTTGAAAGGTGTACATATGCATAAGGTGCTCCTTGACCACCCCGCGAAGGGTATTTCATCACAAGACCAATGTCAAGAGGAACTGCTCGGTCCCATATAGAACCATTAACATCAGCTTTAACACCAGTGCCTTTGGATTGCTCTTGTCTTACATTTTTTAGCATCTAAGTTTAAAGAAAAATATAGCATTATAAACATAAAAGATCAAATACTAAATGAAAATGTAACGAACATGATATTTTTTTTAGAATAATAAAAAAAACCTTTAACAAATGTGAGCTATCTGGATCATCTGGTCTTGTTTGTGGGACACCATGCCTCTAAGAACTCGGAAAAAGAGAATCCAAATTACTTCATTTTATTCCCGTGTTCTAGTTACCAATCTCAGAGATCAAAAGATCACTTCTTTCGCCATAAAAAGGTACCCATATAAGATGTGATCCAACAACCTGTTTGTCTACCATAATTAAATCATTATCAAATTACAATACTAATGTAACAATGTATCACACACCCTGATCACCATTCAATTTTGTATCCAAATTAATCAAGGTTAGACCCATTATACTAAGTGGGTGCTTTGGATTGCTTAATTTTTCTCTTCTCGCGCTTATCTACTTCGCCCTAGCTGCCTCAGGGTCATTACCAGAAGTTCGGGGTTGCGGTGGATCCCTACCCAGCTGCCATTCATGAAGATTTATGTAGATTGAGGTATATCAACAACTGATATTTCCTATAGAATTAAATAAAACTTTGCTATAAGCTTACACCATATACAATTTTGTCTGCAAGTTGATAATTTGACATTAGATAGAATGAGACCTTGAAACTTTCCATGCTCCATTCATCTAGAATTTTATGGGATTTGCAGCTGATCCAACTGTTATGTACACCATTAACGACCTCCCCATCTTACATTCCTTCTCTTGACAACCAGCACAACACCAATTTCAGAGTTAATCATGCATCCCACAACAAATTTATCCCTATCAGAAGCCATATTCTCATACTCTTTTGCCTCTTCTTCAACTGCCTTAATTCCAGGTTGCAGCTTTACTCGTCCCATATTACACCTTCATTCAAGTTTATGTCTGTTAAAAATGCTATACTGCTATACAAATTAGGAACTTCAACCTGACTGAGACCCTCCATTCACCACCTGTAAAGCGACGATATGAGTTACTATTTTGCCCATAATGAGGACCCGTCTAACCAAAGACTGAATTTCACATCAATTTACAGATTAGCAGTATGTAGTCTTTGCTTGATCAATATCTTTTACCAAGATGTAGCAAAAAAATTTGGTCTCCAACTATTACAATAACCCTTGACTTCTACAATGTGGCAATGCTTGCACTTGGAAAGCAACCTGATCACCGTAACTTTTAAAGGTTTATTGTCTGTTTAGAAAGAGATTTGCGGTACATATTTAAGTCAAACCGTGAATGATTATAACTAATATGATATTTATTTTAATAAAAACTCGATAACATGGTTTCTTTATGAAAAGCTTACTTTAAATCATCTCAAGAGTTCAAGCGGGTCGTAGCAAGAAATGTATCATCATAATTACTAACCAAAATTACTTACAGTGAATTAATCCCGAAACTAAAATCAATGGGTTCAAAAACTAACCACTGCATTGATGTTAAGTACTATAAACTCATTGTCATCTTTTCTTTTCAAAAGACCATCATATCCACAAACCAAATTAAAATACATTAAATTAATCTCCAAATCAAAATTGTTGGGTTCCAAAGGTAACGGCCTAACGGGTTAAAACACGTAATTTTTCAATACGATACCAACACCAGCAGGTTGACCCCTCAAGATATTTTAAGTTGTATGGGCGCTAAAAAATATATTTTTTAGAGTAGTTTTTTCTCCTAATATAGCAAGTTTGTAGGATTTAAGAATCTTAAAATACTTTGGTTCGTGTTCTCCTATTAGACCATTCAGATATGTTTCTAACTTTAGCTAACCCGTTAGAGATAGGATACAACCCAATATCGACCCATTTAAAATATAAATAAAAGAATTTTCTGAAAGATTACATGCCTTAGCAACACAATGAGTGGTTTGAATAACATAGTTGGCATGTAGATCTCAAAATGAGCAGCGAAGATGAGCTCATGCAAGATGGTTGACCAGACTTGACTATTTAACATGGCTAAACATTTGTCCACGACATGACTGCTGAATTTTTGGTGGTCGCAAGGTGCACATATTTACCCTCAAATTGTGATGTCAACATGGGCACGGCTGAGGGAATCTTCATCTCAGTAATGTACTGCACAACGCATTCCATGATGAAAAATATGTTCACTAATGACTACAAAAACAGAGACTACTATTTAATTAGTAGGATGCTTAACAAACCCTTATCATGATTGTAATCTTTTGTAAATAAATAATCAGCGACTTGATTAAAGTGAAATAATGATAATCCCACACCAATCAACAATTCCAACAACAAAAAGGTCAAGTTTATACTGCCCAGTCAAGGATAAGTAAATAGACCAAAAATATAGATGAACAAAGACAATATATAACTAACGCAAATCTTGAGACCCACATCTACTATCGACTACTGGTGATATTTAAAAAAAAAGCAAACTAATACTACAATCAATAGTTTGTTGGGTCGAACTTATGTACATCGTCAAGTACCGATTTCACCGTTTTCGTGCCTTTTCTTCTTCTTTAACACTATTTTTATCCTCAAAGTCTAACTTCTTCGATTCCACTTGATAGTTAGCTGGGTCGAATTTATGTCATCGTCAAGTAACAGTTTCACTGTTTTCGTGACATTTTTTCTTCTTTAACACTATTTTTTCTTATGTATTTTAAAACTTAAATATAAATTATTATTCCTATTGGAAGTAATAGAGCATAAAATCTTAATTCAAAAGAACCTATCATTCTTAATCTTCTACTCTTCCTCTAGATTAATGTATTCTTGTGTAAGCTAAAGTTAACTCTTTTTATTTTAATAAAACTACTGGTGTGTTCTTGAGTTTTGTTTATAAAGAAAATGGAAGTAATGTAAAGTAAACAATTTCCTCCAACTTTTGGGAGGAAACACTTTACTTCCAAATAGCCTAAAATTTCACCATTTTTACTTCCTTTTCCTTTATAAAAAAACTCAAGAACATGATAAATTTTTTGTTTTCTTTCATTACTTTCCCTTTTCTTTATAAAACACTTGAAAACACAATGTACATTAAATTAAGGCTTCCAAATAAAATTGAATATCATAGTCAACTCTTAGCCCTCAAAGTCACTAAATCTAATAGTGGTTACTCCACAAAAATTACTAACAAATCTTAATCATATAATCACATTAGATCATACACAAATCAATGTATCACATATGACCAATAGTAAGTTCAATTCCAACTTCAATAATAATAATAATAATAATAATAATAATAAAAAAAAAAAAAAAAAAAAAAAGAAAAAGAGTAGACATCAAGTTTATAACTTTTCATATGTCAATGAAGAAAATATTAACAAAAGATCAAATCTTTAAGAATAAAATTTAAAATCTATATCGCCAAATCATTAAAAAATTACAAAATTTGAATAAGGTTACCGAACTTTCAAGTTCTCTCTTGTTTTAGATATTTATCTTCATGCCAAAGAACCAACAAATCCAATTAGGGTTTTCATTGTTTCGATCCAAAGCGTTACAATAATAAAATTGAAGTTGTTGTTTTGGTTATAAAATTTGAGACTTTATTGTAGCGCCGATAATTACCAATATAGTTTTGTTGTAGGAGGAAAATAACTATTTATGGTTCAGGTTTTTTAATTTTCATTGTGTGATTGTGATTTGAGGTTGTGGGAGAGAAGCTAATTTGGTTTTGGTGTTAAAGGAAAACTTGTGTTGAAGTCGATTGTTGATCGCTTATGTTTTTGTAAATTTTAATTTTAACCCCTAATTGTTGTGTAGTTTACTCCGCATTTTTTAAGTTTTATCTTTTTATATTTTTGACACATACACTTTTTACCCAATTTACTTAAGAAAACGAATTTTGATAACTTTTTTGCTAAATTAAGAAATATTTTGATTTTTTTAATTGAATATTTTTTTTAAAAAAATAATTATTGAATTATTACTAAATAAGGTATGAATTGATTTTTTGAAATGAAAAATTTCCACTAAGAGTTTTGTTTTATTATATAAAAGATACAGACTTACATTCAAAGTATTAATACGACCAAACAATATTTTACAACTACTTCACAAAAATAAATGACCAAAATTTTGATTGGGTGAGTAACATGCTCAAAAATCTTTAAAATAAAATAACTAATCTATCATCTTTATATACAACCGTTACACAAGAATATGCAACTTCTACAACGTCACACACACTAAAACATATTTCATTTGATACATTATATCAAATTCCACATACATTCAAAGGCAAATTGTCTGAAAAGGCATCGAACTTGCCACCTTTTCCTTTTATGGGCATCGAACTTTTTTTTTTCTAAAGTAGCCCTTAACTTGCCTAATTTTCCTTTTGTAGCCTCTAATCAGAAATTAATTACATAAATTTACATAAATCGTCCATGTGACTCTAAACAATTACACCGTTCGTCCTTGAACACCCTAAAACTTAACCCCATTTCCAAACACCCCCTAAAACCCAATCTTTTCTACATTTTTCATCAAACCCTTTTAGGAAATTCACTACTTTAGTCGACCCAGAAAAACCCATTTCTCAGATTTCATCAAGACAACAGAAAATCAATGAAAGATCAGAGCTTGTTGACGCTTTCGAAGAGGCAAAAACCGCGAGCGAAATGATCAAGGCGTTTGAGAAAAATGGAGCATATTCTTGATGGGAATGAACTTGGGTTTGTTTTGTTGAAAATCGGGCTTAAACTTGATCAAGAATGTGAGTCTCCTGATAAAGTTTATGAATTTGCTGATAAATGTTTGAAAATATTGGATTTGAATGAAAACGATAGCGTTAAGGATAATGAGTATCCGTTATCGCTTGCTATGTGTTTGCAATTGTTGAGTTTAGCGTGTTAACGAGGGGGTTTATGTTAAGCATGTATATTATCTTACTTCAACCTCTTAGATAGTAGAAACTTTGTTAATCATATAGCTTTATAGTTTGAAGTGATTCATGTATGTTACTGAATTGTTCGCACATGGATTGTCTTTTTAAGTTATGTGACTGTGTTTCTACTTGTTTATGTCGATGGATGGGTGCCATTTGTTAGTTTATGAGTATTATTATACAATATGTAGTTGCCTGAGGTTAAAGTTATGGTATTAGTCGACATTTCAACTTTTACTATATGACTCTACTATGATAAATCTACTAAATGGATTAGTTGTTTTGTCAGTGCATATGACTGCTTTGATTAGTTAGGTCTATAGTCTTGTAATGGGTGTGCTTACTGATTCAAAGCAGTGTTATTTAGCGTGTTATGTTATTGGCATTATTAATGTTAATATTTACAAGGTTGCAGATTTGGTGTGTAATCAAGGGTTGGTGATTATTATTTGTATCTTGCCGTCATCTGTTTTGTTTGCATGTCCAGTATATGGAGATTGATGTTCTCGTATTTAGCAAAGTTTCATCTCGTATGCATCTGTAACACCCCCAAAATGGCTCAGTGGAAGCATACAAGTATTGGGGTGCTACTGAATTGATATCACAACATAAGCATAGAACAATTGGTTTTTCATTAATAAACTTTTATTAATTCTTAAAAACAATATTTACATTATTGATTAGTGCGGAAAATGAGCCATTATAAAAGGTGGTCCCAATACATAAATCAGAGTCATCTATGCACATGCCATGCCTTTGCCTTGCGCCCAAAGATAAGCTATCACCTCAAAACTCAAGATACATGCTAAAAGGGTCACTATTGTTGGTGAGTTCATAGGTTTATTTAAAAGGAATTCAAGACACCTGTTTCAAATTTGGTTTTGATGATCATTATGTCTTGCATAATGTCATAAAGTTTATGATTTCAATTCATAAAAGGATTTCATAAAAGAGATTTCATTAGTGGACCATAAGTAGGGTATATGTACATTACAACGAATATAATGTCATATATTGAATCTATTACGCTAGCACTAAGTTCATGCAACCGGTTACTATAGCGGTTTATGTATGCACAAGGAAGTCATACAAATAAGGAGCCCATGGCAGTGTTTATCCCAATACACTCGGTCCCGACATGCTATATGTTTCGCCTTGACCCAAGCGGGTCAACCGAACAGGAGTCACCCCAATAGATCTATTTATAACATTCGCTTCCAAAGCAGGAATTGTGGCTCATGAAAAGGGCAATTTGGGATCTAAAGTCTTAGGCTAAGCTGCGTAATATTCTAGGTCAAAGGTTTTGGTGTGGTTCTTAAAGCATCTAGGTATGATGTATCTTAAAACATATCAATCAAAGGCATAGTATGCATGGAAATGTACCATTTAAATCATTTAAGTAAAATGAGCATGTATCTTCCCCCAAAACAGTTATAAAACAAGTAAAAGTATGGGCTATGAAACTCACCTTGGCCATGTGCAATATGAAGTCTAAATAGAATTAAATCAAGGAGTGATAGTGTACGGCTCCGACACGCAACCTAATTAAGTACGGCATATTTAGTCTTTATGTTTAAGACTTGATAAAGTTTAACTAACTTTATGGATTTTAAATGTTTTTGTTGTTGTTGTTGTTGTTGTTGCTTGTGTGGCATTGTTTATCTTAAAACAATTTACAAAGACTTGGGTGGATCTCGGCTTAGGAAGGATGACATGGAAGGAATCTCAAGGAAAGAATTCCTACTTTGGTTCAACGATGACCAAATGATAATACATAGAAGAGTACACGCAGAAAAGATATCAAGATTGAACAAGACTTTGGATTGATGATAAATGGGTGATGACGTACGAAAAGTTTGTACACATATAAGGAGACGTAGTTGGTATGGACGAAAAATATATATTTAGCGTAAATCAAAGTAAATTAAGTCTTAGTTCTTGCTTTATTTGTAACATGTATTATTAAGGATACCATGTAGTTTTCAAATATATTCAATATGTTCCGACAAATATATATGTAAGACCTGGTTTATGTACATATATGTTTATATTTGAAAGTATAAGTTTTCGAGAAGTATATCTCATTTGTAGTTATAGTCTAGCTCGAGTGTAAGTTTCTATTTAATTTTTTTTGGTCTAAATGCCAAGAGTTTATAAATAGGGTTTATAATTCGGTTTTCTAATAGTCGAAAAATGTATGCTTTACATGTTTACGTTACGTATAGTTTATAAGTCCATATACATATAAAAACCCTTGTTGAGTTTATTTAGAAAATAATTTTGGCAAGTCTAAATGAATCATACTTTTATTAGTTTTTGAAGAATCTTCCTAAAATAATAGTCATTTTAGAATCATTTGGTTTAGTAATTTATAAATGTGTAACAAGTTCATTACTCCTCGAAATGTATATATGTTATCAATCGTGATAGCGTACATATAAGTATTTGATCGACGGGAATGTTTGGAAAGACGAAAGGATGTATGTCATGCTCGAGCTGTTAGAATACTAACTAGACGAAATGGGCTTTGGCCCAACAATTGAATATACAAACACTCTTTTGGATTTGAAATGGCGTGGCCCATAATAGGAATAGCATATGAAAATACAATCTAAAATTGAAATTATTGCAACACATGGTCCTTTGCCTTCACAGCTTTTTGGTGAGTAAACTTTGACGTGAGAACTCCAAAACAAATGTATTCTCGTGTGAGTCCTAGACCGAGATCATGCAAACGGATACTTGTTCGACTCAAACGACGACCCTTGTGGTATCGTGTTGTCGTTAGCGCTAACACCCTTCGTGGGTGTTTTTGACTAGGTTAAACCAAGGGCTTGCTATCGAGCTTAAGTGACCGATTTCAATGCTATTAGTCACACTTGACCCGGAGATATGGTGCGAACCAATCGCCTCCTAGTATTAGGCTTGGGGCCTATTGATCGAGTAGGAGTTTGCATATTCTTAGCCCTTAACATAACCGAAAGCTTCATGGATTCTCTAATCGCTCCTAGGACATAACCGTAACCAAAATTTGTGAAGTTGACCGGATTGGACCGGAGATGCCTATGGTGCGACTAACTCTTCACACAAGTTTTAAAGCGATCATGTACATTCTTAACTATGCAAAGATTAAGCGGACACTAACAACCTATGGTATAACCCATCTAAGACACAACCGAGGTTGAGACTCGAGAACAAAGCTACCAATAAGCATGACTCTATACGAGTACTACTCGTGACTCGTCACCCTTATGGTCACGGGCTTGCACAAGTCAACTCGAGGGCAAGAAAATAACCCTCCCGTGGTCTAACCTCTAACAGGACACGATGAGCCAAAACAACACCCTTGGGTGTTTTCTATTTCAATGAGATATGACAAAAGGGCTCGCAGCAGAGATCAAGTAACTAGACGAGCTAGAAAGTAAGTTGAAACTATTTGTAAATCGAATAAGCTCATATCCGAATACTACGTGAACCGTATAAGCTAGAAATTGTCGATTCACACATGAATGAGCCAAGAAAGAGTTTTAGATTATTCTCACGCTTTATCACACCATTTCCACAACAACAACAACAATTAAATAAGAACTAATAAATTCCAATTTCTCATTTATTTATGTGACGCGATCGGTTTCAAAACATAGTATCATAGAAAAATCAAATAAATCGAAAATGTGTTAATTAAAAGAAGTGGGTAACACCCTTACAAAGATGGAGGTGAGTCGAATGGATGAATACCAAAAATCACCAACTAAATTGGAGGGGACTCGAGATGATTTGGAACAATTAATTCCTAGGGTTGCTTCCTTATGCCTTCAACTACAAAACCCCTCTATCAATTTTCAAAAGCCCCTTGATTTTGAGAAACCCTAATTTACATGAACCCTAACTTTTGTGATTGAACTGAGGTGATGAGGAACTTTTCGAGAGTGACCCATTTATGGGGAATGAATAGGGATGATGGAAGTGACCCAAGAGAAAACCCAAAACATGTTTCCTACCATTTTAAGCATTCTTCTCCTCGAGCTCACCGTGTAGGGCTTCATGAGCACCTAAGGTGTAGCTTGGACAAGGTGGGATGGTAGACACAATTGTTTTCGAGTGGAAGTCAAAAAGAAAGCTTTTGATCCATTTTGTGTTTCTTTTCCCGCTTGTGTCGACCGTAAGAAGGGAAGAGGAACAAATAGAGTAGGCTAGAAATAATAGGAGTTGACTCGCTTTTATTTTGTTTTATTATCGTACAGTGTATTTTATGTACCCCGTGTTTTGTCGAATCCTTGAGTAAACGTACCGTCCCGGTACTCGAGAAATATAGAAATTATATTTTTGGAAACGATTTTATAAACGTAATAATATGATTTTCTTATTTCGTTGAAATTTGATTATAACTGTTTGCCGTTATTAATTTGGTGTCGGTATGCGTGTGGTGCCGTGACTTTCTGAATTCACGAGATAACATCTCGTTTTCTTTCGTAAATTATTAGTGATTGATTAAAAATGTACTTTTCTCTTATCTCAGTATTTACTTTTAGTTTTGTATGCTACTGCACTGTAGTATGCGGAAATTTTTTTAGATTAAGCTTATGGGCCTGTTTGGTACGCAGCTTTTTTAACATTCGCGCTTCCCAGCAGGAATTGACGGTTCATGAAAAGGGAAATTTGGGATCTAAAGTCTTAGGCTAAGCTGCGTAATATTCTAGGTCAAAGGTTTTGGTGTGGTCCTTAAAGCATCTAGGTATGATGTATCTTAAAACATATCAATCAAAGGCATAGTATGCATGGAAATGTACCATTTAAATCATTTAAGTAAAATGAGCATGTATCTTCCCCCAAAACAGTTATAAAACAAGTAAAAGTAGGGGCTATGAAACTCACCTTGGCCATGTGCAATATGAAGTCTAAAGAGAATTAAATCAAGGAGTGATAGTGCACGGCTCCGACACGCAACCTAATTAAGTACGGCATATTTAGTCTTTATGTTTAAGACTCGATAAAGTTTAACTAACTTTATGGATTTTAAATGTTTTTGTTGTTGTTGTTGTTGCTTCTGTGGCATTGTTTATCTTAAAACAATTTACAAAGACTTGGGTGGATCTCGGCTTAGGAAGGATGACATGAAAGGAATCTCAAGGAAAGAATTCCTACTGTAAAACCCTAAAATCTCAAACATGTTAAATGACCTTTATGCCCCTCGTGTCGTAATCCGTAAAAAAAAACAAGACCGATAATTTCGCTAGCTACTTAATGGTAAATGAGTTACATGGAACCTCGAATAATAATACTTACTTTAACTAACAAATAAAAATATATGGCACATCAAATGTTGCATGGGACTAATTAAAATTACATGTTAATAAATTAAATAAAAGGTGTAATAATACTATTATGGTAACTAAATAAAAGGCATGATTTAGTCTTCTAATATCCCCCATAATCAGCTCCAAGAAACGCCTAATCCCTATTTTGTAGCCATTCACACGCTCAACATTTAAAGACTTACCATATCTCCCTATTTATCATTCAAAATATTCACACAAAAAACCTAGCCTCCCCAAGAAAAGTTACGGCAAAAAGAATACCCTCCCATCTCCATTTTTCTGTCAACATAAAGGCTCCAAGAAAGTGTTGTACGAGGCTTAGTATAAGGGCTGAAATCACGTGTTGGTTACGAGGTTTGCTTGGTTGCATTGTGGGTTAAGTTGCTGCTGGTCGTGGGATTAGAAAGTGCATAAGGGTGCTTTGATTTGCTTGGTTTTGATCCTTGTTTCATTCTTCTTTTTACACGCTACAAAGGTATATCATAACCTCTCGTCTCGTCTTTGTTTCTGGATTCTGGTCGTGTGCATATACTCTTCCATACGCATGCTTTTTGTATCAAATAAACATATTACATAAATGATTAAACGTGGCTAGTAAATCAAGGATAAAGGGTGGCATAAAATCATAAATAAACCACCATATGTATCGAATGAAAGATGTACAAAAGACTTTGTTTTGAATCTGATTGGGGCATCTCGACATACTCACCCTTTTGTTTATATCAAGCCTAATATGAAATTAAAACATGTGTATATATCTAGCACTATTAATATCAAATGAAACATGGTCTAGAGTTTTGTCTTGGTGTGTCACAATTCTCAATTTCCGGTCATTTCTCAAACTCCATATTCATCATTTCATATTAGTTCATGCATGGTTTTGCATTTTTCATTCAACGTTTATTTTCCTATTAAATAAACGCTATCGCGTAATTAATTATTTTGAACATTTGATCCGACACTTTCAAAAATATTCCTAATATATTTTTATACTCATTTTAAGACTATAAAAATTATATTATTAGTTTACCTGATGTTTTTAATTTATTTCGTATATCAATTGTTATGTTTATATAATTACGACGGTTTTCTTAAAAACTACACGATAATTATTATTTCACTCAACTCATGTAAGAAATGTATTTTTATAATTTTTATGACCTCAATATATTTTATCTTGACCCGATAAAATTTACTTTTAGCTAACGCTACCCTAAATGTTCAAATTTATACCTAATTACTCAAGTATACTTTCAAGTATACATTTTATTTACATCTTATTGCATAAAAAAAAATAAAAAACAAATTTACACATGCTTACTATATTTCTATGTATGTCGACATACCTTAGGTGAGTCACATTGATTTCATCAAAATATCTTACAAATACAATACTATACTCATAATATCACATACACTTATTGACATTAAGTGAAAAAGATCATTTTCCTCTCTTCCTTTTCTCTTCACAAACCGGAAACCATGGAGACCAAGTGAAGAATCATCATAAATTTTTCTAGACAAGATTTATACACTCTAGTCTCACTTGTTATTAAGATTATGCAATAAAAACCTCAAGTGATTAGGAAAAACCCTTTGTTCTATTAACCTCATCAAGTTACTTGTAAGCTTTTTATTTTCATCATCATATTTCATATTCATTCTCATATTCATTTCATCATTATTGAGAAAACATGCAAGTCTCATGGATGTTTATACCACTTTTACATGTTTTTAAGAGTTATATATATATATGTCATCCTATAATTACTCCTTGTTATATATTAGTTTTGGTGATGTCTAGGAACCCATGACACCCTAAGAAGGTGTATGGTAGGATTAGAATAGCTTCGGAGTTGTTTTGAATGGGTTAGAATAGGTTTGGCGAGACAAAAACTCATTTCGACACGCTTTGATAAGGGTCTGTCCTTAAAATTAATTTCTGAAAATCGACAGTAGGCAAAATTTTTGGCCTAGATATTTAGAAAATATACTTTAAAACGAAACCGTGGCGCTTGAACGGATTAAAACGGAGTTATAACGAAGGAGATATGAATTTTTCAAGTTGGCGTTAAAACTATATTTTCCGAAATTTCAAAGATGCTATATTTATTTTGTACGAGTCAAAATGGAACTTAGGCTTTATAAATTATGTCGACTTATCAAAATTATATTACTATACTTTGATATAAAGCTAAGGACCTTTGAAATGTAGAAAACGGAATTGTAATGATTAAATTATACACGTTTACAAAAGTTGCCGTAACTTTTATCATATAAGAAAAACTAAACATTATTTCTAATAGACAAGTTTTGCGGCAAAAACTAGAGACCAAGTTGAAGGTTATTTTTTAAGTTGATTTAGAACTTTTTATAAAGTAATGTCTTCTAGTAAAAGTAAGATCGCCAAGTATACTTTCCAAAATGTCCGACCGTTTGATTAACGGAGTTGTAATGAATTAAACTAGACGAGTACCCGCGCCTAGCGGCAGCGATGTCTAGTTTTCTGCAAAGTTCCGACGACCCATAAGTTTCTTTCAACAAACCGTATTTGTAGCATTAGAGAATCGCTTTTGAATAACTACAATTCGATGCGTAGTTGCATAGCAAAGATAAATATATAGTTTTAAAAAATTATGTGAGTCGATCTAAGTAATAAGTATATTTTCTAATATGATTGTTTTAAGTTATTAAGATTTTAGTAATAATAGATTCAAGCATTACAAAAAAGCAACGGTATTATGTAGTTGGCAATATTATATTGTAGTTTAGAGTATATAGCCAACACGTGTAACCGCTTTTTCTTGTTTTGTCAAGAATTTAGCGGTGATAACTATTTTTTTTACATGTGTAGCGTTTATCATTTGGTGTGTGGCTTTTAAAATTGTAACTTTGCAAATTGATATCACCATATAAGATTATTTTGTACTATCAATTTGTATAGATATTTATGCATTGTTCAAAGCTATTTGTTTGAGGTACAAATAATTATTACTAAAGATAACAATACTATTTATTTTTGTGATTTTAATAAACTTACATAACATTATTGATACATCGGACAAATGGCTATACAATATATATTAACTTTTAAACGACGATTCATATATCTAGTCCTTAAATGGTGCAAGAGCAACATTTTTTAAAATAAATTACATGTGTCAAAGCAAAATAAACCAAAAACTACAATTACTTGGTCTCTCATTTAAAAAAAATTGTCACGGGTTCCACAACTACTTCATCATTTCTCATATAATTTTGTCAAATTTGAAACCCGATTTCACCCGGGTGGTTCAACTGGTTGAACCGTTCCGATAAAAAAACAGGTCGATTTAAACCGAGTCAAACCGATAGGTTGGGTCAAAAAAATGTCAAATTAAACCGGGTCAACCCGGTATCGGTTTCAATTGATTGTTTTTAATTTGGTAGATGTGCTTTTAATTGGGTGTACAATGTGAATAAATTATTGTACTTTTAAGTAATGTGGTGTTTTAATAAGAGTATTAATTATATTATTTATTTCTCTCTCCATTGACCATGTTTTCAACATTCAACTTTCAACATTTTTCACTTTTTTCACTTTGACCATTTTTTCATTTTATATAGTATAGATATAGATATGTTTGCTTAAACTTTGCCGAAAAACCATCCTTAAACTATATTTTGGGACATAAGTACTATACTTAACCTCTATTTTTTTCTTTATGTTCGAGACCTTTAGGATGGAAACTCATGTACTAAAACTTTGAGATAATGATACAAGCTTCCCAAAACCGTTGAGTTCGTTTCCTAACACTCGATGTGCACCATTTTACGACTAGCTTTTTGAGGCTATTTAGTCACTTTCATAAATTTTCCAAATGACATTATTTACGACGAAAAGTTATAATTTCATAATAAACCACTAAATGATTATCGTAGGATATCATTTCGACGTAAGTACTTATAAAGTATTTGGTAACTTGACAATATGTCATAAACATATATTTCGACGATAAACTTTATTTTCAAAAGTGTACAAGTGGTATGGATATCATATGAGTTTGCATGCACGACATTGTTTCATGACTTATATTAGAGCATATCATTCATATTAGGTTGCGGATAGAGATCGCACCTCATTTCAGTGTATCTACTTTTGTCACCATAATCATTGCATCAGGTGAGTTTTCATAGCCCCACTTTCAATTGTTTTGTACTATTTTGGGGGAGATACATGCTTAATTATTTTTCACAAGTACTTTGAATTTTTTTAAGGATAACTTCTATCATGATCACCATCATTTCAAAACCGAATGTTGTACTATATTAATTGTTCTTGTTTGTTTGGTATAGTTCTACGTCGTATAATGTTCTAAATCAGTTGACTACTGATATATTGAGTCATGTACTATTGATTATGTGCTATAGTTCTACGTCAGATAATGTTCTAAATCGATGACTCACGATAAATTAAGTCATGTGCTATTGATTATGTGTTATTTGTCCCACGTCGAGTTAGGTACTATTGTGAGTTCATTTGACATCTTGTGATTTGGCATAAACTATACATATTTTGGCAGTGGATTGTGAACACACGGTTGCAAGTTTTGTATGGGCGAACTTGGAACCGAGTGGATTACAATGTCTTTCTTGATAAACGATTTTGAAAGGCTTTACATTTCAACTCAAACTCTATGAACTCACTCAACCTCTGTGTTGACACTTTTTAGATGTTTTATCTCGGTATCTAAGGCATTCACTTCATGGCATGCATATGGACACATCATAGAGTCGTGGTGACGACGCGTCTCACATGGGATTTATACACTTTAAAAACATCGTTTGGCTTGTATCAAACTTATTTCCGCACAGGTTGATTTTCATTTGGGACCTATACTTTGTAAACTCTGAATATTTTAATGAATCAAACGATATTTTCAAAACGACACTTTAGGTCGTTCGATATAAATGTAACTTTGATGCTATGACAGTCCTCCCCAAGGTATTCCATTCCGCTGCAAAACATGTAATTTGGGGGTGTGACATGGTGGTTAAAGGGGCGTATAAAAATTCTGTTTTGGGGTTGGGGGATCTCGTTAGTATGATTTCATGTGAGAATAGGTACAATGTTTGGCATGTTAAACTAATCACCATGGGCTGTGTTATGCCTTGTTTTGAGAGTCTTAAATATGTATATAAACGTGTAAATGGGTAGAGTTATAATCTAATTTGATAAGACAATATAGACGCATGTATATATTGGTATAAGTGGTTGTTATTTCCTGTGAAAAACTCGTTAATGGTACTTTGGTATAAAAACGATTTAGCATGGTCTTGTGGGGGCAAGTTCGAGGGTAATCGCGGGAATGACGGTCTAGTCTTTTTGTAATTTGAAAGCATGTCGGGATAGTTGAGTCAGGGGTAAATCATATTTCGTTATTACTTGGTCGTAAATGTTAGCCATATGGGCCGCGAGCGAGGGTAAAGATGGCATGTCGAAAAGGGTAAATGAAGTATGAAAATTAAATAGTAACAGTACGAACTGATTCTAAAAGGAAATATATATTGTTGCATGGTTAATATATTCATATATTTCACTTTTAACCCTTGTCTTTTGAACATTTTAACATGCAAACCTTGAACTATATTGAAATGACACAATAAACCCTAAACTTTGAGATATTTACCATGCGAACCCTATACTTTGAAGTATGATCTAATAAAGCTTTGAAATAGGATATTGTCATATTAAACTTTTAATTTTGCCATTTATCATTTGTGACCCCCAAGTTTGGCTAATTAATGATTATTTCCTTAAAGTATTTTAATTTGGTCCATTACTAAAAATGAGAATACGCTTAATAACTCTACAAATATTAATGCGATTCATATAAGAAATAAATCAGTTATGATTTAAATGAGCTAATAAGTATTATACGAATCGTAAACCGTGTAGATTCGTTGAAGGAGACGTGACGTTGTGTCTTCGTGTTCATTATTCGTTTGCTTTCCTTTCGTTGGCGTTAAGATGCAGATATTCTATCCCTTTCAAGAGGGTTTCATGATTCGCTTACATCTTCGATATTGGTTTTGAACTGCTATCCTTGCTCGAGCCTTCTTACTAGGGCTTCCCTATAATTCGCTATGCTCCCTTTGATTGAATCTCCATGTGAACTGCTTAATGTGAACCACCGATATGAACCTTCGATTATGAACCTTTGATATGCATCTTTGATTATGAACCTATGATATGGACTTTGATATGAACCTTTGACTTTTGAACCTTTGATATGAATCCTTATGATATGACCTTGCTTTGACTCGCGGTTTGAGACCCGAGCTATCACTAGGTATGGGGTTCCATGTCCGTGTCATTGATGCACCAATGGTATGACTTAGTGTGTACGATCGATGTTACACACCGTCCCTTTCATTATCTCGATTATGAGCTCGATATATATTGTATGGCCACTATCTCGTCTGCGGGGGCATATGGATGCATCCTAGATTTGTTCGTTATCTCGATATGTTATGATTTGCACGGTGAATGATGTCGCGTGCAATACGCGTCTTCACAACTGGAGCCGATCACCCATTTCATTATATCCGCTATGGTTACTATTGGTTACTACAGCTACTATGGATATATGATTTGATTTGATTTGTTTTGTTGGCTCGTGGTGGATAATGACCCTTTTCCTATGTTTCATTTACCCTACTGCTCCTTTGATATACCGGATTTATTGACTAACCTTCCTTACTTTGTTCTCGATTCGCTTTTATTATTATTGTATCGTTATATCTGCTCACCTGGGCTTTTTTTAAGCTCACCGATTTCTTTTCTGCGCAGTGTATAAGCTAGAGCCGGGATTGTTTGGGTTTGAGATGAGTGATATAGAGACCAAGCCTAGTCATCTTAGACTTCGTTTGATTTTGTTATTATATTTTCATTTCGGAGTTTTTCCTTTTGTATTTATGTATTGATAAGTCTTGTTGACTTGAATTCTCTTGTGGTTTACTATAAGGCTTCCGCTGTTTGATTTATGTTCATTATGTATGTTCTGATATGACACCATACTGTGATACTTCTACCCTTATCGGGTTGGGGTGTTACACCTACTTTGGTTCAATGATGACCAAATGATAATACATAGAAGAGTACACGCAGAAAAGATATCAAGATTGAACAAGACTTTGGATTGATGATAAATGGGTGATGACGCATTTAAAAGTTTGTACACATATAAGGAGACGAGTTGGTATGGACGAAAAATATATATTTAGCGTAAATCAAAGTAAATTAAGTCTTAGTTCTTGCTTTATTTGTAACATGTATTATTAAGGATACCATGTAGTTTTCAAATATATTCAATATGTTCCGACAAATATATATGTAAGACCTGGTTTATGTATATATATGTTTATATTTGAAAGTATAAGTTTTCGAGAAGTATATCTCATTTGTAGTTATAGTCTAGCTCGAGTGTAAGTTTCTATTTAATTTTTTTTGGTCTAAATGCCAAGAGTTTATAAATAGGGTTTATAATTCGGTTTTCTAATAGTCGAAAATGTATGCTTTACATGTTTACGTTATTATAGTTTATAAGTCCATATACATATAAAACCCTTGTCGAGTTTATTTAGAAAATAATTTTGGCAAGTCTAAATGAATCATACTTTTATTAGTTTTTGAAGAATCTTCCTAAAATAATAGTCATTTTAGAATAATTTGGTTTAGTAATTTATAAATGTGTAACAAGTTCATTACTCCTCGAAATGTATATATGTTATCAATCGTGATAGCGTACATATAAGTATTTGATCGACGAGAATGTTTGGAAAGACGAAAGGATGTATGTCATGCTCGGGCTGTTAGAATACTAACTAGACGAAATGGGCTTTAGCCCAACAATTGAATATACAAACACTCTTTTGGATTTGAAACGGCGTGGCCCATAATGGGAATAACAGATGAAAAATACAATCTAAAATTGAAATTATTGCAACACCTGGTCCTTTGCCTTCACAGCTTTTTGGTGAGTAAACTTTGACGTGAGGACTCCAAAACAAATGTATTCTCAAGTGTGAGTCCTAGACCTGGAGATCATGCAAAACGGATACTTGTTCGACTCAAACGACCAC
Source organism: Chrysanthemum lavandulifolium (assembly GCA_022545495.1). Lineage (NCBI taxonomy): Eukaryota > Viridiplantae > Streptophyta > Magnoliopsida > Asterales > Asteraceae > Chrysanthemum > Chrysanthemum lavandulifolium. The sequence continues at coordinate 92,408,575 of CM040245.1, read as the reverse complement.
CCTTGTGGTATCGTGTTGTCGTTAGCAGTTAACACCCTTCGTGGGTGTTTTTGACTCGGGTTAAACCAAGGGCTTGCTATCGAGCTTGAGTGACCGATTTCAATGCTATTAGTCACACTTGACCCCGGAGATATGGTGCGAACCAATCGCCCTCCTAGTATTAGGCTTGGGGGCCTATTGATCGAGTAGGAGTTTGCATATTCTTAGCCCTTAACATAACTGAAAGCTTCATGGATTCTCTAATCGCTCCTAGGACATAACCGTAACCAAAATTTGTTGAAGTTGACCGGATTGGACCTGGAGATGCCTATGGTGCGACTAACTCTTCACACAAGTTTTTAAAGCGATCATGTACATTCTTAACTATGCAAAGATTAAGCGGACACTAACAACCTATGGTATAACCCATCTAAGACACAACTGAGGTTGAGACTCGAGAACAAAGCTACCAATAAGCATGACTCTATACGAGTACTACTCGTGACTCATCACCCTTATGGTCACGGGCTTGCACAAGTCAACTCGAGGGCAAGAAAATAACCCTCCTGGTGGTCTAACCTCTAACAGGGACACGATGAGCCAAAACAACACCCTTGGGTGTGTTTTCTATTTCCAGTCGAGATATGACAAAAGGGCTCGCAACAGAGATCAAGTAACTAGACGAGCTAGAAAGTAAGTTGAAACTATTTGTAAATCGAATAAGCTCATATCCGAATACTACTGTGAACCGTATAAGCTAGAAATTAAGCTGGAGTCACACATGAATGAGCCAGTAAAAAGAGTTTTAGATTATTCTCACGTTTTATCACACCATTTCCACAACAACAACAACAATTAAATAAGAACTAATAAATTCCAATTTCTCATTTATTTATGTGACACGATCGGTTTCAAAACATAGTATCTTAGAAAAATTAAATAAATAGAAAATGTGTTAATTACAAGAAGTGGGTAACATCCTTACAAAGATGGAGGTGAGTCGAATGGATGAATACCGAAAATCACCAACTAAATTGGAGGGGACTCGAGATGATTTGGAACAATTAATTCCTGGGGTAGCTTCCTTATGCCTTCAACTACAAAACCCTCTATCAATTTTCAAAAGCCCCTTGATTTTGAGAAACCCTAATTTACATGAACCCTAACTTTTGTGATTGAATCTGGAGGTGATGAGGAACTTTTCTGAGAGTGACCCATTTATGGGGAATGAATAGGGATGATGGAAGTGACCCAAGAGAAAACCCAAAACATGTTTCCTACCATTTTAAGCATTCTTCTCCTCGAGCTCAGCCGTGTAGGGCTTCATGTGAGCACCTAAGGTGTAGCTTGGACAAGGTGGGATGGTAGACACAATTGTTTTCTTGAGTGGAAGTCAAAAAGAAAGCTTTTGATCCATTTTTGTGTTTCTTTTCCTGCTTGTGTCGACCAGAAGAAGGGGAAGAGGGAACAGATAGAGTAGGCTAGAAATAATAGGAGTTGACTCAGTTTTTATTTTGTTTTATTATCGTACAGTGTATTTTATGTACCCCGTGTTTTGTCGAATCCTTAAGTAAACGTACCTTCCCGGTACTCGAGAAATATAGAAATTATATTTTTGGAAACGATTTTATAAACGTAATAATATGACATTCTTATTGCGTTGAAATTTGATTATAGTTGTTTGACGTTATTAATTTGGTGTCAGGTATGCTGCGGTCCGCTGACTTTTCAATTCACGAGATAACATCTCGTTTTCTTCCGTAAATTATTAGTGATTGATAAAAAATGTACTTTTCTCTTATCTCAGTATTTACTTTTAGTTTTGTATGCTACTGCAATGTAGTATGCGAATTTTTTTTTTAGATTAAGCTTATGTATGCTTAAATTTTAACTGGGATAATAATAAATTTCACATTTATTATACAGATAATTAGTGGACAAGCGGTGTCTTATTTCTAAGGAAACGAGGTGACCTCTCGGTTTTATAATTTTTGATATTGGCATTCTATCAGAAAATAATTGATTTAAATTTTTCTGACGTGTAAGTATTATTATAATAATCCGAAATTTTACGGGTTGTTATGCATCCATGAGATTTTGAGATTTTGTTTAGATGTATGGATAAGAGTTATAGTGCCCTCTACAGTAAGTGTTGCTTCTATGGTTGATTATTGCAGTTAGACATTCTTCCTTCTATTGTTGCTGGAGTATATTCAAATGATAATGCTTTGCAGCTAGAGGTAACTACACAGTTTCGTAAATTGCTCTCTATAGGTATAGTTAATGTTTTACATGATTGCTTGTGGATCATTGTTCATGCAATCGATCATATTTGTTGTGTTTTTATTTACAGAACGAAGTCCACCAATTGAAGAAGTTATACAATCCGGGGTCGTGCCGCGCTTTGTGGAGTTCCTAATGAGGGAAGATTTTCCACAGCTTCAGGTTTGACTCCTAGTGTGTATGTGTGCGCGTGCGCTCCTGTTTTTTCGGGTCATTGATTTGACTTCAACCTTTCATTGACATTCTGAACAGTTTGAGGTTGCTTGGGCGCTCACAAACATTGCTTCTGGTACATCTGAGAATACTAAGGTAGTAATTGATCATGGGGCTGTCCCAATATTTGTCAAGCTTCTTGCTTCCCCAAGTGATGATGTGCGAGAGCAAGTAATTTGTGAACTTCTTTGCTTATATTTTTATACTACGAATCAATTTTAACTCTAGATACGTATGAGTAATTTCTCACGTCTGGCTACCTTTTTTTTTAATTTTTTTCTTTAGCTGTTATAGGCTGTTTAGGCTTTGGGAAATGTTGCTAGAGATTCACCCAGATGCCGTTATCTCGTTCTTGGCCAAGGTGCCTTGATTCCTTTGCTGGCTCAGTTAAACGAGCATGCTAAACTTTCCATGATGAGGAATGCAACATGGACCTTATCAAATTTCTGTAGAGGCAAACCACAACCCCTATTTGAGCTGGTCGTTTTCTAGTCTCTGTGTTAAACAGTTATAAACAATTATGAAGTTCTGATCATTATTGTTTTTCTATTATCCTATGATTTGCTAAAGTTGTAAATTTACAGACAAAACCAGCACTTCCTGCCCTTGAACGTCTTGTTCATTCAAATGATGAAGAAGTGTTGACAGATGCGTGTTGGGCTCTCTCCTATCTGTCTGATGGTACAAATGACAAAATACAAGCTGTAATCGAGGCTGGTATATGCCCACATCTTGTGGAGCTGCTCATGTGAGCTCAACTTAAATGTTCTTGTTATGTTTGAGATTGAAATGCTTTAGAGTTTGACAAATACATCTTTTTCTTCAGGCATCCTTCGCCTTCAGTACTCATTCCTGCTCTTCGAACTATTGGGAACATTGTGACAGGCGATGATCTCTAAACGCATGTACGAACTTCAAGAGTTTGTGTAGTAATATTGAAGTTTGGTATCAGCTCCACTCTAAAGAAGAAAAAAAATTGTATTATATGGATTAGTAAACATCCTCATTTTAACTATGATGTTTATACATTCTTATCAATATATGTTCACTCAGATGTTTCTTGTTTTGCTGTCATTTTTGCTTCGCCATGTTGTTGTCAACTACATGGTTGTATGATGACATGCACGCAAAATAAATAGAGCCTATTTTAAGTCTTCTGTACTTTCACTTTTCTTTCTTTGTTTGGTAGGTGGATATTCAAACTCCTAGCACCAAAGATACATGAATCAGCATCATCTACAAATTGACTGTGGTGTCGGTGTGGTGGTGCTAGAGAGAGAGGGAGATGGAGAGGCAGTAAAAGGGATGTGAGAAAGAGTAGAAGATAGGCTTTATGATATAAAGTTACACAAGGACGAACGGTGTAATTGTTTAGAGCCACATGGACGATTTATGTAAATTTATGTAATTAATTTCTGATTAGAGGCTACAAAAGGAAAATTAGGCAAGTTTAGGGCTACTTTAGGAAGAAAAAAAAAGTTCGATGCTCACAAAAGGAAAAGGTGGCAAGTTCGATGCCTTTTCAGACAATTTGCCCTACATTCAAAGTCTCACAAATGACACAAGACCAATACTCGTGTAAATCATAAGCTAATCCTTCGTTGGACGTGAATTAGAGCGATACTTCTTCATAACTAGTATTTCACTTTACGATGACGACACAACGCGCTTTACGGTCACCGTTAAAATGCGTTGTTAAACAATGTAAAAAATTTATAGTCTCATCCTTTTAAAAAAATATCGTACAAAACTATAAGATAGTAACACCGACACTTCTTAAGAAAACCAGCAAACCAATGGTCCTTCTTCCGCAAATACCCTCCTTTTTAGGTATTATCATTTTTCGATATGACTTTAAGCCCATCACCCCTCTAAAGCTCGAATGCTATAAATTTTAATGAGTATTGCTATATTCTCATACCCTTTGTGTCTATTTATCCTCATATCCACATAATAAAAATATAACACATTTATTCCACATATAATCTCACTTTATTTAAAGAGCAATGCTATACATTGTTACAATTTCATCCTACTTATCCTCTTACTTCACATAAAGTTTGACATGTGTAATCCACTATTTATTACACTTGTTGTAATCATAGAAGTAGGAAGATTTGTAGTAAGTAGTAATGTCTATCATTTTCTTTATTTAAATCGTCAATCTATACGATATATAAAAACAAAATGGTCAATGTGGAAAAGTGAAAAAGTCAATATGTGAAATGTAAAAAAGTTTATATTAGGTAAGAAAAAACTTAAAACATCATAAATGAAACTTTATATTAACGGAATGTTTTGAATCTCTATTATGGCAACACTTCAAAAGGAAACTATTAATACACATTAAAAACCGGGTTGACTCAGGACACTTCAAACCCGGCGGGCTGACCCGGTTTAATTTGAGCTTTTTTTTTCGACCCAACCGTCGGGTTGACCTGGTTTATATTGACCCGTTTTTCAAACAGAACGGTTCAACCGGTTGAACAACCCGGGTCGAACCGGGTTTCAAAATATTATGTTTAATCCTCAAACTTTTATTATTTTTGTTTTATAACTCATAAACTTTTTTTTATCGTTAAAACTATCTGCCGCTATAAATCCTGTTGCTATGCACGGATACTCGTCTAGTTTTTTCAATTATCATAATCCACAAAGTATGAAAATATGAGGATCATTAGGAATTTTTAATATGAAGAGATATCATTTCTCAATTTTAATTTGTTTCTTTCGTTTTAATTTTTACACCCGGTAAATTTTCTTTTATCTACTTAGGTTTTAGGGTAAAAAACATAAAATAGCAACGTACTTTCCAAATTTTACAGAGTTGAAACACTTACTTTTTTGTTATCAACGATTCCTATCAAACTTTCAAAAAGTGTTCTGACTTCAACAAAAACTTGTCTTAATTTCCACGTGTAGCTCCACGTGTATTAATTAAATGTATATTATCCTAGTCATTAAAAAAAACACGTCAGTTTCCCGCTTATAACCTAACCCTTATTTTACCCCCAATTCATTATCCCGTCATTTCCCACTTTATTAAATCCTAACCCTAATTTCAAATCTCAACTTTACACGCTAAAATTCATGAAATTGGTTTGAACAAACAAGCGAGATGACTAAAGGTATGCCGTATTCAATGTTTAATTTTAATTTTTAAGTGTATTTTTGTAAGACCCTAATTTGTTTTGAAACCCTAATTTTCAGGTGAACCGAAGAAAAAAAAAATCAAAGAATGGTGTTTTCACCATTTATGTTAGGTACGATGGCATGTTTAATGGTGGACCTTTGAGATACTCACAATGTGATATGAAAGAAATATCAGATGTGGATTTTGAAGGTATGTCCTATGAAAACCTTGTTGAAATACTGAAGAGGTTATTTCCAATAAGTCATTTTTATAGGTTGTATTATTGTAAAACGAAAACCCCATTGAAGTTAGGTATAAAGGAACTTAAGTCTGATAATGATGTATCTGAAATGTTGAAAGCTGGTTATGAGAATGGGTTTAAGATGGATATTTACCTTGAACACATTGATTATGATGTTTTAGATTTACTTGAGATGGAAGATAAGGATGAAAATGTAGAGGATAGTGATGATAACTATTCTAGTGATGACTGTGAGGAAGTAGATTATGTTGACTTTCAGAATGAGTGATAAGGTTTTAAAAGGTACATTTTTTAGAGGTCGTTTAAGCCCTTATTTGATCACTTTTGTATCCGTTATTGCTTAATATCGTTCCTTTTAACTTTTTAGGTCTCTTGAAGGCAAAATGCTGGAATGGCACTTATTTGGACGAAAAGCGCGATTATACGAAGAAAATGGCCAAAGTCGAATCGAGACACTCAAAGCTGCTGAAAACATAAGGTGACGGCGTAAGGTGTTAATTGTGACGCCGTCGGAGGATCTTTGTGACGGGACGAAGCCAAACTCCCATTTTCAAGTGACGACGTCAAGTTATAAAAGAGTAGGTCGTCGCAACTCGACGGCCTAGATGTAATCCAGACGGCGTCGGTCAAGAGGGCGTCACACAAGCATAAGGTGACGCCGTCGCAAGTCTAACGTGGCCAAGACGAAACCCTAATGACGGCGACACGACGGCGTCACAAAACATAAGGTGGCCGTCGCATATGTAATATTATATATAGAATCCGAATTTTTCAAGATTTAGTGTGTAGTCTTTTGGAGTAAAACATAAATCGAACCAAGGCTGTCTTGTACAAGATTTTAGGGTTCCAAACCCTATCTTACACCAAGATAAGTGTTTTACTTCATTAATACAATTATGTCTTTGATTATTTGTGTGTATGCTTGCATGTTTTCCATGTCCGCTAATTTACTTATGTGTTTGCTTAGGAATATGAAACTTAATTATTGAATATTGATTGGTTGTCTCTTATCTTAGTTGATTAATGATCTAGTAATGCGATAGGTCATTCGTTGTGTACTTAATGCTTGATTAAATCTTTGTGAACCTTAGAATATGACTCCTTGAGTAGTTGTAAGCTAAACCATCCAAAGAGTGCCTTAGAGTAAGAGTTTATTATCCTAGTGGGTTTTGTAGACGAGACCCTTTGGTAAGTTCAAAGAGTTGGGAGAAACGATACCCTACAACCTTAGACACACAACGCAACTAGGAATAAGGACGTGACAATTCAACCACCAATAGGAGATAATTAAGGAGTAGTAAAACCTAAGTAAACACATCTTTAAACTATCATACGAGCACACATTAATTAGACATAGACTACATACACCTTAGATTAGATAATTAGATAAGTAGAGTAATCGGTAGAAATACCAACCCCCAAATTCAAACCCCGAGATTCGTACCTTTCCTTTCCTTAAAAATATAAAAGAAAAAAATAATCTTCCTCAACCCCAACCTTAGCGTAGTAACTTCTCACTAGCATTCCTATTCCCCAGAGAACGATATCAATACCGTGGCTTACCCTAATACTACACTACAACGATTAGGTTCATCGCCTAGGGTGTTGAAAACTTGCTCGACGAAAAGGAAGTTCCTTTGACCCGAACGACGCGTGTAGCGTTATCAAGTTTTGGCGTCACGGGAATAGAATAGCTAGTTAGTAGTCCACCTCGCTTAGGTTTTCTTTACTTGATTCCTATCAAGTAAACCTTTTTTCTCATTCTTAGCTTTCTCTTAGTCTATCCCCCTTCTTCGTGACCTTTGTTCGCAATCCCATCACTTTTCATCATAGAAGGTGATAACCACCCACCATTCATCAATCCACCACCAATTGACCCGCCAAGAGCCCGTACTCTTGGTGAATACTCGAGACCAAGCCACTTAGGTTATAGGAACACCATTGAGCTTCCCTACCAAGCCCAAACTACGGCCATGCGATCCGACACCATCCGGTTGGTGCAAAAGGGATGTGCATTCCACGGACTTCGTTCAAGATCCAAATCAAGACATCGAGGATTTCTCAAAATTGTCGATTCCATCGACCTTGATGCTACTACTCGGGAGACCACGCGCTGCGTCTCTTCCAATTCTCTCTACGGGACCAAGCTAGTAATTGGCTTGAGCGACTTCCCCGGCTCCATCTCAAGTCGATGATCTTACCTCTCGCTTCCTTGCTCAATTTTTCCCACGGGAGAAACACTAAGCTTAGAATGACATCTTGATGTTCCAACAACGCCAAGGTGAATCTCTACGAAGCATGGACTCGATTCAAGGACTTACTTCATAAAGTCCCTCATCACGGCATTGATCTTTGGCTCCAAGTCCAAATTTTCTATGATCATGTCAACTTCCCACTAAGCGATCCATTGACCAAGCGCCGGTGGAAAACTTAGTGATCTCACCGCTGAAGAATCATGGGGTATAATAGAGGACCTCGCCTCTATGACAACGAAAGTTGGGATGACCTCGTGAGTGCCCAAAACCGTTAAGGCAATCTCCTTGCCTCCCTTAACTCACAACCTTCCGATCGTAGGATGATCGAACTTGAAGATCAAGTTAATTTCCTAATGAATTCCTACGAAAATCCTAAGTCCTCACGTCAAGTGAATAAAATCACTCTACCTTGTGAGTTATGTAGTGGTCCCCATGACACTCGTGATTGCACAAGACTTTCCGAACAAGCTTTGCGGACTACGCCTCCATGCGCATCGACGGAGCGGGAGAAGTGGTACACTTTCAAGCCCGAACAAAACAACTTAGGAAACTCTTACAACCCTCATGGAAAAATCACCCAACCTTAAGTGGAACCAAAACTCAAGCACACCCCAAAGCTCATCTAGTCCACCTAATAGGTTCAACTCTATACACCGGAACCCCACTAATCTTGAGGCAATTGCATCTAGATTCCCGTCATCTCAAGAGACTCGATTGACTAAGCTTGAAGCCGATTTTAAGCAAAGACAAAGCGAGATGACAAACAAGCTTGATGCCCTCTTAAAATCCTTTAATGAACGGGAAGTTGGAGCACTCCCAAGTGATATTATAAAGAACCCAAAAGTGAATTCGATTTGCCGACTTCATGTTCTTGTTCACCATGGAGAACACACATCCATGCCCTCACACCCAACGGTTCACTCAGAACGCTATCAAAAGGGTTCCAAGCCATCCAAAAGGTACCAAGGCCTGCACCGTTGGTGGAACCTACTCTTGAGAAACCCGTCAACCAAGAATCCAAATCTAGTTTAGAGAGGAGTACAAGGAACTCCATCAAGAAAAACCGATTCTTGAGGTCTTAGCTCATGCACCTTATTATAATGCTTTAAAAGAAAAATATGAGTTAGAACTTAAGCTTGGAAAACATGGGTCCGATTTTGTGCGAAATAATTTACCTAAGAAGTTAGACGATCTGGGCTATTCACTCTTCCGTGTAGGCTTGGAACTTCCAAACCTCTCGACGCCTAGCCGACTTAGGGTCATGCATCAATCTTGTTCCGTTGTCCTCCATGAAGCCTTAACTTAGGTAAAATAGAACCAACGGAAACCATCTTAGGTCTAGCGGACGGTAGTGTTGCACGTCCGGTAGGAATAATAAAAGACATGGTAGTACACGTAGGAGAGTTGACTCTTTTGGCCGACTTTCATGTGCTAGACATGAATAAGGACCCGACATGCCCATTACTAGTAGGAAGAGGATTCTTAGCTACCGCTAGTGCCATCATCGATTGTAAGATGTCCAAGATAGTGGTAGGAGAGGGGAGTGTTAGGTGAATTTACGATGTCAAAAAGCATACGTACTACAAAGAAGAGGAAATCCCACATGAGATTAGGTTGGATAGAGAGCCTTCTAGATATGGACATTGGATAGATAAGAACCTCATAGGCCCCCAAAGACCTTTTTACCTAGATGAAGCCTTCACTAGTAAAGCAACTTTCCAAGAAAGAGAAATGGCTAGGGACATGGAAGTGAACCCGCTCGAGGACGCCTTAGTATTTAGGAAGATGACCGAGTTCTTAGGAAGCTTGCCCGTCAACCTTGTCATGAATAAGTGGAAAGTTGAGAAATCTAAACACAAATGGATTGGGATAGACCGCCTAGTGACGGTAATGGAGAGTGGCACATTAGGATAACAATCTATGATCCTGATGGAGAGAAGTTTGAAAAGGCATATCTAACCGAACGTACTATTAGGAACTTGAATGATAAGTTTGATCCTTATGACATTGTTGAGGATAGGCTTACTTATATCGGTACGTAAGAGCACGACTACGAGTCTAGCTACAAGACTCTTAAATAAAGAAAAGCGCTTCGTGGGAGGCAACCCATACTTAATTGTTTGCTTGTTAGTGTCATATATCTTTTATTGATTGTTTATTCTCATGTTTAATTTTGTAAAAATACTTTATTTTGTTTTTAACCTCGTTTTAATTGCATATAAAGGTATTTTACATAAGGGATAAGTGTAGGGAGGATTACACACGTTTTCAAATAAACGTAAACATGAGAATAACAATTCATTAAAAGATATATTTGTGTGTTTGTTCGAGTCAAATGCTTGTATCGAGTCATAATGGATGTTTTGCGTAAATTTTCCAAATTCTAAAGATATAAATTTTCCGTAATTTTTCCGTAAAATCGCAGACCGCTTTTTGTCGGGATAACCGACGGCGTCATGATCGCAACCTAACGGCGCCGGGAAGGAGTAAAACAACAGATTACTTTTTTCTCGTTTCGAGCTACTTAAAAAAATTGAATTTTCTGTGTCTTAATTTTCCGAAAATTTGTAAACATCCATTCCACAAGCATTATATCCTAGTTTAAATCGAGTCTTATATATATTATTACCGCCGATTTTACGCGAAGGTTTCGTTTGTTTTCTTCAAGTGTGCGTGTTTAATTTATCAAGAAGAAGTTACATAAGATTGGAAGGAGCTTTTCACGCATAAATTCTTCTTGGAAAGGATTTAACCACCACTTCACACACGGATCCTACCGAGCTAATCGTGGAGTACTAGTTTTTCATTTTAATTACCTTCCATTATCATAACTTTGATACTTTCGGGAACATTGGGGACAATGTTCGGTTTAAGTAATGGAGGGAAAATAAAACGGAACTTTGAAACTATGCTTATCCTTGATTATTTGCTTTTTCCAATTGTATTTGTGTAATAAACCATGAGAAAATGTCGGTTAAGGTAATTTTGGCACCAAATTTAAAATTTTCATGACATATAAGAGTGGGCCATTAGTTTTAACAAAAGCGTCTCACGGATAGGAAGTTGCATGACTAGCACAAAACCCTTTACCACCTAAATTCCACCCAAAATGTGAGGATCGCCTTAGATTAGTAGGAATTAAAAGCATTCATCTTCAATGCTTAAAGTGTGAACCGTAGTATATTAGATTCTAGAACTTGTTTTGTGATGCATTCCGAGATCGCAAGTAAGACTACACTTGTGTAGTTAGGAATAACTAAATGATAAGAGGCATTAGGATAACCCTTGTTCGACAATTCGTAATATAATTACTTCTTCCACATCGGTTGAGTAATTGCCCCACACCCTTTGCGTTGTACTCATCTTTAGTACACGATACCCTAGTTAACCCCGGTGCCTATCCTTTTCGCGGTTCTCGTGATGTTTCGGTTTTCAGGAATATCAATGAAGAGCATTGTTTACACCCCACCCCCAAATATACACCCAAATCGCTTTAGCCTACCCTCAGATGCACTCACTTTTAGTGCATTATTGTTATCACCCTAAACCCTTAGTTCAATTATCTAGTTGCTTGCATGAGTTGCTAAGTCGAGTCATATCCTTTGTATACGATTTTGGGACGATTGGGATTCATGGGAAAAGTTAAAGTTTATGAAATGACGGAAGGGAACGTTAAATTCAAATTCCTTTGTTCAGTAATAATGTACCCCAAGTGTTTTGATCTTTCAATTCGGGTCAAATTAGTGTTAGAGTAATAAAAACTCAAGTGTAGGGATGTGCCTATAAATCCCTATTATTTTGATGTTACTGTAGAGGATGGTAGAGTAAAAGTGTATGAAAAAAAAAAAATACGGGCTACCATCCTACATCTATCCTTTAAATTTATGTTTGTTTATTTCAGTTAGCTAGAGTTTAGAGTGTCGAGTCTTGGCTTAGCAACGCCATTCTTCGTATGCTTGTAACATAAGAGATTTTTGACCTACCACCACTATATAGCCTATCCCACCAAACCCTTTGTTTCCCTACCGTAAGCCTAACATTACAACCCTTTAAAGACCTCTTTGATAGTCTTTCCTAGGTGCTTACGCCAAAGCGATGGAGGTTTGATCTATTCTCAAGCCTATGGTAATCTATGTACTAGGACCGGTTAATGAGTGTTTATCTTTCATTTCCAATTTGTTATATTTCATATACACCCGAGAGATGTGAGTATACACACCCCATGTGAGGTGCTAGTATGTGATTTCCGTGCTTGTTATGACTTTTTGGGGCTTATATGTGTTGTGGACCATTTTGAACGAATGCTTCATGACCCCTAACTTATAAATTAATTGGCTAAAGCACATTTGCTTGAGGACAAGCAAATACCAAGTGTAGGGATATTTGATAAGGTTTTAAAGGTACCTTTTGAGGGTCATTTAAGCCCTTATTTGATCACTTTTGTATCCGTTATTGCTTAATATCGTTCCTTTTCACTTTTAGGTCTCTTGAAGGCAAAATGTTGGAATGGCACTTATTTGGACGAAAAGGCGCGATTATACGAAGAAAATGGCCAAAGTCGAATCGAGATACTCAAAGTCTTGAAAACATAAGGACGGCGTCGGTGTTAATTGTGACGCCGTCGGAGGATCTTTGTGACGGACGAAGCCAAAACTCCCATTTTCAAGTAGCGACGTCAAGTTATAAAAGAGTAGGCCGTCGCAACTCGGACGGCCTAGATGTAATCCAGACGGCGCCGAAGTCGAAGAGACGGCACACAAGCATAAGGTGACGCCATCGCAAGTCTAACGTGGCCAAGCGAAACCCTAATGCGGCGACACGACGGCGTCACAAAACATAAGGTGACGCCGTCGCATATGTAATATTATATATAGAATCCAATTTTTCAAGATTTAGTGTGTAGTCTTTTGGAGTAAAACCTAAACCGAACCAAGGCTGTCTTGTACAGATATTTTAGGGTTCCAAACCCTATCTTACACCAAGATAAGTGTTTTACTTCATTAATACAATTATGTCTTTGATTATTTGTGTGTATGCTTGCATGTTTTCCATGTCCGCTAATTTACTTATGTGTTTGCTTAGGAATATGAAACTTAATTATTGAATATTGATTGGTTGTCTCTTATCTTAGTTGATTAATGATCTAGTAATGCGATAGGTCATTCGTTGTGTACTTAATGCTTGATTAAATCTTTGTGAACCTTAGAATATGACTCCTTGAGTAGTTGTAAGCTAAACCATCCAAAGAGTGCCTTAGAGTAAGAGTTATCCTAGTGGGTTTTGTAGACGAGACCCTTTGGTAAGTTCAAAGAGTTGGGAGAAACGATACCCTACAACCTTAGACACACAACGCAACTAGGAATAAGGACGTGACAATTCAACCACCAATAGGAGATAATTAGAAGTAGTAAAACCTAAGTAAACACATCTTTAAACTATCATACGAGCACACATTAATTAGACATAGACTACATACACCTTAGATTAGATAATTAGATAAGTAGAGTAATCGGTGAAATACCAACCCCCAAATTCAAACCCCGAGATTCAGTACCTTTCCTTTCCTTAAAAAATATAAAAGAAAAAATAATCTTCCTTAACCCCAACCTTAGCGTAGTAACTTTCACTAGCATTCCTATTCCCCAGAGAGCGATATCAATACCCGTGGCTTACCCTAATACTACACTACAACGATTAGGTTCATCGCTTGCTGGGGTGTTGAAAAACTTGCTCGACGAAAGGAAGTTCCTTCGACCCGAATGACGCGTGTGGCGTTATCAAGTTTTAGGCGCCATTGCGGGAATAGAATAGCTAGTTAGTAGTCCACCTCGTTTAGGTTTTCTTTACTTGATTCCTATCAAGTAAACTTTTTCTCATTCTTAGCTTTCTTAGTCTATCCCCTTCGTGACCTTTGTTCGTAATCCCATCACTTTTCATCATGGAAGGTGATAACCACCCACCATTCATCAACCCACCGCCAATTGACCCGCCAAGAGCCCGTACTCTTGGTGAATACTCGAGACCAAGCCACTTAGGTTATAGGAACACCATTGAGCTTCCGACCAAGCCCAAACTACGGCCATGCGATCCGACACCATCCGGTTGGTGCAAAGCGGATGTGCATTCCATGAACTTCGCTCGAAGATCCAAATCAAGATCTCGAGGATTTCCTCAAAATTGTTGATTCCATCGACCTTGATGCTACTACTCGGGAGACCACGCACAATAGACCCTATTTTTAAGGTTAAAAAAGGTGTAGTTTATCCAAGTTTTAACCCTGATATACCTTGGAATAAGATGGAACCAATCTTAGGTATGAGGTATGAGGACTCTCAACAGCTAAAATTTGCTTTGACCAACTATGGTGTAGCAAATGGCTATCAGTTATTGTACATGAAGAATTATTGGAGGTATGTTTTGGTATATTGTGGTAGGAATGTTGATGAGGGTAGATGTGCAGGTAAAAAAGGTAACAAAGATAGGTTGATGGCAAATGAGAAAAAAGCTCTATTAAAAAAAGGTGAAAATGGTGTGAGCAATAAGGTAAAAAAGAAATCAGTGAAGAAGAAACCATTGAAGAAGAGGGTTAGGGTTGAGAATGATTGTGGAGAGGGTACAAGTAAAGGAGGGAACAAGAAGGTTTCAGCTCTCAAGAAGGGTAATTGTTGTCCTTTTAGACTATATGCTTCATGGATGTCTAATGAACACTCCTTTCAAATAAAGTCCCTTATACCTGATCATAAATGCTCAAGGAATTACAACTTGTTTGCTCTTGTGAACTATAAGTGGATTGCAGGCCAATATGCAAAAGAAATCATAGCTGATCCTGATATTCCTTATAGAAAAATGAAAGAGGACATTAGAGAGAAATTTATGATACATGCCAGTTTAGGTCAGTGCAAAAGGGCAAAGCAGAGGGCATTATATGATCATAAAGGTGGTCTAATAGAGCATTACAGTAGGCTATATGAGTATAGGAATGCTATTTTAGAAACCAACCCTGGGTCTACATGTAGGTTGGATGTGGATGAGTCTTCTAATGGCAGTGTGTTTTTCAAAAGGATGTATATTTGTTTCAAAGGGGTAAAAGATGGATGGTTAGCAGGTTGTAGGAAGGTAATTGGCCTTGATGGGTGTTTCTTGAAACATACCTGTAGGGGTGAATTACTCACAGCTATGGGAAGGGATGTAAACAATCAAATGTATCCCATTGCATGGGCTGTGGTGAGGGTAGAAAATGCAGAGAATTGGGGTTGGTTTATGTCTCTACTACAAGATGAGCTTTATTTGAATGATGGCCAAGGCATTACAATAATATCAGATTCTCACAAGGTAATATTTATTTACACTACAGTAAATTACAATTATTGTTAACTACATTCTCATAACAGTATGTTTTAATATGAATCAGGGTTTGCTTGATGCTGTGAGTGATTGGTTGCCACAAGCTGAGCATAGAAAGTGCACTAGGCATTTGTATGCTAACTTCAAAAAGAAATTTACTGGTGTTCATTATCAAAGGTTGTTCTGGACTGCTGCATCAAGTACATTAGAACAACAATTTGAGTTCTACATGGAGCAAATAAAACAGATTGATCAAAATGCTTATGATTATCTGATTAAAAGAAACCCCAACTCCTGGAGTAGAGCATTCTTTCAATTGGACAGAAAATGTGCAGCATTTGAGAATGGAATCTCAAAGAGTTTTAATAGAGCAATTATGGGGCCAAGGTCAAAACCTATAATTACTATGTTGGAAGACATTAGGCTCTACATAATGCAAAGGTTGGTGGCCATGAATAAGAAAGCATTCTCTTTGGAAGACACCATCACACCAATTATAAGGAAAACACTGGAAATGTTGGAAGATCAACAAAGGTATATAGCAACATAGTAATATAGTTATCACTTTCAATCACACTTATATGTTTTAATTATTGTTGTATTTCTCAGGCATTGGCATGTATATCCCAGTGGTTTCCAAGTACTTGAAGTCAGGAAAGGAGATGAGAGTTATGCTGTTAATCTACTAAACAAGGTATGTTCTTGTAAGCATTGGGAATTATGTGGGGTACCTTGTGTTCATGCAGTAGTGGTACATGCATTTAAGCAAAGAACACGATATAGGTGTTAGTCATTGGTACAGTCAAGATACTTGGTTTAGTGCATACCAGTTTTCAATTAACCCAGTTTGGGGATCCAATAATTGGAAAAGGACTAATGATGCACCACCCACTAGTTAGAAAGATGCCTAGTAGACCACAAAAGGCAAGAATCAAAGCACCAAATGAAAGTAACTCTAATCAAGTTAGTAGGGTGGGCAGAAGTATGACTTGTGCTAATTGTTGGCAAAAGGGCCATAACAAGGCGGTTGTAAAATGCCCCACAACCTAAACCGAGGCCTGAAAAAACAACCGGGAAGAAAAGAATCTTGGAACAGTCAATGTGCATCTAGAGTGGTAGGGGTGGTATAGGTAGCGAGGTGGTAAGGGTGGTAGGGTGTTGGCACAGTGGGAGTGGTAGGGTGTTGAGTACAGTGGGAGTGCTAGTGGTGTTCTTGCTGGCGGGAATGAAGATGATAATTTAACGAGAAGATCATGTATTTCTTTTAACATCCATGATAGTAATTAATATGCACATGTTAAACAGCCTTTTTAGTAATTATTTACTTGTCATACAGAGATACCAAATGCAATTGGATGAAGAAGCATTTAGAGAATGTATGGAAGAACAATTTCAAAAGGAGAAAGAGATGGCTGAGAAAAAAAGACAAGAAGAATTTTTAGAAAAAAAGCAGTTGTTTGATGAGCATGGAATAAACATGGACATGGACATGGAAGAAGGACCTTATAACAGAGTCATTCCACAGCAACTTGTTCTTGCAAACAATCATCCAACCCAAGAATCTGTGATACATGATGCACAAGATCCACCAACATCACCAGCAACATCAGTTGATACAACCACATCAACACCAAAGGATACACCAAAGAAGACCAGGAACATGAACAAGTGGCTCCAGAAATCATTTGTCAATGGTCAAAGGATTTATCACAAGAATCGTGGCAGATCTGAAAGAATAAAAAAAATGCAGATGAGCAAAGCATATCAGTTTGACCAAGAGGGAACTGGTTCTACTCCTGATAAAGCATTTGCAGTATCTGATTCTGAATAACTATGTTTTCATTGTCTGTAATGAATATTTAGGAACCTAAACTGCATATTTGTTGGTTTAATTTTGGACAATAATGGTGGACCAAAAAACAATGCCAGTAGTGCTGGACACAAAAGCATGTGAGCACATGCTTTGTGGAATCTTTTGTAATGACCATGTGGGTTGCTTTTGACCATCTTGAAACAATCAATATATGCAGTATTGGGGTCTCATTTGATGCTTCTCTTTTATGCTTTTCTCTTTATCCATATGCAATATTTTAGACTCATTTGGTTCTCTTTATCATATGCAGTATTTTAGTCTCAATTGGTTCTCTTTATTGACATTGCAACACATTATAGACACTGCTTATCTTTTATGCTTTTGCACTTGAATATGTACAATGTCATTGCAAAACATTACAGATACTGCACTTGAAACATCATGGATAGCAACTTATATGATCTATCAACAACTGATGTATAGCAAAACCTTACATTTCATTACAAGATGATCTTTCTTTGAATGCTTTTGACCATCTTAAAACATTACATTTCATTACATACCCTAATTGTCAGTGACCTTACCTTACCCTATTACTAAACTGATCTGCTACAACCAAAACCTTACTAAACTGATCTGCTACAACCAAAAGACATCAAACCTTACCTTACCCTATTACATTAAAACATAAACCAAGCCAATACAATCATGATCACAATTGACTTCCAAATTAAACAACTTTTTTGACTTTTCTTCAAATGAACCTTTAGTTGCTCCATTTCAACAAAGAAGAACATGAACTTTTCTTGGTTTACTTCATTTTGCACTTGAACCCTTTGATTTGGAGTCAAAGCCCTATACATCGATACAAGTGACCTTTGTACCAATAATTATCTAACTCATGATCATACCAATCCCATTTTGTACAATTCCTTACACTGCTTTTACGCAAATAACAATATATAAGCTACCACAAAAGAGTTGAGCAGGAAGATTCAAGCTACTTACATATCTCGTTAGGCAACAAACAAAACGCCTAGCGAGGGTTTGATGGGGTCCAATAGGTGAGAGACATGACAGGAAGCTCGCAATAGCACTCATTTGGAAGGTTGCCATGCTTTGAAACATTGGAAGAAGATGATGACATCAGCAATTAGGGTAGAAATTAGGGTTTATGAATTGGGGATTTGTTTTAAGAAATGGGATGGTATTTCAATTAGGTTAGCGGAAATGAAGAGGTAAAGTGTTTGTGGGTCATCTGAATTGGATTATTATAGCAGGGTATAATTTTACGTGGCAATTATTAGTAATTAAAATAAATAAAAATAACACGTGGAATATACATATGGAAAGTTGTTGATATCAGGACAAAGAAAATAAATTTTGATGACTTAAATGTTGATAAAAAAGTAAGTGTTTCAACTCTGTAAAATTTGGAAAGTACGTTGCTATTTTCTGCTTTTACCCTAGGTTTTACCACAAGTCAAGGATCTTCAATGTAGTTAACCCAACAAGTCAAAGTGTCAAACTATCAAAAGGGTGGCCAAAAAAAAAATTGCAATTATCCCCAAAACCCTAAAACCCTTCTCCCACTCTCTTTGTTTTTCTCGGC
Organism: Chrysanthemum lavandulifolium; assembly: GCA_022545495.1. Classification (NCBI taxonomy): domain Eukaryota; kingdom Viridiplantae; phylum Streptophyta; class Magnoliopsida; order Asterales; family Asteraceae; genus Chrysanthemum; species Chrysanthemum lavandulifolium. The sequence continues at coordinate 92,389,681 of CM040245.1, read as the reverse complement.
TTTAACACAAACACTGATACAAAACCACTAACAAAAACACACTGTTATTCTTCATCTCAGGTAGCTTTCTCTAACATATATAACCAAAAACATGTTATTTATTATTATTATTTGTATTTAATTTATATTTTGTTTTCTTCAGAAGTAAAGGTGTAATGGGTGAGGTTAGTCAGTCAGGAGTGAAAGCTGTGGAAGAATTTCAAGAGGATTTACGGGCTTCTTTAATCGACCCGAATACGACTGATGATTCTACTGAGTTTTGGCTTATTCAATGGCCTAAAGATCATGTAAGATGTATTCATCTTTGTTTAGGATTACATGTTGTTCTTAATTTGATGTTTATGTTAAAGAAAGTGTCTACCTTTGGGGGTGTTTGGGATTGGGTTTTATATGATTATTGCGCGGGTAACTGGATTATAAATGGTGTTTGGGATTCTTTATTGATACTGCTTAAGGGGTGTTTGTCTAAACTTATTTGAAGGGCTTACGGGCTTATTGAAAAATTGACAAGCTCATTTTATAGGCTTATGAGGTTATCCACTTGAGCTTATGACTTTATCATTAGGTTCTTGAGTTTCAAATAAGTGGAAAAGAAAAGAACAGGAAAGAAGTGAAACTAAAAAAAAAGAAAAGAAAGGAAGTAAAGTTAACTTATGTGTGTTCTTGAGATAGGCAGAAAAGAAAAGAAATAAAAAACAGATTCATGTTCTCAAGTCTGATGAGATGGAAAAGAAAATGTCACATTTACATGTCTGCCCTTCCTTGATAAATTGCTATAAGGAGACATGAAACTAAACTGAGATATGCACCAGGCAAATAGAGTAAATTGCAGCTAACTGTTTCTATTGGTAAGCCTATGATATGCACTAGGCAAACCGAGTAAATTGCAGCTAACTGTTGATTTTCGCCATAAGGAATAAGCTTTCATCCATAGCAAGCTAGTCACATATCACGAACAGGGAAAATAATATAAATAACAAGATTGTAAACATAAATGATTGCTTTTCACGTTTATCTTTTAGCTTCAAAATACATCACCAACACAAATATAATCAGCAAAAAAGTGAACTAACTGTTCTAGAGTTGGTGCATCCACATTGCCATCACATAGCCCTATCTCTACCAAACAACTGATGCATTTCATTGTAATGATTAATCGGTTTTGTCCTCCACTTTGCAGCTTCAGGCTTTGCCTATATATAAACAATAAAAATAATAAGATTAACAGAAAGGCTGGAAATAATATAAAACAAAGCTCTAAATGAGAGCCAAACAAGAAAAAGAGTACATCAAGATACAAGACAGTAGCAACAAAAAGCTACTGCACAACCAAAAACTACTGCACAACCAAACAACAAACTAAACAAACTTAAGCATTAATGCTTCTGCAATACATACTTGGACCAGATTTGACAAAAGAAATCGACCACATGGTTGTCAAAAATATATACATCATACCTCAATAAGGTTTTCCCAGACCTCGTCTTCTGCCTCTATTAACTTGCTAACCGGGTTCCATGAAAAGCCATTTAAGCCTATAAAATGAGCTTATCAATTTGTCAATAAGCTCATAAGCCCATCAAATAAGCTTAGACAAACACCCACTTATTACTCCCTCCGTCCCAAACTAATTTTCTCCTAACAAAAGCACGCAATCTAAGAAAAAACATAATTATTACTATGGCACTTGACTATATTTCCGTCATTTCCGGAAAGCACACGGACAACCGCCCTTTCCCCTTTTCACAATGTCTGTGCAGTTTCTCACGAACTCACGTTTGAATGTCCCTTCTAAGTCCCACATGCTCTTTTTTTAATTGGGAGCGGGCTGGGCAACTTTGAGAGTGCTTCGCACGGACCGTTTATCTATTATTTTTGTGAGTGATATAAGCTTTTTATAACACTCAATCCCAAACACCCTTAATGAATGTGCTTTTTTGGGGTTCAACTTTTAATTGTAAATCCTTAGATAGTTAGACTCTTACAAACACTTGAACAACTGAGTGTCTAACTATCATGGCTTCGAAACACTATCATTTGCATCCTGTTTTATTGCAACTGTTTATTCATATCCCATAATCTCGTTCACAGTTCATTCCCAAACACTCCTTAAGTTCCAAAAGGAAATAGAGTAACTGAGTATCAATAAATTGGTCATGGTGTCATGCTTTAAGTCATATCCGGTCATAGGTTTTTCTGTAATTGTCGTTTGAGCTAAGAGTTTGTTGGTTGGTACTACAGATTCCTGATTTTGATGGGCAAGAACTGTCGTTGGATCTTCGTAAGGATGGTGGGCAATTGGGCACTTTTGAGGTTCCATCTGGTGAGCATAAGTTTAAGGTTTCTTTCTGAAACGTATGCTGTTTATGCATTGTAAAACAAATGTACTTGATATGAAGGAATGTTTATGCATATATGTTGTGGGAACAAAACTTTTTTAAATGACCATGCATTTTCACAGCTGTGGAAGTGTTAGGTTTGGTACGTGACTACATATTATGGGATGTAGCAATAATATAGCTGTTCTTTACTGTTCACAACTGTGGTCTATCAACTTATGGTATTAAATATAATACGAGAGCATGCGCTTATTGTCCACATTTAACAATTTGCAGTTGGGTGACTGAATTAATATATGCTGTCAATCAAATGCCGTTTGGATATAATTTTCTTTTAGTTGGATGTAGCAATAATATAGCTGTTCTTTACTGTTCATATTTTCATCTTCACAGGAAAGTCGTATGATGTAGTCAGCCTCGCATCACAGGAACCAGCAACAGTGTTTTTAACCTCTGCAACAGATTCAAAAATTGGTATGCAATGAACTTTAGTTAACTCTAGATTTGCCATTGACTTATATTACCTTATGAATTTTCTTTTGAAATTCTGATGCTCTTTGGTCTAAATAAGTTAATAGGTACCTAAAATGGAGACCGGAGTTTGTTACTTTTTTATGCAATTAGCCCATAGTTGTATGCAAGACGAGTTTCCTTTGTAAATTTACATGATGTTTCTTTATTCTGCTGACAGCTGGTAAGATTTCAAGACGAGTTTCCTTTGTAAATTATCTGGAGGCTAGTGAAGTTCCGAAGGATGATACCAAGAAGCTAAAACTGTTTAATGAAAGATCATCTGCAACTTCTTTGACTAATTCTGCTTATAATTTTGCAACTCCTACAAAGTCAACAAAACCAGGAAGTGGTCGAACTTCTACTCATACCAGTGGGCGTAAAAGTTCTTTAACTGAAGAAAAGACACGAACTAAGAAATTAAAGCCTAGCAGGTCGACACATGACTCAGACCATGGTTCAGAACATTCTGTTGAGAAGAAAAAAAAGAGAAAGAAAGACGTCGCTTGAGATATGTATTTTAAGCTGCTGTTTACTTATTTGTTAAGAGCATTGTTATGAGGGGCAATACTTACATGTTTACTCATTTGGAGATCCCGTAGTTCGTGGTATTCATATATAAACTAAACTCATGGAGGGTCAAATTCTTGCATTGAGCTGCTAAATCATATGGATTTGGGTCCTTTTGTTTGCAAGTTTTTCATACACAATTCTTAGCTGTTTTTTACCAATAGGTAAATGTTCGATCAGACATGATGTCGTCAATTTTGATCTTGATTCTTTGTTTTGATGTAACTAAAGTATGTTAGATATTTGGAACCCACAAAGTCGTCCTATTTCTTATGTTGTATATCTCCTCTCTACGTTGGTGCATGATGCCGTTGCAGCACCTTAAGTTGCTAAATCTCTTATTGTCATGTCTCAAATTACTGTGATAGCAGCAAGCGTCCCTGCATTAGTAGCCCAAAACTGGGGACGTGCAATGCAAAACAAAGGTCATGAGTTCAAATCATGTCTTTGTGACCCTTTAATCACGACGTTACATGATTTACCTCTCTCACGTTGACGTGTGACAACTGACAAGCCATGATGATATAAAACGAAATAGTAAGCCACAAACTTCATCACTTAATTCCATGCAACCCCGTGGTACATGAATCCAACACCTTAATGAACTTCACAAACACCTTAAAACAAAATGAGGTAAACCATTAAAACTGTACATGAAGACAGCTAGAGTGAAAGAGAGATACTTCTATCTTTTTTGTATTTGAGTAGTTAAATACCTCTAGGTTATAATAAGCTTCATAGTGAATACTTCGTTAAGTTTATAGGATTATATATTTGTAGTCATACAACATGTATTACAGTAAACAAACACATTGTCACGATATTTGTAGTTTATTATAATCATGTTGTTATAATAATATTTAGAACAAGAGTTGCCAAGCACCACTCGGACTGTAGTCCCTACCTTTTCTCCTATCACGATCATCTCTAATTTCTCCACTTTAAAAACACAACATTTGTACACTAGTTTTTTTTTTTTGGAACAGTGGCAGATATATAAAAAAAAAAAGCTAGAAGACGCTATAGAATTCTAAGGCGTTTTAAAGCGTCAATCATCAATTAATACAAATTTTGCATCTAAATTTTAACCACGAGAATGAAAAAATACGGATGCTATCAAACAAGTAGCACCACTTACCCCACACCTTATTTAGTTATCGCATATGTATTGTTGGTTTGCTCAAGTAAAAGAAAGATGGCAAAAACTGTTCTTGGTTTGATCAAATTACATATGTAGTCCTTAAATTTTCTAAAGTGCAAGCACATGTAGTTTTTGTGAGAAAGTTAGGGGCGCCGTGTGCCGGACAGAGATTAGGCTTGCACTTGTTTATGTATTTTCATGTCAGGGACGATAATTAAACACCAAAGTTCTCACGTCGACTGCACTAGGACTGAGCATGATAGACTGTGGACCGAACCGAACGAGAAACATGATTGGGTAACCATTTTCCTCGTATTTGATCCTCGGTTCGGTTCGGTCTCCACAAAACCAGCCTTTATGCTTCGTCAGATTGGCCTCCACTCCGGTGTTGTGGGCAATTCAATTTTCGGTCCGATCTGGTTTATGTTCATTCGATCCGGGTCCCATACATTTTTCAAAGTTGTATCGACGGTGTTTGCAATTTGCTAAACCACAGGGGACTGTTTTTGCAAATTTACTCAAAAAGAAAAATGACAAAATTTTTAGTGAAAAACATAACATCAGCACTACCATAACTGGTCCTCCCGGTGTCCCCGCCATTGCCCGAGTTTACGCTTCTCATCTCCGCCTCATCATCAAACCCTAACCTTCTTCTACTTCTGTACGTCCTTTATAACATTTTTTTTTATATATTCATTATTGTTTTAGCTTCCTGTTATAACATGCTTAACAGAAGCTAAAACATTACTGTACATTTTAGGTAATTCTATTTAATAACGCCGATCTGAACCTAATACATATTACATAATCTCATTTGCTTTATGATTACTAATTATTTATTTATGTTACAATAATCAGTTGCTAATTTAACCATATGTATTTTAATAATTGCAGGTTATTCGGTAACGAAGCTTAGCTCGGCTCGTTATCGAATAGTTTTAAAAAACAATTTGTTGTGTAGTTAGCTGTTGTCAATAAATAATCTATATTGTATAATGGCAACAGCTACACACTTATGTGGAGTCAAGACTCCTTATAGTTTCTCAAAGAGAGCTTTGCGCGTTCAATCTTTGTGCAGCGTGCGGTCACGAATTGGTTTTGACCCGCTAGTTGACTTGTGTGGAGTGTTGAGGGTTCGAGGTTCAAGTAAGGGGAGAAGTGTGAGGGTTGTTTGTGACGCGAGAAAGGGTGATGTTGGGGGAGAAAGTGGACATTTAGAAGGAACGAGTAAAGGGTTATCATGTGTGATGAAGTTTGGTGGATCGTCGGTGGCGTCGGCTGACAGGATGAAGGAAGTGGCTGAGCTTATACTTAGTTTTCCGGAAGAGCGTCCTGTGATTGTTTTATCTGCAATGGGCAAAACAACTAACAAGCTGATATTAGTACGTGAAAGTGTTATTTTTTTATTTCATTTGATATTTTAGTTTTTTTGTTTAAGAAGGTTTAACGTCATATGTGTGTTGTGTATATAGGCTGGAGAACTGGCTTCAAGCTGTTGTGCCAAAGTTTCTGAAATTGAAGAGTTGAGCTTCATCAAAGAACTTCATTACAGGTGAAAAACTCGATCATTGGTATTTATAATACTGTCAAAGGTTTTAGACTTTCGTGTATACTGATTGAGCGTTGGTGTATATACTCAGGACAATCGATGAGCTTGGATTAGAGAAATCACTCATTACAGGTACACATTCAATGCTAACAATCATTTACTCACTAATCATTTGTGATACTTCAGTTTATTCTGATTGCTTGCTCATTTAGGCTATTATTTGTTTTTTCCGCTCATACTGATGTATGGTTTCGTATCTTGTGTGAGATGTATTGCAGACCACCTAAACATATTAGAACAACTTTTGAAGGGGCTGGCTGTAATGAAAGAGTTGACTCCGCGTCAAAGGGATTACATAGTCTCCTTTGGAGAGTGCATGTCGACAAGAATTTTTGCAGCCTACTTGAATAAAATCGGTGTCAAAGCCCGCCAAGTATGTAATTTCTTAATTACTTAGTAAAAATAATGACTGAATTTTCCTACTCGGTGATAGATGTATCAACAACTTGCCATACTTTCTGTCTCAAATTCAGTATGATTGGATTTAGTACCCCAAATGAAAACTGTAGACGTCGTTGGAAAAAAAAAATATGAAAGCTTTAGGCACATAGCAACTCTTCATAAATATTGCCACTAGGTTGGCTTAAGGATGAACTTTTTGTTATGTACTTTTCATGAAGAGAATAAAGGAAGTCACGAAATTCACGATTGTGAATAAGAAATAGACAATATGGAAATTCAAAATTACAGCCTTCTTTTTGCTGATTTTGAACTACTAGAGCTCCCTCCAAAGCTACTTCTAATAAATTCTTAACTACCTATCATATATATAAGTCTTAACAAAACTTATTCTGACTATCTCCAGTTATGTTTCTCTTCAGGCAATTCTATATTAACTTCTTTGCATATTTCGACATATAATTTTTAACAACCACTACCTACTTGGAGAACTTGCGATATGCAGAACTTCAAAAGACCTCTGGTCAGAGTGTCTTTCACCAACTTCTTAGACGTTGAGATGTTGGAGTATAAACGGGTTTGAGCTGTCCTCAATTACCCATGTCCTAAATGAAACTACAATCTAATTTTGTGTGCTTGTTTAATATGGGATTAGCTGAGATTGAGATAGCTTACAATGAGAAAGACTGAATAAAGTAGGGACATTAATATCATATACAAGACACACCTGGAGTAGAACTAATTATGAAGCATGGGATTAGCTGAGACTTCAAGATAGGATTTAGCCAACAAGACGCGATAATCCGAAATAGATTCTTACAAAAAATAAACTAAGCAAGAAATGTGCTAACCACTATCATGATGTTTAGGTTGTAGAGCATTATGCATATAGATCACGAGGTCTTGTTCAATAGCCGCTTTCAATGTACCTAAATGCCTAATTAAAACCTTGAGTCGTGGTTGCCTTAGATCTGTTAAACATGAGCTTACAAGATGAGTATCAAATGACATGTGATGTATTAGGTGATATTGCCCACCATCTTCCTGAAAGTATTTAGATTTCATATGTTATCCATCATTTAATAAATTTCAGGAAAATTGAAAAACGAATCAAAAAGTTCTTTTAATGAAAAAGTAACCATTTCACCGAGGGATCTCGGCACGTGGGATAATGTTATTTATTTGAAGCTTTTCAGGGAAAAACAGAGTGTAAATGGACAACTAAAACTAAAAGACTGATGGTTAAAAAAAAGAGTAAAAACACTAGGTGTGTGTTTCTTTAAAAGTTCTCTCGAAGGGGGAGCCTGTCCACTACCAGAACTTCTTAAGTGAATGCTCTCTCAAACTCAGTAGGTTCATATAGTAAGAGAATGGATGGTTTCCTGCAGAATAGCTTAACTATTGAGCGATCGACTACCAGAGATCTATAAATCATTTTTATGTAACTGAAGAAAGAGCTCATGATAGAATCTCGATTTCGAAGAATGACAATGAATTACGTTGTTGTGACAAAGTCACAAAACCATTATTGCCACTTTAGACAAAAGCTAACTTAGTAAGGCTACATATGCGGTGCAAATAAGCTTCATTTACTTATAAAAATGATGAAATAAATGAGCAAGAAGTATTATATTGTCCTACATCTTTAGGTGAAAATCAGAAATTTTGTGCGGTAGTGCCGTTTAAATTTCACGACTTAAGGGTGTAAACAAAGTTATTGATTCTTATTATTGAATTTTGGTGAAAGACTTGGAGAAACAAAATAAACAATGACTTAAAAATTAAACACACGAGTGATATTTTATGCATTATTCTTTGCTGATAGCTCTCTCTTTTTTGTTCCTTTGTGCAGTATGATGCATTTGATATTGGTTTTATAACAACGGATGACTTTACTAATGCGGATATTATGGAGGCAACTTATCCAGCTGTAGCAGAAAGAATTCATGGTGATTGGATTAGTGATCCAGCAATCCCTATTGTTACTGGCTTCCTTGGGAAGGTCTCCTACTTTTTGCATCCTTTAAAACTTATATAAAAGAAGATTTTGAAAGTTGACTCCTTAAATCCATATGTCGATTTACAGGGTTGGAAAACTTGTGCAGTGACTACATTGGGCAGAGGTGGTAGTGATTTGACTGCCACAACCATTGGTAAAGCATTGGGCTTGCGAGAAGTTCAGGTTGGTAAAGATCTGAAAACTCAAATGTAATTGTGTACTCAGGGATATGAAAATATTAAATGAGTTTGTATGCAGAAAATATTGAGTGTTGTTGAACATAAGTCATTCATTATATGTTAAAGTCAAGTACGGCTTAAACAGAAGTTCTAATTTAGTCTTTTTGTCTTATACAGGTTTGGAAAGACGTGGATGGTGTTTTGACATGTGACCCTAACATATATCCAGGTGCTGAACCTGTGCCATATTTAACTTATGATGAAGCTGCTGAACTTGCATATTTTGGTGCCCAGGTATTTACTTCTGTCTCTATGCTCATTTATATGGCATTAAAATATCTCCATGTTTAGTTATAATGCTCCATGCTTGAATATTGCTGTCCGCTTGCTTTCTACGTCTTAAATGTCCTTTCTCTTGAAGAGTGCCTTTTAATAATGTCCTTTTTTGAAGTGGAATTTTGTTGTCCCCTTAGAGTTGGCAAAATGAGCGGTTGGGTAACGGGACAAGACGAGGTTTGGTGAAACATGTAGTTTTTATGCAAGCCGTATCGGGTTGACCCTAAAGACTTTGTGAGAATCAGAAAAAGATACTTTTTGTACTCTTTATTTATTAATGCTCAAAGCTTGTATTTTGGTAGACACAGGAAACCAAGTTGAGTTGCTATCTAATCCCCGATATACCCTAATCTCTCAAACTAATTGTTCACTGGTAATAATTATCTTGAAAACAGAATAGTTTTAAACTCTTTTAAGTCGAAGAGCAAACTCCAACGCCCTTTTGTCCAGTGCTCTTAGGTTAATTCAATTTGTGTTAAAAACGATTATTGATAATATATATTTCAAATAATATTTTGTTCTTGAGTAAAGAGATTAGTAGGTTTTATGCATTACAAGTACACTTTTGGCCCTTTTGATCCATTCAATCCAGTTGTCCTCTTTTCATCTGTTAAACATTGCCGATTTATAACTAAATAGATTGAAATCCCACCTGTGCTTAGCTTCAACCCCTTAGTTTGAATAGTCATCTTAGAGGCAAGTAGTTATTTTTATTTGCAAATATTGTTTCAGTATAACTGGAAGACAAATTTGTGATAACCAGGACACTTTGCTCTGCCTGTTAAGTTTTATACCCATTTTACTCTGTCTGTAGGTTCTGCATCCACAGGCCATGAGGCCTGCAAGAGAGGCTGATATTCCTGTAAGGGTTAAAAATTCGTACAACCGTAATGCTCCAGGTACCCTGATAACTAAATCAAGGGATATGTCAAAGGTCAGAAGCACAAAACTCATTATAATCTGATAGTTATGATCACAATTCTGAAAACCTAAATGCCTGCCAACTTTAATTTCAGGCGATACTGACTAGCATTGTTTTGAAACGTAATGTAACCATGTTGGATATTGTTAGCACTCGCATGCTTGGGCAATTTGGATTTTTGGCAAAGGTAAAAGGAGAATGCTGCTATCCATCTTTTTCTGGTAGTTTTTTATTTGTGTTTTTTTACATGCTATAGGTTTTCGCCACTTTTGAAGATTTGGGTATTTCGGTTGATGTTGTAGCTACTAGTGAAGTTAGTCTTTCCTTGACACTGGATCCTTCAAAACTTTGGAGCAGGGAGTTAATTCAGCAGGCAAGTATTCGATAATCAATCATGTATGCAGTCATTTGATAGATAAAGTTCCTCATGAGCTGTCACATGTGAAATGCTATTACCTGGTACTTCATTTATGGTTTTTGTGATCATCAAATGAAGTACCAGGTATTCAACATTATCATGTTGAGATGCAGTTTCCTAGAGATATTGAAGTCTTGTTTTGTTTTCTTTTAGTAATAACTAAATGAAATGCTATTACCTGGTACTTCATTTATGGTTTTTGTGATCATCAAATGACAAATGTACGCAAAACCAGAAATGTATTCTTTGTACTCACAAAAATGAACATATCTACAAGTGGCTCAAGTAGTAGGTTTTTTATGGTGTTCTTGTTTGCCTAGCAGGAACTTGATAATGTCGTGGAAGAACTTGAAAAAATTGCTAAAGTAAATCTCCTACAACACCGGTCAATTATTTCACTGATTGGTAATGTTCAGAAATCGTCACTCATATTGGAGAAGGTACCATTTTGCCTCGTCTATTTGACTTTGAGAATATTTGTTTTACTTTTTAAGTGTGCCAGTGGAAATACCGTCGCCACATTCCATGGTATAACTTACATTTTCCTTTTGTGTGTGGTTTATTTGTGTTTGGTCTTTTTTATCTGTAATGTAGGTATTTCATGTTCTTCGAACAAACGGGGTCAATGTTCAGATGATATCTCAAGGAGCTTCTAAGGTAATTCACCCATCTGATTATGTTCTATGGTTGCTTTCATATACGCCGTAGAGGTGGCAAAACGAGCGGATTTGGTAGATTGAATTTTGCCACGTCTAGTTATGGTCTTGGCAGTCAGGGGATCAAGTGTTCATGATTCCTGATTGATGCAGGTGAATATATCGTTGATAGTTAACGACAACGAATCAGAAAAATGTGTTAAGGCTCTACATGAGGCTTTCTTTGAGAGTGATCTAGCCGACCTAGTGTACGTGAATGGTTCACCACCACTGGAAGCTAAAGCCTAAACACCACCAAAACCAAGGTTGCTTGGGGATGGATCATCTATTTTCTCCTGATTAAGCATCGAGAATATAGGTTGTTTAAGAATCAATAATAGTTGGTTTCTTCATTTCTGAATGATTTAGATATGTGGTATTTCCATTATAGAGGTGATTTGTCACAAACCTAAATCCTTTAGCGTGCGAGTCCATTGGAAGGCTGAGTTTGCAATTTATCTGGAATCAATGTTCTTTATTTCTAGTTGTATGCAGTTCTAAACTCTTAAAAAGGTTTCTAGATTTTGATAAACATGGCCTATATTCTATAACCATCTTCTAATTTTGTTAAGTAAACTATAAAATTTAGGGTCATTTCGTATATATCCTCCAAAGATGCAAAATCGCATATATATATCTTTGCGTGCATAAAAATCGTCAGTCTTATGTGCATCAAAAATTGTAAGAAGGATATATATGGAATTATTCACCTGGAGGATATATATAATTCCCAAAATGGGAATATCTAAAACATTATATCAATAGTTTAAATTTAAACAAGAACAACCTAAACATTATGATAGTTAAACAAAGTCAAATTTGTCGTGCAACAAAAATCTATGTATATATATATATATATATATTAATCGATAAAACATCTGTCGTGCAACAAAAATCTATAATAGATATTAATTGATATTGATATTACATAAAAAAAATACGTAAAAATCCACGCGTACACGAATAGAGAAAAGTTCTGTATAGAACCATTTTTTACTAAAGATCAAGATGGTTAATCTTGACCATCCATCCACCTTCAAATCGATGGCTAATATTAATTGTATTTTTTAATTTAATTTTCTCTTAGGGGTACTTTTGTAATTTTACTACTAACCTTATCTTTTCCCAAACCACACAATCACTCTCATTTCCCGTTTCTTACACACACACACACTGATTTTCACACACTAAAACCCTAACCTTCAAATCATGTCAAATTGATCAAAATTAGCTCGATATAATGGATATTCGACATGAAATATCACTATCTAAAGGTGATCCGGTACCTCAATCGTCATCAAACCCAATTTTCGATCAAAATAAGTTTGGAACTGTTTATTCTTGTATACATTTTTTCTTTTTGTTCATATTTCATTGCTTATAATGATTATAAGTTGCTTATTTTATTGCTTATTTAGGTTTTTAGGGTTTGTTGCTTATTTTTGTATATTAGGATTAGATGTTGCTTAATTTTGTTGCTTATTTTGTATATTAGGATTAGATTTTGCTTATTTTTGATATTAACTATAGATGTGTTATTTTTTTTGTTTTTGTTGCTTATTTTTATATTTGCAGTAGAGAGGAAGTAACTGTAGATGTGCGAAATATGTTTAGGCAGATTCTGTTGAGAAGAATAATATGATAAGTTGTTTTCTAGCTTTACGCAGATTCTAATAATATGTTTAGGCAGATTTTGTAGCAGTAGATGTGTTGAGAATATATGCTTCGGTTGATAATATATGCTTCGGTTTTTTGTTTTTGTTGCTTATGTTTGATATTAGCAGCAAATTTGTTGTTGCAGAGTTGTTGCTTATTTTGATATTAGCAGCAGATTTAGGGCTTAAATGACCTGTAATTAGGGCTTAAAGAGACACTGAGTAGGTGCATAACACTGAGTAGGTTCTATACATGATTAACACAGGAATAGAAAAGTTTAAAAATGCTATATTAACGGGTGGATATGGAAAGATTGGAAGAGCTTAATGAGTTAATGTTAAAATTTGACTATAGAATTTGGCAGTCATGAAGCTGTTTTCGACTATGTGAATGATGGTCCTACATTATTGTGTTTTTTATTTTAGCTGTTTTGACTGTGTTTTCGGCATTATGTGAATGATGAATCACTGATGATTTTTTAATATTTTTTTTATTTTAGGTGTTCGTAAAACTAAAGCTACTGGTTCTCCTAGGTCCAAGTGGATTACGAAGGATATGAAATCCGGCGATCAAGTTTTGAACCCAATGCCGGTGTCTCAGTTTGATCCTAAAACAGGCGATGTTGTGAAGCCTGGTTCCGTGAAGTCTGGTGATAAGGTATATGGTTTTGTGCAGTCGGGTGATAAGGTGTTTTATGTTGAGAAGGATAAGGCGCCGGTTGTTGTAAAGTCGGCTGTGGAGAAGGATAAAGTGTCGGTTGTCGAGAAAGATAAGGTACCGTCTGTTAATGAGAAGTCTAAGCCGCCGATTATTGATAAGTCTAAGGCGCCGGTTGTTGTGAAGTCGGCTGTGGAGAAGGATAAAATGCCGGTTGTCGAGAAGGATAAGGTACCTTCTGTTATTGAGAAGTCTAAGCCGCCGGTTATTGAGAAGGCTAAGGCGCCGACTGTTGAGAAGGCTAAGGCGCCGGCTGTTGAGAAGGATAAACCGGCTGATGTTAATGCTAAGTCGGCGCCAACTATTGAGAAGCCTAAGGCACCGGCTATTGAGAAGCCTAAGGCGCCGATTATTGAGAAGCCTAAGTTGACGACTGTTGAGAAGGATAAACTGGTTAGTGGTAAGGCTAAGGCGCCAGCTGTTGTTAAGGATACGTCGGTTGTTAAGGATAAAGTGGCTGGTGATAAGTCGGTTGTTGTTAAGTCTAAGGACAAGGCATCTGGTAATGTGGCTAAGGGTAAGAAGGTTGCTGTTGTTAAGGATACGTCGTCTGAAGTGAAGGTGAAGTCTAAGGACAAGGCGTCTGAAGTGAAGGTGTTAAGTGAAGGTGTTAAACGGAAAAGGTTGTTATCAGAAGCTGATGAGAGTAAAAAGGAAATGAAGGTGAAGCATCTCAAAGGTGACACGGATATCGAGCATTCTGGTTTTAAGGTTGATAAGAAAGTGAAAGTTGATCATTCTGGTGATGAAGTTGATCGAAAGACAAAGAAATCGAAGAATCTTTTTCAGATGAAGTTGAAGAGAAAGAGGAACGATTCAGATTCAGATTCTTCGTCTTTTGATGAAGAAAAAGCAAGACGAGTGTATAAGGCATTGAAGAACGTTAAGAAAGAAGAATCTGATGAAAAGAATGTCCCAAGGAGAGGTAAGAAAAATGAAAAAAAGTTGACGCGTGAAGAAAGAGAACAAGAAGAGTATCTTAAGAATTTCCCAACTCTGCGTGCAAGGAGAGTTCCTAGTTCCTTTTTTTCTGCCATTCGGGAATCAAGAGTTGATATGGGTAAGTTTTTGTCTGAAATAGGTTTTAGCTCATTTCACAACATCGCCATAGAAAAAGTTCCGTCAAGGTTGGGAAGGTATGTGGTGCAAAATTTTAATGCATAAACTTATTTGTTGAGATTGGATACTGGCGATTCTATCAAGGTCACTCATTCAAAGATTCATGAGATCTTAGGTATTCCTATTGGCGGTGATTCGTTATTTTCATTGGATCTCAGACCTATTGAACATGAGTTTGTGAGGTTGTGGGTTGCTCAGTTTTTCCCTAAGTCATTGAAGGATATCCGAGTTGGTGATATTGCTTCCGTGTTGATTTCTGCCAAGGAAGTTGATTTTCTTTTCAAAGTTAACTTTCTTACGCTATTTACCAACACGATGGGTATGGTCGCTGGTCTGAAGGGACATATATGCTTAGATGTGGTTAGACGCCTCCGTGAAGAAACAATAATTTCTAATATTGATTGGTGTGACTACATTCATCACGCCTTCAATACGTTGAAATCTTGGATAAAAAGCATCGAAGACCTTGGTCCATTTCTTTTCCTCATTGTAAGTTTCTAAATTAGTTTAAATTGTTTCATTTTTGTCCATTTTTTTCATTCTTTTGTATTTACATATTTTTTGTTGTTATCATCTATTGTATTTAGATTCAACCAAGTTCGAGAAGTTCCCTGTTGTTCGAACACGTCCCCCGCTATCAGAGACTGGACGTCAACCTTAATGAGATAAAGACTGGATCTCGAACTAAAATAACGTGTGGTGGGGCTGTTAGAACTCAATAAGGACAGGACTGAAGCCGAGTGTCAAGAGACTGAAGGCTTTACTGCTGGTGGTTCTTTGGAAATTTATGAGAAAGAGGTTTTGTTTACTTTTTTGTTTTATCTTTTACATTTTTTGTTTTTAGAATCATATGTGATTCATTTAGAATCACATGTGATTCATGTGATTCTAAATGAATCACATGTGATTAGTTATTTATTTTTCATATGATTCATTTAGAATCACATGTGATTAGTTATTGATTACAATACTACTTGTGAATAAATACAGGATTTGTTTAAAAAAGTTGAAGAAAAGCTTTCTATAATATGTGCGGAAAGAAATGTACTTGAAGATTATTTTAGGAAATCTTCTTTAGATTATTCGGCTGATGGAAAGTTCGTTGAACTACGTGAGAAGTATGTTGAAATTTTTAATAAACCAATTTCATTCAACGATGATGACAACGATGGAAGTTCATATGGTCATGGAAATGATGGTGATGGGAATGACGACGATGATGATGAAGATGGTAACAATTGAACTGGTGACAAGGAAGTAAATGATAAAGATCCATCTGATATTAGTAAGGTGAGTTTAGAAGATTTTTAGAATGAGCCATCTGGTACGGATGAACATCCCGATAAGCGAGCAGATGAAAATGAAAAAGATTCAGTTGATCCAACTGAAAATGAAGCTATTGTTGGAGAGGTGATTGACGGTAAAGATGATGAAAATGAAGATGATTCAGAAGAGGATGTGATCACAAGTACACCTGAGACTTATACGCAATGGCTAGAAAATAATATTGATCTTGTTGGAGAGGTGATTGACTGTATAGTTGATGAGTACCTATATGTAATATTCTAACATAATACATCTTTTCCTTCTTTTGACTAAAATTTCTTTCTTTTTAATCAAGTTTTTTGATTCGATTCAGGGTGCTGAGCTTGATTTAGAGATGCATCAGAGAATGTAAGTCGTGATGATGGTCCGTGTAACATCCCGCCTACTCGAGACCACAATATTGTCCGCGAGCTCGCGGCTTTGTTTTGTGGCCTCATTTGAAGACTTTCAGGAAGGTCACCCAAGCAAGACTACTCTCACGAGCACGCTTAACCGCCGGGTTCCTCGAACTCCACCCGCGATGAACCACAAACGCGATCTCTCCGTGCCACGGCCGATGTGGGATTTGCCTGGGTGTCACAATCACCCCCTGGGGACTCATCGTCCTCGATGAGGTTTGCCACACCATCCGAACGGCTCTGGGTGGCTCGATACCATCTGTAACATCCCGCCTACTGCACCACAATATTGTCCGCTTTGCCCGCAGAGCTCACGACTTTAATTTTGTGGCCTCATTTGAAGACTTCGGCGGTCACCCAAGCCGATTACTCTCACATGAGCACGCTTAACGCCAGTTCCTCGAACTCCACCCGATGAGACCACAAACGCGTTGTGTCATTGTAAGGCGAATGTTATCTTATGAGCCCAGCATCTCTCCAGGCCACAGCCGATGTGGGATTTGCCTAGGGTGTCACAGTCCGAGTACTCATGAAAGAATTCCTACTCGTATTTCCGCTGTAAGTCCCATACCTGAAAAACTAATGGTGAAACCGTCCCCTTACCTCTTATCTCCATACATGAACAAAAAGACAATAGTTATAGCCAAAATGTCAAGGAACCACCTTGTTTGCAATGCAGGGCGAAACGATGTAAGTTCTGTAAATCATTACATGTGTAATAATATTTTATAAATCATTAATTTTATAAATCACATGTGATTCACTGAGGATCACATGTGATTCTTGTGGAATCACATGTGATTCACTGAGGATCACATGTGATTATTTTGTTTGTTATATGTTTATATAAGTCAATCCTTTTTGTCTATTACGTAGTATATTTTTTTTTTCTTTTTGCATACAGTGAAAATGTTTTTGAAACACGGTATGGGAAAAAAGTATTTTCAATTCGTTTGAATATGAAAACATTAGCACAGGGACTGTGGATTGATGCTAATTTAGTTGATTGTTGGGCTGCCATTCTTAACTATGAAGAGAGATTCAAAGAGGTTCATTCCCCATCGAGGCATTTTTTCCCGACTGATTGTATTAAGTGTCCTAAATTTTTTAAATTTACTATGCCAGTATATATTTTGATGATATGTTTACTTATGTTATTTTGATACAGACAAGCGCTATGTTTGATGGAACCTTAACTACTTTTGCGCAAAAATGGGAAAGTTTTTCAGCTCAAGTTACAGCTCAGTTTGAAAATAATGCGGGTGGCTTAGCTCTTGAAGGAATCGACTTGGTAGAATTCATTTTTTTGTTTAGAATTATTTACTTATGTTATTCATTTTTTATAATGTCATTTTGTTTTGTTAAAACAAGTCTTTTTTCCAATTTTTGAATCTCGCCATTTTTATGTAGTCGTCTTCAGCATTACAAAAACAACATCAATGACAATCCTGGATAACTCTTACAGTGCGGCAACTTATGAAGAAAAGTAAGGAAAAACATGTGAACTTCTTGTAAGTATTAATGTATGTTTTCATGCTTTGACCACATGTGATTTATTAACAAATCACATGTGATTTACCCAACTGATATGTTCCCAAAATTACATTTGATTAATTTATCTTTATTTTTTGTAGAAAAAGTTGTTTGCACGTCATTTGAAGTTGTATAATCACAAAAGACATGCTATGATTCAGAATTGAAGCCAAAATCCCAAGATTGAAATGGAGGACCAAGGCTAATTTACGAGATTGCGGATTTTACTATGGTTCATATAAATTGTTCATGGTGAGTTGTTAGTAAATGGGATTGTGGACTTGCTTCTGAGTCAGACACGCAGCGTGACATGCTAAGGCGTTTGAGATTCAAATATGCAACAAAGATATTGTTGCACGAGCTCAATGTGCATGCAGAGAATATGATTCAATTAGCTAACGAGTTTAATAAAATTGATGGTCATGTAAATTTGTCCATGATTGTTGAAGTAGCTAAGAATATGGAGCAACGTGAGAGCAGCTAAGCATGCAAGGAGAATGGTAGCCGTTTATTGTGTTCTGTTAATGGTTGATCAGTTTGTCCATGTTTGAAAAACAACACATTTTGTGTTCTAGGATATTTCAATCTATTATTGTATGGTAGATCATATGGTAGAACGGCATCAACATTTTATGGTAGTCTAGTTTGTGTTGATGGAAGAACAGTTTATGCTACAATTTATGGTAGATCAGTTTAGGTAGTCAAGTATTTTTTTGAGCAATATTTACTTTTATTATACTATTTCATTGTCCTCACATGAGATTCAACATGAATCACATGAGATCCTCAGTGAATCACATGTGATTCAACATGAATCACATGTGAGTCAACCAGAATCACATGCGATTCAACCAGAATCACATGCGATTATGTTTCACACATAATCACATGTGATAGTTGTTTAGGTAATAAATTTTCAACTAAACAAAATCCCTGTAACACACTTGCAGAAGTTCAGGTAATAAAGTTTCAAGTAAACAAAATCCCTGTAACACAGTTGCTTTACCAAAAGTTCAAAAAAAGTATGAAAAATCAAAATTAAAACAAAAAAAGAAATTCAAGAATCGTTTGTCGCTTGTGTGGAAGCAGCAATTTTTGCTAGTTTTTCAATATACTTCGGATTCAATGGACATGTTGTCTTGGTGTGCTTGTTAGTCTTCACTCCACAACATCCACATTTCTTTTTCGGATTAGATATTTCTTCAAGTGCCATTTCTCTTCCACTTTTTCTACGTGCTTCTTTAGACCAACCTTTGTTTAAAGCTTTGGTTGGATTTTTAACCACAATTTTATTAGGTTTCTCAACTGCATATACATCCTCAATCACATCTCCTGTTTTGCGTGAAGGAGGTTTGGGCACTTCATCCTAAATTTCTTTCTAAATTGATTTCAATTGTTCCACAAACTTTCCTAACTTGCCTTCATCTTTACTCAACAAAAATAAACACTCGTCTACAACCAAAGTAGCCTCATTTGTTAATTTTTCAATTGGTTCATTTTTCTCTCCATACCTGTTTGTTTTTCTTCTTAATGCAGGTGGTATTATCTCCCTCCTCCAACGCCTCAAAATGTACTTTTTCCGGGATCATTTGAACATCACGGTTCTTTAAAGCACAGAATGCATGTCGACATAAAAACCCGAATCGAAGAAAATGCCTACAAGTACATTCCACTGACTCGTCTTCAAGAGAACGCAGAACCTTATTGTAGAAAAGAGGAAAGAAAATTAGAAGTTTTTATATCTGGAATCACATGTGATTCCACAAGAATCACATGTGATTCTACAAGAATCATTTGTGATTTGAACAACAATCACATGTGATTCTACAAGAATCACATGTGATTTGAACAACAATCACATGTGATTCTTGTTGAATCACATGTGATTCTTTTTAAATATTTGAAAATTAGAAGTTTTAAATATTCTGCAAGTAAATTTACCTTGTATTCTGCCACTTTTTCGCATTCCTGCACCTCTTCTCCTTTTTCTGTATAAAGTGTCCTATAAGAAGCTGCATTCCTGTCTCTAACCCTAACAATCTCACAACCCTCTTCCGTTCTAAACTCTTCTATTGTGCAAGACCAACAAGCTTATGTTATTTCCTTTTGAACAAGCAAAAATATTGTTCTTGTATATACTTTAGATGCATGCCGTTCCATATTTAACTTTGTGTAAAGTTTTGGAGCTGAGTCAAATGTGTTAAAGTTCAATTGTTCTTGCCTATACCTTTGCCTCTCCATTGCTGATTCGAAGCAGATCATGAAATTAACCAATGTCGACCCGTGATTTGTGAAATTTTTGAAGAATGCGTTTTCACTCTCAGACCTTGAAGTAATTCTCATCAATCCAAACAATGGTGAGTCAATAAAATACGCTGGCAGCCACATTTCTCGAAGTCTAAACATCTTTTTCATCCATTTGTGGTCTTGTAATTTAAAATCTTCAATCAATTTTGTCCATTTTTCTTCAAATTCCAATGGTTCCATGAACATATTCCACACAATCTTGTTCAAGCGCTTTTTGAAATCAGTTTCATCATAGATTGTTTTACAAATCTGTAAACAAAATTTCATTTATTTATGATATAGATAAAATGAATCACATGTGATTCCATGTTAATCACATGTGATTTAATGTTAATCACATGTAATCATATGTGATCCTCAGTGAATCACATGTGATTCAGTGTTAATCACATGTGATTTTATGATAATCACATGTGATTCAGTGTTAATCACATGTGATTCAATGTTAATTACACGTGATTCAATGTTAATCACATGTGATTCAAAAGTTTAAAATAGTCTATAATTTAAAATACTTTTGTTGGAATTTTTTGAGTGATATGCCACATGCATATTTTGTGTTTTGATTCAGTAAAAACTGCTTCAATTGCTAACTTCATGGCTCCATCTTGATCCGTTACAATCATTTTTGGTTGTTTTTCATGCGCACTCATGAATGATTTTAGTAGCCAAGTGTAAGCTTCTTCATCTTCTTTTAAAATCATTCCCGCACCAAGTGCCACACACTTTCTGTGATTATCTATCCCGGTGAATCGAAAAAACACCATTTCATATCTGAATATCACAAGTTTCACACAAAAATTTCAAAAAAAAAAAAAAACACACACACATATTATTCCCTGTGAATCACATGTGATTCCATATCAATCTGTTAGGAATTGGAAATTCCATAGTGAAGCATCGGTCACCCCAACTATAATCTAGCGTAAGTTAGCTCGTAGACATATCGTTTATTACGTTATTTATTAGTTATTAGCATATTTTAGTTTAGTCCAACACCGTGTAAGAAGGACGGGTCTTTACCCATTGTATGCCTGATCCACAGCCCGAAGGAGGGCGTAGTCATTTGTATAAATAGCCCTCTCCCCACAAGGGAGAGGGTTGAATGTTCATTGAGTAATCTAACCTTTCACTTGTTTTATCTCTCTAGAACACTTCACTTTCTCTCTCTAAAACCATATAATCATACGCCCCATATTTGTCATGGTTTGATGTGTTTATGAAATCCAATATGTTACAAATGGTATCAAGAGCCATGGTTTGATCATCTCTCTTACATGTTCTTGGATTTCTAGTGGTTTTATATGGTTTTTGGGTTTGAAAAAGTTTAGTGGTATTTGCATCATTTGGACTATTTCTAGTGTTAAAGTTTGAATTTTGATTGTACTTTTGTGTTTAGAATCATCATAAGTGCTTAGGTCTTGATTTGGAAGGCTTGAATCAGTGTGGTTGGGTAGTTTTTGGATTGAAAAGTGTTATTTTTGAATATTTCTATCTAGCGACTTGTGTCTCGGACTAGGTTTCTTCAGTAGCGACTTGTCTCTACGTTTTCGTGACTTGTCTTTGTTGTGGAAGCGACTTGTGCATAGATTTCTTCGTAGCGACTTGTCTCACGTTCTTCAAATGACTTGTCTTTGTTGTGGAAGCGACTTGTGCTCTAGCGATTTGTCTTTTGAGACAAAGCGACAAATAGTACAAAGTAGTGGTCGTCTTGTTTTGGCTAGTGACTTGTCATCATAGCGACTTGTGTCAAGCGATTTGGTCCTTGAGCAATTTGTATACCTAGCAACTTGTGTGTGCGACTTATCTTCATGATCCGTGAGCGACTTGTTGAATTAGTGTGAGCGACTTGTGTCTAATATCCATCCACCGTGAAAATTAAGGCGTGTCATCCGCTATCAACACAATGCTCTACACCATTGACCCTATAATATACAATGTGCTCAAACTCTATGATACCGCACGGAAAAGAGAAAGTGTTTGCTACTCAGAAAAGTTAACCATGATTGATTCAGCAAATGATGATCAAGACATTTCACATTCTGAGTCAAATAACAAAAAACCACACTTGTTAATGATACATAATGCAAAGCAAATGGAATGCAACATTGAGCCCTATCAGCTACTTCATCTGCACCTCATACAGCTGTTATCCACAACTGTGGATCGAACATGTAGTGCTCTCTTCCGCCAGGACTTACCTACATTGACGAAAACCTTGCTGAACTTAGAACAACTGAAGCTTCAAATTACCAAAAGGAAGGTATTAAAGGATGACTCCAATGCTTCACTTCAGGTAATCCACAACCAATTTCAGTCATTCATCAATGGGGAATATTCCGCAGACTTCGATCAACACGTGACTGAAATTTCTTTCAAGAAACATACTGGAATGGAAATTCATGATTCATCAATACATTTATCCAACTTATGGATAATGTGTAAAAGTACATTAAGGAAGCTGCTCAAGAGGATGATAATTTGAATGAGTGTCAGGTGAAATTAAGTGAAAGTTGTGATAAGTCGAGTAATGTTTTAGTTGAAAGGTCGGGTGATGCTGAATGCAGAATATCAGATACAACAAAGGATGATGAAACCGGCTACACTGAATACAGAGGCTCAAAGTCAGATAAGCTTGAAACAGCCAGCAGTTCAGTGATTCTTGTTATGCATGATGTGAATGCAGATATCATACCGACAAATGAACAGGTGTCATGTGATGAGGTACCCTTAACTAATCAATATAATGCATCTGCTAATGTACCTAAACAATATGATCCTAATTCTGAACATGATGTTGATAAATGTTGATAAATGGTTGAAAAAAGGGTTTTTGATGAACTTTCAAACAAATACTCAATCCTTGAAAAACATTGTATTTCCTTAGAAATTGCAATACAACAAAGAGAAGAAAGTTTTCTTGCTACAAAACCTTGCATAAATCCGGAATTCCTAGAATTTCGAGAATTTTTGAAATTAACCGCTTAAAACCCAGTTGGGACAAAGACTCAACCATATGTAACCGAAAATACAACTCTCGGATCTCGCATAAGAAATGTAATATAGGGATGAACAATCTTAACTATGAGGTGAGTGATCCGATTAAATCTAGGAATGATGAATTGGCTTTATGTGACCAAGCTATTAAGGAAAATAAGTCCTCGAGGAAGAACTTATTAGAGAACAATTCCAAGTCGTTAGATCAAACTAACTCGTTGTTGGCATACATTGATGCCCTCAAAGCCCAAATTCGGGATAAGAGCTTCACCATTGTTGCCTTAAAAAATGAGCTTAGGAAAACTATTGAAATAGGGTGAAAACTAAGTTTGCAAAACCATCGACCTTGGGTAAGCCAATTGTACTTAATAATCTGAGCGAGTCAGAAGTTAGGCGCCCAATGCATTTAAAATGTAAATATTTAAACCATCGAAATCTAAGCTTGCCTCCCAAGTTGATGAGAATATAGTTTTGTCAAAACCAATACTTCACTAATTCATCCCGATATGATGAATAACAATCCTGACTTAATGTTCAAGCTCTAAGATCGGGAATATAAGGAGATCATCTAGTCCATATAAGAAGCATCAATGGTGACCAATCCCCAAGAAACAAACTAATTGTAAAAGGACCAATGTTCGTAAGCAGGGAAATGGCTACATCTTCTTACGAAACTAAAGGATCTAACTCGCTAGCGTTGTTTTAAGTGGATTCCTCTTGGTAGATTATTTAAGTTCATAGGATCCAGACGGACTTACTCACCTAGATCTTGTTTTAAGTGGATGCCCACAGGTAAAATCTTCAAGAATGTTGGACTTAAAGGGATTCCCATTAATGATACTCCTAGACCTGACTGTACAACATCCAAAAATGAGGATACACCTGTCACTAACCCATCTATTTGCAATACTACATGTGCTATTAGTGCAAAGTGTCCTCAGTCTTTTTTAGGTACAATGCTTAATTCAATCATGAACATCATGACCGGTTTCCAATGAGAAATGAAGACCGCTCACTCAGAATTGTAGCTTGTCGAATTAATGTACCTCGTACTTGACTCTGCTCGACTTGACTGGGACTCGTTCTCATTAATCCGTGTACAAATTAATCTACACTTGTTTAAAAAATTATAATCCTTACTCAAATGTAAATTTTACCCAAAATCTAATAAAAGATGTATCTCCTGTTATCGATAACATCTACGGTCCTAGAAATGTCATTCAATAATGACACGGGTCTTTAGATGAAGTTCGAACAGAAGCTATACTCTATTTTAATAGGGGGTTGTATTTCAATCAATGTTCACTCACTCTTAATTCGTGACATTGATTGAGGGGGAGAATTTTTCAATTTGTCTATGCATGATTGTTAGATGTATGTAATGTGCTTTCTGGTTTGCTGCTGCATGTTTCTTTACGTGGAATGGCTAAGTCATGTTTCTTTATGTACCTTGTGCTAGATGGCTTTTCCATGTTATGTCTTATATGATTCTTGTCACATTATTTACATGAATGCCACTTATCCACTGTATCTGCATGCGATTTGTCAAGTACAAGGGCTGAAAGTGTCAATTGTACAAATTTATGTGTGATACTAAGATTGGTAGCGACTTGTCTCTATTTGTCATAATACAAGGATCAAATGTGTCATTTATTGATACTTGAGAATGGTACTTTAGCTATAACGACTTGCCTCAATCAGGTTAGCGATTTGTCTCATTTAGGTCTAGCAACTTGCCTCACGTATCATTACTTGCTGCTAGCGATTTGTCTCTATTTGATAAGGTATAGGGACTGAATGTGTCAATCCGTGATACTTGAGTATAGTACTTAGGCGGTAGCGACTTGTCATAATTATCATCATTTCAAAAAATCTAAATTATCTCTCTCTCTCTAACGTGACCGTTGTCTAAGCGATTTGAAGTGGTAGTTTTTTTTTAAGTTTTGTTTCGAATCCTCCATGCCTAATGCCTTTTCTAACACACCTCTATTAACAGATTCCACCGATTGACTCATCTGCGACTATCAATTCCATTCTAGGTTAGTTTGTGGTTTTAATGGTGGTGCGTGATATAGATTAGGTTGTATTTAGGGCTCCCTGGGTTGGAGTTGATGGTGCATATGTGTGTTTAAATGGTCTTTCTCTTGCGTATTGTTGTAAGGTTTTTATGAAATTGTTGGGTTGATGTTATATGTTTATGGTTATGCTTGTGTTGTGGTCATACTTGATTGTTGTAGTAATTTGATCATACTTGATGTTTCGTATGGTTGTGTGTTTGTGTGTTTTGTAAGTGTCATACAAAAGGTTGTTCTTGGTGGCGACTTGTCATATACATTCTTGATGGCGAGTTGTCACAATTGTTGGACCTTCTTGATAGCGACTTGCCTTACAATAGGGTGTTAGTGGTAGCTACTTGTATTCAGTTGCTTGCTAGAGACTTGGCATTGGTTTTTCTTTGAGCGACTTTCCATTGGTTTTAAATTGAGGCGATTTGTTTTGACAAATTGTTTAAAGCGATTTGCTATAACAAATCTATAAAAGCGACTTGTCTCGTCGGTTTTTACTTGAAGCGATTTGTTTTGACAAATTAATTAAAGCGACTTGTTGCAACACTTTCATTAAGGCGACTTGTCTTTGGTTTTACCTGAAGCGACTTGTCTTGACAAATTGTTTAAAGCGACTTGCTGTCACACATTCATCAAAGCGACTTCTCTCATGAAATCTTGATTTAAGCGATTTGTCACTTTTGAACTATTAAAGCAATTTGTCTTTAACAAATTAAGTATAAGCAACTTGTCTCTAGAAAAACTTGTCATAGTGATTTGTTACTTTGAGAATTATTGTTGCAACTTGGCTTATCATCTGAGTAATTCTATCTGCTTTTGTTAATCTGACATGTATGCTACTTATTGTGCTTAAGTCGTAAGGTTACATTAAGGTTGATATGCTAACCATGTCTAACCTAACATGCTCTCGAATACTGTTGTTGTATGTGTGATTCTACAGAATTTCAATGGCGGACACAACCTCTACCGAGAACATTGCTACTACTACTCCACCCACAGTTCTTACAGACAAGGAAATTCTTCCAGATGATAAATGGGTTGAGATTGGCAAAAGAAACTGCTATGTGGACATGGATAGGACACAACCAAATCCAATCTTCAGGATTGCCATTGATATTCTGAAAAACACTAACTTCTTTAGTGCCTTGACCAAGCGATGCACAATCCCTTCCATCTACCTACAAGGCTACAACAATTTTGGAACACTATTACATGGGACAAGATCTCAGCCACTTACTCTTGTAAGCTTGATGATAAAGAGTATGATATCACCTCTGAGATTCTCTGTAAGGCCCTAGGAATCACTCCATGTGACCCTGCAAAACAATCTGTCCCTCCACCTACTGCTGAAGAACTAATAGAATTTCTCCATGAGTTGGGTTATCAAGTTAACGTAACAAGGGTTTCAGATATCATCACCGCCAACATATATCAACCATGGAGAGCGATTGCTACTATTCTCAACGTATGCTTAACTGGTAAAACTTCAGGGTTCGATAAAGTGAGGGCTCCCATTCTGCAAATCTTGTGGGGGATTATCAAAGGGGTGAATATTAATGTCACAGAACGCATTTGGGAAGAATTTTCATTGTCTATGAACATGTTCATCACCGACAGACAAAATGTTCTGAATCAAGCCAAAGGAAGGAAGGCCATAAACAAAATTTTAATTCCTAGTGTCAGGTTCTCGAAGCTCATCATTCAGCTCTTGCAACAAACACATTAGTTTGATCCAAGGAGTGAATCAGTCCTCCATGATGCTAGTGATGAATTTGTACTTGGTAACCTCAAATATGTTGCCAAAGGTGTTAATAAAGGGATATTTGGTATGCCAATTCCTGATGCTCTTCTCACAGATGATATTAAGAAGGCTGATTACTTTAGAAAATACAAGAAAAGGGCATCCAGATCCAATGTTGATGTCACTCCCGATCCCTCACAACCCAAGTCTACAAAGTCTACTTCTCGTGCTAAATCACCTTCTAAAACCTCATACGCCGCCCTTCCCAAGAAGAGACTTGATAGACCTCAATCTACTGACACTTCATTACAGAAGCAGAAAAAGAGAAAGAGAGAAGCCAACAAGGGAAATGATGAAGGATCCAAAGTTCCTGAGAGACACATGAGTTTAATGGATGAAGATGAGGCTGCACTACAACAAGGGATTCAACAAAGCCTGGATTCCCTAAACGTGTCTCAGAGACCTCCAGTGGGAGGATTTGTGTTACGAGAATCTGTGCCACCACCTCGACAAACCGCATCTGCCACACAAGACAAAGGTAAAGGGATTCTTTGAGTAGAAGCGAAACAAGTCGCTCAAATGCTTCCACCATCTCTTCTCCACCTCCAAAACTATTACCCGATTTGAGTGAAGAAAAGAAGCATTGAATCATCTTCACCAAGAACCAACTGAATGGAAAAGGATGTCCGATACAGGAAGACACACTTGCATCTAGTGACACCCAATCGTAAAGTCGCTAATCGCACCTTATATCGAAAAGTTTCGATGCTTGAAGCGTAAACCGAACAAATGGATTCGACAAACAAATCACGAGAGAATGAAGAAAATGAAGCTATTTGAAAGACCCACAGGAGATCCTTGAGCCAAGATCCGAAGAACACAGCGCCTAGAAAAACGGACATGTTCACGGATCTCTATCCTCACTTAAGAATCTAGATGCCGACTTCTCATTTGGTGATCAGTTTTTGAATGACAAACCCTCAGACACCGAGACTTATAAGCAAAATGATGAGAAAGAGGAAGAAGAGTCTATGTACACGGTCACCATCCATCAAGACACATCAACCATCCCTTCGATGTCAGCACCTGCTCAAACAACCACACGAACCTGCTCTAACAACCGCACTTCCATCACCCGAACAAGCTAAAGATCCATCACCATTTTTCACAATTAATGACACTGACACTCCATCGGCATCACCACCTTTGATCTTAACATCTGAGCAATTGCTCGACAAGGCAGTGAAACGAATTGAAGCTCTTGAGAGGCACCTGCCTAAATCTATCAACGTCCTCGAGCGTCGTGTCTCCAAGCTGGAGAACCTTAACTTTGATGAAGGTGTTGCAGAAGCCATTGAAGCCAAAGTTAAAGATGCTGTAGAATGGGCAATGCAAGCTCCACTGCTTCAACGGTTTAAAGACTTACCCATTTCAGATATGAGAGCAGTCCTTTCAGAGAAAATGTATGATGCTAAAGAGCATCTGGATGAGGTCCATAAGAAGCTATACGTGGCCCTTGAAGAATCGATAAAGCACGATAATCATTTATAGATTCTGGAGGACATTCGAGAAAGAGAGGCTAAGAAGAAAAGGAGGACTTCTGTGTTGGAGTCGTTGCATAAAGGTCCTAAATCTCCACCTCCTCCTCCTCCGCCTCCAACTGGTGGAGCTGGAACTTCTGGTACTGGTGGATCTTCTGGCACAACCACAACAATTAAGACAAATCCACCAACATCTCCACCAAAAACCTCTAATCAAACCAGTTCATCCGGTGATCAAGGTACTCAGAAGATGTCTACGGCATGGACCACGGTTGATTCCAGGTTTACACCCACCTTCTCCACTATCCCGGAAGACCAAGTACTAAATGAAGAGTCTTATGTCATGCCAGAGTCAGAATCTGATGACGATGATGCATCCACCAAACATATCCCTAAGCCGTATGAAGATGACGATTGGTTTGATGCATACATTTCGGGTGAACG
This sequence comes from Chrysanthemum lavandulifolium, assembly GCA_022545495.1. Lineage (NCBI taxonomy): Eukaryota > Viridiplantae > Streptophyta > Magnoliopsida > Asterales > Asteraceae > Chrysanthemum > Chrysanthemum lavandulifolium. The sequence continues at coordinate 92,360,719 of CM040245.1, read as the reverse complement.
CGTTAAAATCTCTAGAGTTGCACCATCAAAGGATATGACTCAAAGTTGGCTCACCAAAGATAAACCTCAAACTCCTGAACCTTCATGGTCCATTCCTGAGTCTGATTCGATAATCCCTGACAACAATTGGGCAACAAACATCACGACCAACTATGAAGCCCCATCAAAAGACTCTCTTCTTCACATCACAAGGGATATGGGAAGCTTTATGAAGTGGTTTTGTGAAAAGAAGGGAATTTCGTCAATCACTCCGAAAGATCTTGAAGGACCAGCGTTTGAAATCGTCAAAGTCTTCCACTCTGATGCCAGTCAGCTTCAATACCAGATGGAAGAATGCCATAAAATGCTTAGTGATCAAGTCAGTGAGCATATCATTCGTTTTGATGTGAACAACCCTCTTCCTCTCAGTGGTGAACCTGGACAAGTGACAATCCAATGAGAGTTCTTCTTCAACCATGACCCGGATTATCTATGTGCCCAAACTGCAGAAAGAAAACCAGCTTTATCAATTTCTAAGATGAAAGCTGCAACCTACATAGATCAAGGTCTTGAGCAGATGGTCCCTGATCAATTCTGGACATTTAAAGAACAAGTGTATGACATTGTTGCTTCGTACGACATTTCTCATTGGTGGTTCAAGAAGAAGAAATTCTACATTGATAGACATGGTGCTGAAAAGAGATGCAAAGATGTTCGATCCAAGCTGCGTATTCTAAGTGTTGTCAGGATAGAGATCTTCTCAATCTGACTATGATTATCGAAGAAGATTGTTCTTCAAGATCGACTTGAAAGATCATGTTATAGAAGAAAACAACTTCAAACATTTCACGCCAGTGACTTTGAAGATCTCTATCTTCGAACCTCCAAGGACATCTTGACCATCTACCGCTCGTGAGAAGGCTCTCTCTCCGTCAATCTTTGGATCGGGGCTTAGTCATTCGACAAAGAGTTGGGGATTTTCAACTAGGAGTGAAAGCTACCGACTCGTGTCAACCTAACGAGACCGCAATGGGAAGCCACAAGACATGAATTTCGTCACGACTATACAAATGATTGACACCCCTAGAGCGATCCTCTTTACCGGCAGACACGGGTCACGAATGCTAATGAGGTCGTATGAGCTATACAAGTTCGGTGATGGTACACTCAAGATGGTTGAAGAAGAATTGAACTCGAGTGAAGGAAATCAAACTTGACTCAAGCCGTGGAACAAAACAAAATTATGGTCCGAACAAGATTTGAAGAGGTGTGAAGAGTTCATTGTTATGATCCGAGAAGACTTAAGACTAGAAAGATCTTCCGCAACCTTGAAAGTTTTGTGGGTGGTAGACTACGCGAAGGTCATTACAAGCTACTTCAAAGAACTGAATGAAGACATCTTCCTAGAGTAGTTCTGTTATGCATTATGATTTGTGTAATGTGGTGACTGTACTATGAACATCTATAACTATAATGTATGTAGTAGTGATAGGTTATGTATTGTTGTCTCCCTTTTAGTCTAAAAGGGAACTTTGGAGTAGTCCACTTCAGATCAAATAAAACCGGACACATTTTTCTCCAACAAGTTTTGTCTCTTACATATTTAAATCACTTGAGATCCAAAATCTCAAAGGATTTGAAATTTTTGATTTGGGGAGAAAATGTGATATAAATATGCAATCTGATAAAAGGTGACCAATTTTGTCTCAAAGTACATACTGCTCTCTAATATGTGCTAAACTCTTTTTGAATCTCGAAGCATATATTGAGGGGGATCATTTCAAAAAGAAAATAAACTTTCAAGGTACAAAGATTTCTATGTTTTAACATAAAGTACCTTGATTGATTTTCTATTGGTTTCTAAATGGTTGTGTGATCGTGAAAGTACTTCAAAGAACTCTTTCCTCTATGTGCTAAATTATTTGAAACAACCATCGCACATTTTGAGAGGGAGCATTTACCATGAAAATCAAAAGGCTTTTTCTAAGGAAATTGTGATCAAGAAATTGTTTCAAAGAACTCTTGCCTCCATGTGCTAAACAATTTCAAATCATATGCACATGTTGAGGGGGAGCATTTCTAAATGATCAAAACAATTAAGGTACAAAATGCTTTGATATTATATCACAAGTACCTTGATTGTTTTTTCAAATGATTTTTCAAGTGGTTTCGAGAAGGAAAGAACAATAACAAAAGACCAACTAATTTACTTTATGCATGGTGTTATAAGGATGGTTAGGTTAGGTATTCGTTCCCACGTTCCCACCAGAGCCGGAGGGATCTACCCAGGGACAATCCACTAGATAGTGTAGAGTCCTTAGGTATGATGAAAAAAAAAGAGAATAGTGAGATATGAGAAGAGTGCGGACTGAGATAGAGCTAGTACTGGAATAAACCTAACAAGGTTCTAGTAATGAAGTCTCGGTAAGCACTGAAGGGGTTGAAGAATGAAAAATAATTAAATATGAAAAAGGGTGAAAATAAATATCCCTCCAATAATTCAACCTTAGGGCAGAAATCGGGTTCAATACATATGCTACTGGTTGTTACTAAGGTAACACCGAAGACAAGACGTCATGGACCCAGTGACGCATTGTACTACAACTTCTCAAGCTACTCAAGCTCCTCTTAAAAGGACTTGTTTCATTCTCACAGGGAACCTACATTATCTATCGACTTTCTCTTATAGATTGTTGATATTGAAGAAGGAGACCCTCTCCCTAGTCTCCGGCATAGGAAAAAAATTTGCACAATTAAGTTTAGAGCCACGAGATCATCAATAAATCTCATTAGGACACAATCAATGAAGACTCACTGTTTCACATAATGTGGAAAGTGAGAATATATCTTATGAGTTCTACGCATTATCCTTGTGGTATTGCCAGACCATCTGAGTGGTATGCCAACATACTCACAATGAAGATGGAAAGCCTTCTAGAGCCAACATCAAACATGCTCTTGGTAGGTGGCATGTGAGATCTATCCAATAGATCAACCATGTGACAACCGAGCGAAACAATGGGGCGATTCAAAATTATGAATCAATCTCGTTCGTAATGGATTGCGGATACCTTTGAAAAACCGGTCGTTGTGTTTGAAATTCTTTTCTCTAGCACATCGACTGTAATCGCAAACCTTCGTTGTATTGCAAAACACTTTATATTGAGCAAGACACCTGCTTTTTCAAATCACTTTTCATCAATCGATGAATCTCAATTATTTGGTTCACTCACTCCGTGTTGTCTTCTTTGAGGCGTTCGGTTTGAGAACGACTAGAAGCATTGCGAAACCTGTCGAGATTCTTCGAATTATACGATCACGAGCGATGATTTGTAGGGCGATCATCGGCGAAACCGGACAAGACCGAGAAAAACCGGACCGGACCGAGATCGAATCCGGCAAAAACCGAGACCGAGACCGAGACCGAATGTGGTCGGTCCGGTTCGGTCCGGTCCGATCTCGGTCGGTCCGGTCCAACAAGGCTAAATTTTCGGTTTGTAGTGCGACGGGACCGAGACCGAATTGCCAAAATGGTAGATCGAGATCGGACCGCCGGTCCTTCGGTCCGTCGGTTTGGTTCGGTCCCGTCGGTTTTGTCGGTCGGTCCGGTCCATCCGGTCCGTTTGCTCACCCTAAGTACTTGTATTGATCAACGGGAACCGTGGGCCGTGTACATCAATTCAAATGAAGTGATCAAAGACACTTTCATGCGCTTTATTGCTAAGCTGTTATGCGGTACACCCTACGTTTGTAGGCGATCAGAATGGAGAAGTCAATCCATAGCCGCATGCTCACACAACACATTCACCTCTAAAGAAATCATGATAAATGCATCAATGACTCTGATATTCACACTCCATGCTTCTGCTATGCTGTTGCAAATATCATGAATCAACTAAAGCTTCCGCTACTCTGATGAGAAGAAATCATGATCCAGAATGTGAGCATGTCGGTCCAACGTCACAACACCACATGAAGGTAACACAACAAAGGGTGATGTTGAGATCAACTTTGGCTGATGATCTCATATAAAGCTCGAAGGTCATCAAGATGTGGATCTGCTCTATAACCTCAACTTAATGTACAAAGTAGTTGGACTTTGAAGAAATCACCACGAAAGCACAAAGATTGAATATTTTGATGAATTGGAGTCTACGAGCTCAAGACTGAAGATTAAATAGAATGCTAGGATGCAAAATGTAAATCATGGGGTGACCTCCCTTAGGGGGAGATTGTTAGGAATTGGAAATTCCATAGTGAAGCATCGGTCACCCCAACTATAATCTAGCGTAAGTTAGCTCGTAGACATATCGTTTATTACGTTATTTATTAGTTATTAGCATAGTTTAGTTTAGTCCAACACCGTGGAAGAAGGACGGTCTTTACCCATTGTATGCTCGATCCATGTACCGAAGGAGGCGTTGATAACGCTACTGGCGCCCTTCGGGTCAAAGGAACTTCCTTTTCTTGAGCAAGTTTTATAACACCCTAGGAAGTGAACCTAATCGTTGTAGTGTAGTATTAGGGTAAGCCACGGGTATTGATATCGTTCTCTAGGGGAATAGGAATGCTAGTGAGAATTAACTACGCTAAGGTTGTGGTTGAGGAAGATTATTTTTTTATCTTTTTATATTTTTAAGGAAAGGAAAGGTACGAATCTCGGGGTTTGGATTTGGGGGTTTGGTATTTCTACCTAATACTTCTACTTATCTAATTATCTAATTAACTAAGGTGAGGATAGTCTATGTCTATTGTTGTGTGCTCGTATGATAGTTAAAGATGTGTTTACCTAGATGCTACTACTCCCTAGTTATCTCCTATTGATGGTTGAATTGTCACGTCCTTATTCTTAACGCGTTGTGTTTTCTAAGGTCGTAAGGTGTGCATTCCCTAACTCTTTGAAGTCACCTTTAAGTGTAGTAAACGAAATCCACTAAGTCATTCATAAACTAACTTTGAGATTATCTTTGGGTTTAGTAAGCGAAATCCACTAAGTCATTCATAAACTATCAAAGATTTATCAAGTATTAAACACAACGATAGCCTAGTCGCACTCCTAAGCCAATTACAATTAAGATAAGAGACAACCTAACAATAATTAACAACTAGGTTTCATATATCTAAGCAAACACAAGTAATTTAGCTAGACATGGTAAACATGCAAGCATACACACAATCAATCAAACATAGGATAAACATAATGATAAATTGAATATATGGATTAACATATAATCAACAAACCATTACAAGATGTTTTTGGAGTGATTGAAACCTTCAAAGTTCTTTGGAAAAACACCTATCTAAGCCACGGAATCGGAGTTAGGGTTTAGAGCCTACAAAAAGTGAAGTTATAATGTTCTATTTATAGCGATTTTACGTGGCAAAGGTGACGACGTCACACTTATAGAGTGATGCGTCACAAAGACTTTCTCTAAATTGTAGATTTTCACGTTCGGTCGCGTGGGCTTTTGAATCACATAAATCCGAGTTAGGTATGCAAAGTTATGGCCAACAAGATCGTTTACTTGGCAAGATGTGACTTGTGCGGCGTCACCTTATGGTTGTGACACCGTCGGCTTCATCTTCGGCCGTGCGGATCAAATCTAGGGCGTCCGAGTAGTGATGCCCTACTATTTTAAAACACTCAAGCCGTCACTTGTAAATGAGCAATTTGGCTCTTGAGTCGTCACAAAAGTAATGCGACGGCGTTGCAATTAACACCGACGCCATCCCTTGTATTTCAGCTGACTTGAGTGTCTCGATTCTTGACTTTGGCCATTTTCTTCAGATATCCGCGCCTTTTGTCCAAATAAGTGTCATTCAGGCAATTTACCTTCAAGAGACCTAAAAGTGAAAAGGAACGATATTAAGTAATAACGGATACAAAAGTGATCAAATAAGGGCTTAAACGACCCTCAAAAGGTACATTTTAAACCCTTATCAAATATTCCTACACTTGGTATTTGCTTGTCCTCAAGCAAATGTGCTTAGCCAATTAATTTATAAGTTAGGGGTCATGAAGCATTGGTTTAAAACAGTCCACAAAACATATAAGCCCAAGAAAAGTCATAACAAGCACGAAAATTACATACTAGCACCTCACATGGGGTGTTTGGATACTCACATCTCTCGGGTGTATATGAAATATAACAAGTTGGAAATGGAAGATAAACACTCATTAACCGGTCCTAGTACATAGATTACCATAGGCTTGAGAATAGATCAAACCTCCATCGCTTTGGCGTAAGCACCTAGGAAAGACTATCAAAGAGGTCTTTAAAGGGTTGTAATGTTAGGCTTACGGTAGGGAAACAAAGGGTTTGGTGGGATAGGCTATTTAGTGGTGGCAAGTCAAAAATCGCTATGTTACAAGCATACGAAGAATGGCGTTGCTAAGCCAAGACTTGACACTCTAAACTCTAGATAAGCGAAACAAACAAACATAAATTTAAAGGATAGATGTAGGATGGTAGCCCGTATGTTTTTTTTTTTTTTTTTTTTTTTTTTTGAACACTCTATTTTTTTTTTTTCTCTTTTCTATTTTTTCGATTTTTTCATACACTTTACTCTACTATCCTCTACGGTAACATCAAAATGATAGGGATTTATAGGCACATCCCTACACTTGAGTTTTTATTACTCTAACACTAATTTGACCCAAATTGAAAAGATCAAAACACTTGGGTGCGTTATTACACAAATAAGGGAATTTAATGTTCCTTCCGGTCATTCATAAACTTTAACTTTTTCCCATGAGTCCCAATCGTCCCAAAGCGTGTACAAAAGATATGACTCGACTTAGCAACTCATACAAGCAACTAGACAATTGAACTAAGGGTTTAGGGTGATAACAATAATGCACTAAAAGTGAGTGCATACAAGGTAGGCTAAGGCGATTTGGGTGTATATTTGGGGTGGGGTGTAAACAATGCTCTTCATTGATATTCGGAAAAACCGAAACATCACGAGAACCGCGAAAAGGATAGGCTCGAGGGGTTAACTAGGGTATCGTGTACTAAAGATGAGTACAACGCAAAGGTGTGGGGAATTACTCAACCGATGTGGAAGAAGTAATTATATTACGGGTATCGAACAAGGGTTATCCTAATGCCTCTTATCATTTAGTTATTCCTAACTACACAAGTGTAGTCTTACTAGCGATCTCGGAATGCATCACAAAACAAGTTCTAGAATCTATTATACTACGGTTCACACTCTAAGCATTAAAGATTAATGCTTTAATTCCTACTAATCTAAGGCGATCCTCGCATTTTGGGTGGAATTTAGGTGGTAAAGGGTTTTTGTGCTAGTCATGCAACTTCCTATCGATGAGGCGCTTTTGTTAAGACTAATGGCCCACTCTTATATGTCATAAAAATTTTAAATTTGGTGCCAAAATTACCCTAACCGACATTTTCTCATGGTTTATTACACAAATACAATTGACAAAGCAAATAATCAAGGATAAGCCTAGTTTCAAAGTTCCGTTTTGTTTTCCTCCCTACATTTAAACCGAACATTGTCCCAATGTTCCCGAAAGTATCAAAGTTATGATAATGGAAGGTAATTAAAAGCGAAAGAAACTAGTACTCCACGATTAGCTTGGTAGGATACGTGTGAAGTGGTGGTTAAATCCTTTCCAAGAAAAATGTATGCGTGAAAAGCTCCTTCCAATCTTTTGTTTCTTTTTCTTGATAAATAAAACATGTACACTTGAAGAAAACAAACGAAACCTTCGCGTAAAATCGGCGGTAATAATATATATAAGACTCTACTAAACTAGGATATAATGCTTGTGGAATGGATGTTTCTGAATTTACGGAAAATTAAGACACGGAAAATTCCAAAATTTTATAAGTAGCTCGAAAACGAGAAAAAAGTAATCTGTTGTTTTACTCCTTCTGACGCCGTCAGTTGCGATCTCGACGCCGTCAGTTATCGACGAAAAAGCGGTATGCGATTTTACGGAAAAAAATCGGAAAATTTACATCTTTAGAATCTGGAAAATTTATGCAAAACATCCATTATGACTCGATACAAACATTTGACTCGAACAAAACACATATATATCTTTTAATTAATTGCAATTCTCATGTTTACGTTTCTTTTGAAAACGTGTAATCTTCCTACACTTATCCTTTATGTAAAATACCTTTATATGCAATTAAGACGAGGTTAAAAACAAAATAAAGCATTTTTACAAATTTAAACATGAGAATAAGCAATCAATAAAAGATATATGACACTAACAAGCAAACAATTAAGCATGGGTTGCCTCCACGAAGCGCTTTTCTTTATTTATGAGTCTTGTAGCAAGACTCGAAGTCGTGCCCTCACGTGACTTCATTGGCGTCCTTCTTTTCTTCCACTAAGCCTTCATCATAAGGTTGTAGACGTTGTATGCTCACCGTGAATTCTCTTCCAACATCGCCTATTATGAGAACGGTTTATTTTTAGGTTAGTTTCTTTCACCGTATAAGGTCCAAACCATCTTGGCTTATTCCTTCCCGTAATGCTTTTATTCTTGATTTATATAAAAGCACCTTTTCTCCATTCAAAAATTCCTTAGGGTTCTTTTGAGTTTGTGGTATTGTGGTATAGTTATTTCCTAACTTTTATCACGTTTCCACAATGTCGCATTTAATCCTTGAACCATGAATTCTCTAAGCCCTTTTCCCATTCGGCCATTTTCTTCTTAACGGCATTATTGGACACTGCGAATTCTTATCTTTTACCTTATCCATAATCTTCAAAGGATATCTCGAACAATAGGTATCCTAACTTGTCCTTTTCCACTTTTGAGTATCATAATCCTTCACCGCATTTGATGGTTGCCTTGGGGTGGTCGAAAAGGTGTTCCCGAGATTAATGGCGGTTTTATCTTCCTCAATGTCTACAATTGCGAAGTCCATCGGATAGACAATATTGGCAACCTCAATTAAGACATCCTCCGCTATTCCTATGGGATAAACATATGAATGATTTGCTAAGGAAAGTCTAAGATTGGTCTTGGTCGGTTCCTCCTTAGTCAATTTATTATAGACCGGCGACATTATGTTTACATCGGATCCACGGTCGGCCAAGGCATTTAGGTTCTCTAAGTCACCTATGCTACATGGAATTACAAAGTTCCAGAGATCTCTTGCTTCTTAGTTCTTTGGATTTCTCGAGAATCGACTCGTACATAGGTCCAATAGGCATGGTGTCATACTCTTCCTCTCCTATTTCACCTAAGAGGGCTTTCCTAAGAACATCATTGCACCTAAAGTTTTTCACTTGGTTAACGATTGTTTTCTTATTGATCTCATGCTAAGGTAATGCTTGATGAATTTGGGTTCATCATCGATCCGAGCCTCATTCTTATCCTTACTATCCTTGCGCTCTCGGGCTCCTTCTTAACTTGCTCCATCCTCATCGGAAGCAATGGAAATGGCGTTAACAGACAAAGTGGGGTGGCGTGCTCATCGTTCCTCACTAGCACCTTCCGGGAATCTTCGATCTTAGTGTACTTTTCACTAAGTCCATCATCTCCGCCATTTTTCTGTATTTCATCCCTTTGTCCATTGAAGGCTTCTAAGAGGGTGTCGAGCTTGGTTGTCATCTCGCTTTGTCGTTGCTTGAAATCGGCTTCAAGTTGTGTCAATCGTGCTTCTTGAGATGACATGAATTTGGACACCATTCCCTCAAGACTAATGGAAGTTCCGACGTTTGGAGGGTTGTTGTAGGATTTTCCTAAGTTATTAGGCTCGAGCTTAAGAGTCTCGTAGGAGCTCATTAGGAATTTGACTTGATCTTCAAGTTCGAGCATCCTACGATTGGAAGGTTGTGAGTCAGCGGGGCAAAGAGCGCCTTATCGGTTTTGGACAACTCACGGGGTCATTCCAACATTCGTTTTCATAGAGGGCAAGGTCCTCTATTATACCCTACGATTCTTCCACGGTGAGTTTACTAAGTTTTCCACCACCGCTTGGTCAATGGATCGCCAGTGGGAAATTGACATGATCATAGAAGATTTGGACTTGAAGCCAAAGATCAATGCCGTGATGAGGACTCTATGGATTAAGTCCTTGAATCGAGTCCATGCTTCAGTAGAGATTCACCTTGACGTTGTTGGAGCATCAAGATGTCATTCCTAAGCTTAGTGGTTCTCCCGGTGGGAAAAATTGAGCAAGGAAGCGAGAGGTGAGATCATCCCAACTTGAGGTGGAGTGGCGGGAAGTCGCTCAAGCCAATTACTAGCTTGGTACCGTAGAGAGAATTGGAAGAGACGCAGACGCGTGGTCTCCCAGTAGTAGCATCGAGGTCGATGGAATCGACAATTTTAAGGAAATCCTTAAGATCTTGATTAGGATCTTGAACGAAGTCCATGGAATGCACATCCGTTTTGCACCAACCGGATGGTGTCGGATCGCAGGGCCGTAGTTTGGGCTTGATCGGGAAGCTCAATGGTGTTCCTATAGCCTAGGTGGCTTGGTCTCGAGTATTCACCAAGAGTACGGCCTTTTGGCGGGTCATTTGGTGGTAGGTTGATGAATGGTGGTGGGTTATCACCTTCCATGATGAAAAGTGATGGGGTTTTACAAACAAAGGTCACAAAGAAGGGGGATAGACTACGAGGAAGCTAAAATTGAGAAAAAAATTACTTGATAGGAATCAAGCAAAGAAACCTAAGTGAAGTGAACTCCTAACTAGCTATTCTATTCCGGGTGGCGCCAAAAAACTTGATAACGCTACACGCGTCGTTCGGGTCAAAGGAACTTCCTTTTCTTCGAGCAAGTTTTATAACACCCTAGGCGATGAACCTAATCGTTGTAGTGTAGTATTAGGGTAAGCCACGGTATTGATATCATTCTCTGGGGAATAGGAATGCTAGTGAGAATTTACTACGCTAAGGTTGTGGTTGAGGAAGATTATTTTTATCTTTTTATATTTTTAAGGAAAGGAAAGGTACGAATCTCGGGGTTTGGATTTGGGGGTTTGGTATTTCTACCGATTACTTCTACTTATCTAATTATCTAATTAACTAAGGTGAGGATAGTCTATGTCTATTGTTGTGTGCTCATATGATAGTTAAAGATGTGTTTACCTAGATGCTACTACTCCCTAGTTATCTCCTATTGATGGTTGAATTGTCACGTCCTTATTCTTAACGCGTTGTGTTTTCTAAGGTCGTAAGGTGTGCATTCCCTAACTCTTTGAAGTCACCTTTAAGTGTAGTAAATAAAATCCACTAAGTCATTCATAAACTAACTTTGAGGTTATCTTTGGGTTTAGTAAACGAAATCCACTAAGTCATTCATAAACTATCAAAGATTTATCAAGTATTAAACACAACGATAGCCTAGTCGCACTCCTAAGCCAATTACAATTAAGATAAGAGACAACCTAACAATAATTAACAACTAGGTTTCATATATCTAAGCAAACACACAAGTAATTTAGCGGACATGGTAAACATGTAAGCATACACAATCAATCAAACATAGGATAGACATAATGATAAATTGAATATATGGATTAAGATATAATCAACAAACCATTACAAGATGTTTTTGGAGTGATTGAAACCTTCAAAGTTTTTGGAAAAACACCTATCTAAGCCCTGGAATCGGAGTTAGGGTTTAGAGCCTACAAAAGTGAAGTTATAATGTTATATTTATGGCGATTTTCGTGAAGCAAGGGTGTGACTTCACAATTATAGAGTGACGACGCCACAAAGACTTTTTCTCCAAATTGTAGATTTTCTCGCTCCGGTCGCGTGGGCTTTTGAATCACCTAAATCCGAGTTCGTATGCAAAAGTTATGGCTAAAACAAGATCGGCTACTTACGCATGTGCGACTTGTGATGGTTTCACCTTATGGTTGACGCCGTCGGCTTCATCTTCGACGCCGTCGGATCAAATCTAGGGCGTCGAGTTATGACGCCTTCTCTTTAAAACACAAGTCGTCACTTGTAAATGAGCAATTTGGCTCTTGGTAGTCATTAAAGTAATGCGACGCGTCGCACTAACACCGACGCCGTCCCTTGTATTTCAATGACTTGAGTGTCTCGATTCTTGACTTTGGCCATTTTTTTCAGATATCCGCGCCTTTTCGTCCAAATAAGTGTCATTCCAAAGAATTTTCCTTCAAGAGACCTAAAAGTGAAAAGGAACGATATTAAGTAATAACGGATACAAAAGTGATCAAATAAGGGCTTAAACGACCCCTCAAAAAGGTACATTTTAAAACCTTAACAGGCGTAGTCATTTGTATAAATAGCCCTCTCCCCACAAGGGAGAGGGTTGGATGTTCATTGAGTAATCTAACCTTTCACTTGTTTTATCTCTCTAGAACACTCCACTTTCTCTCTCTAAAACGATATAATCATATGCCCCATATTTGTCATGGTTTGATGTGTTTATGAAATCCAATATGTTACACAATCACATGTGATTAACACTGAAACACATGTGATTCATGAATGTTTCAATTTTTGATCAAGATATAAAGAGACTTACTTGTTAGTTCTGAATGTTGCATCAAATGACACTATATCTCCAAATTCATGATAGTTGCATTTGGCAACTTCATCCGCCCAAAACATTGCAACCAACTCACTTTTTTCAACCTTATAATGAAATGTAAAGTTCGGCACATACTTCTTTCGGTTTTCCATTTTGTTTATCAGCATTTGCGCGTCGCTTTCTCCTATGCATGCATTTATATCCCTTTGATGATTCTTAAAATCATCAACAGTGCCATGAACATATTGAGTACCACCTTTCATGCGAGAGTAGAAATGGTGCGCCCTTGTTGCACCAAGTTTTAAGGTTGAAGCTTTTACAACGAACATTTTTTCAGCTTGCGTCATTTTCCTTTGTTTCTTTGTTAGATGCACATACTCTTTCGGAATCATTAAATGATTGTGCTTAGCAATGAATTTGGTTACTTCATATTGTCCAGAAACAGGATCCAAAGTTATGAATATTCGCGCATTACAACCTGTTATTCGTTGTCTTGTATTCCTGACTTGTTTATCACTATTTTTAAGATCCAATGTGTTTATATTTATGTCTTTTGGAAGCCCTTGCCTATTACACATAAGGTACTTACTTTTTACCAAACCACTTCTAGTATTTTTGTGCGATTTTTAACTTCAAAGCACGCTATTTACGCATATTTGTTGTACATTTCAATACATTCCTCTAACGTGTTAAACTTTTTCCCCTCGACAGGTAAATAAATATCATCAACCACAGGTTCCCAGTACACTGATCCTCCAGGAGTTTCTTCATGCGCGTATAAAGTTGGTCTTGGTGTCATCATAGGATCTGTTTTACATTACAGTAGTTTTTTAATAATAGAATCACATGTAAATTAATGATGAATTACATGTGATTTTCAGATAACAGAATCACATGTGATTATAGTGGAATCACATGTGATTCTTTTCTTATTTGTTACAGAAAAACAGTTAAAATAGAATATGCAGAAGAAGCACCAAAATAAGCTGAATAAGCAAAAAAAAATAGCTAAATCACATGTGATTTACCTAAAATTAGCTAAATTACATGTGATTCTTTTTTTTCTCCCAGAAAAACAGTTAAAACAGAATATGCAGAATAAGCATCAAAATAAGCTGAATATGCGGAATAAGCAAAAAAATTAGCTAAATCACATGTGATTTACCTAAAAATATAAATAAGAAACAAAATAAGTAGAATCACGTGTGATTCTTTTTTTCAAAAAAACAGTTAAAACAGAATATGCAGAATAAGCAAACAAAATAAGCTGAATATGCATAATAAGCAACAAAATTAGCTAAATCACATGTGATTTACCTAAAAATATAAATAAGCAACAAAATAAGTAGAATCACGTGTGATTCTTTTTTTCAGAAAAACAGTTAAAACAGAATATGCAGAATAAGCACACAAAAAAAAAGAAAGCTGAATATGCAGAATAAGCAACAAAATTAACTAAATCACATGTGATTTACCTAAAAATATAAATAAGCAACAAAATAAGCAGAATCACGTGTGATTTACCTTGAATAACAGATATATTTTCTTCTTCTATAACCTCAAGATCCGCCATAAGCTCAGATTCATCCATAACCACAACATCCGCCATAAGCTCAGATTCATCAACCGCTACTAAATTTGCTTCATTTATCTGATTACTATCCATTTTTTGGTGGTTAAATCGTATTGTAATTGTACGGCGGCGAAGCTACGGCGGCAGAGCGACGGCGATCAACAGAGCGACGACGATCAACAGATCGACGACGATCAACAGAGCGACGGTGATTATGATTGACGGTTATGGAGGATTGAAGGTGATGATGATTGACGGTTATGGAGGATTGAAGGTGATGATGATTCACGGTGATTTGAGAGTGTTTTTGTGTGTGTTTTTGACCTAATTTTTTTGGGTGGGAAATTGAAGGTTGCGGTTTTTTTTTTATTACATAACTTCTCTTTTTTGCCCTTCAAGTGTAAATAGCAGATTTGTTCTCAGCCCTTGGATCTAATTAGATTGGATGGTTGGGATGGGTTCAATGGTTCTATAGTAAAAGGTGGGTCTTTAGGGATCTCAACTCTACACGAATATTATAACTATATAAGTATAAAAGGTTTAATATAGTTTTAGTAGAAAAATATTAAACGTTACAACTATGGGTTTATGAATTGTCACAATATTTGAATGTCAAAACAAAATTATTGATATATTACCTGTTATACTACATGTCTAAACCCCATGTCTGTACGGGTTCTAAAACTAGTAGTTTCTAACATGAATGAATAATGTCAAATAAAACAAATCGCGAAAATGATTTTTTGTCTAACTGTTAATTAGACTAAGGCATTTAACTTTTTTTTTATATTTTTTATTTTTTTAAAGCGTTTTTTCACTTTTGTCTTTATGCGAGAAGATGAAATGAAAACGATGCGTATGTTGTTTTCTCTTAAAGAAGTTGGTGTTTCTTTTGAGCCATAAGAGGCAAAATCGATATTTATTTCAATTCGTTTTTTTTTTTTTTTTAATGTCTAATTACCACTTCCTATTTATTGAAAATTCAAATCCACCTCTTATCTAGCAGGTATATACTATAGATCAAACAAAAAACATATAAACAAAATACCTAAACGATTAATCAAATGCATTTGCTTTGATGGTATATGTGTAATCTAAAGTTGGGATTTCAAATCTTACTGGCGTATCAAGTAATGTGAAATAACTTTTGCTGTGTGAGATAATAGGTGACTTAAAATCTATCAAATAAACATGGGAATATGTCACCTAACAATAATCAAATATTATCAGTGTTACAATTTGATTACTCAAATTATATATTAACAATAACACTATCAAAGTTTTAAAATTGTTTCGTTCATGTGATATTGCTTAAAATTATTGTTGTTATATTATCCATATACGCATCATCTTGTTGTAATTTATTACGAGTAATAAACAACCACCCACCGTATATAACTACTTTCAACCAACTTTATGTATAACCAATTAGTTCACGACTAAACATGCAAAATAACAAGTTTGAGAAATGTTCTGTTAATGTCACTCTAAAAATTTCACAAAGTACTAAAATTTTGAGTAATTTTGTAACTAAAATAAAGTTTTAGTGACTAAGGTAATGTTTGACTTCGACTTAATTGACTTAATATGAAAAATACTGAATTCATTAAATTATAAGAAAAATGTTTGTTTATAACTTAATAGAGAAATCTTACTTAAAATATTAAATAATAAAACTAAAAATGTCTGCATTAAATCATCTATTAATTAAACGTAACTTAATAAAAAAATTTAACAAACAAACCTTCGGTTAAAACATATCTCAAACTTGATTTTAGAGTATTACGAGTGTGGAAACCCGCGATGCAATGATTAACTTTATAGACGTGAATTTGGATAGAGTCTATTTTTGCCAAATTGCTATAAAGGACTTGCTAATGATCTTAAACCGGCAGTGACTATTTTTGCCAACTTGACTTACTGCAACGACACTTAAACCTCGGGGTTATTTTTGCCAACTGCGAAAGTTGTCGATTAATGTTTTGACACACGTGTCGTATGAAGCTTTTATCTTGCACAATAGTATATATGATAATTTAACCATTTTCATCCAAAAATCCCATAAAGCTAAAAAGTCTAATTTAACCTCACAGATATTTACACAAGGACCATATATAAAAATATAAAAACTTATAAAAACCCATACCTCATCACTCACATTTTCTAGGGTTTCACTTCCACCGCCTCCCTCCCTCCCTCCATCACAATGGCCTGCACAATCGATTTCCGCAACTTAGACGAAGGCTTCGGCGGCAAGACCTTCAAACGCAAACGCGCCGACCACCAACACCAACAAGACCTCATCATGAACCCCACCATGGACATCGATGACGTCATCCCCCAACAACCTTCATCCAAACGCCAAGCCATCTCATCAACCGAACATCCTAACAAACCGATCTTCGGCGCTCCGACTTACGACGGAGTAATCGCCGGAAAAGTCTCCGGTCGCAAATGGAAGCAACCGAAAACACAACGCTCCTCCGCCGTGAGAGTGAGTTTGAAAAAGTCCACGCACGAAGAGCGGTCGAAGAGCAAGGAGATTAAGAAGGCGTATAAGGAGAGGATTACGGAGCTGAAGGAGGAGATTAGGAGTAATAAGATTGAGAAGAGGAAGAAGAAGGAGGAGAGGGAGAAGAGGAAGAAGGAGAATGTGATGAAATCTGGTACGAAATTGCAGGTTATAAGTAATCCCAAGACGTTGAAGAAGATTGCGAAGTCGAAGAAGCGGAAGTTGTTGAAGATGGTTCCGGATAGTGTTGTGGCGAAGAAGTAGTTTTGAGTTTATGAGTTTGTTGTTTAAGATGTGTTTGTTTTGGTTTAATTTGATTATGTCGAGTTATCGGATATTGAATTGGAAAATGTTATCAGTTTTGGTTACAGACTTGTAGTTTTTTAGCTGAATTTAGATATGAATTCACTGTTTATCAGTTTTTTGATCTTGTTATCAGTTCTATTTTTGAGTTTCTGTTGAAACAGTAGAGGTTCTTCAAGTTAAAAGCATAGCTGTTTGGGAGATTCGTTAGCTTAAACGAGCTTAAGGGGGTGTTTGTTTAAGCTTATATCATGTGCGCTTATGAGCTTATTTGATTTCGGCTTGTATTTCATAAGCCTTAATTTTCTGGCTTATTTTAAGACTTTTGGGCTTATATAAGCCCACAAGTCTCAAAATAAGCCAGAAAATTAAGGCTTATGAAATATAAGCCGAAATCAATAAGCTCATAAGCCACGTATAAGCTTAAACAAACACCCCCTAAGCCTATAAGCATTATAAATGTATGATTTTGTATGTAATGTGTGGCTCAGCTTGTTTTCATCCCTAACCAAGTTTGAGCTTTCGAACAAAATTCAGGGATTATGTATTAGGTTGGTGTTCAAGCTTAGTAGAGGTATTGATTTAACTTGATTAACCTAGCAACACTTTTTATGATTAGCTATTTGAAGTTTTGAATTGAACTTGAATCATTCTAGAGCTAAACGAAAGCAGTGAGTCAACATAGAATTTTGGGTGCAATACCAACGTTCCATTGCTAATTGACAATCACAATCAAACCCATATGAATTAAAAAATGAAGATGATTTAACATATACTTCTATAATTCTTAAAATTACATGTCAAAAGTGAAATGTTAGTGTGTATAGAACAACAATTGCAATTTCTTGAAATCCTCATCTTTCTGTGCTCATTTTACCACACCTTGAAACTAACGACCTGCTTGACCATCTAGCCGGAGATTCTTTTTTCGCTTCACCTTGAAATTTGCACTAGTGGGAGAGCAGAAATTACATCCAATAAGTTAGGTCGGCCAGTATTCGCCAATGTACCGCCTACAAAATTACAACACCATAGGATATGCAGGAACGGTTTTTCACACCTATGCTTCAGAATCTAAGGGATGCCTCACACACACCATATCATCTAATTTGTTGCCATCCATTTTATACAAGGACACACCTTCCATCTGTTTATAGTGTTCCTGTGCTTCTTTTCTTAGACTCTTTACAGGCATAAGTTCCCATTTGCTGTAATTTGAATTCCTCCTTTTGCTACTCATATCTCTAGCCCCGGATACGGGCCCACTACCGTAGGGACCCGCGTTTCCCCATACCTTACAGTTGCCAAATTGTCCTACTTTATCATATTCACCCTCTTGACTTCTCTTAAGTCGTGTGGCAGCTGCATGAGCCCTGCCTATCTTCTCTCGACTTGGCACATCAGACCAGTCTTGCGTCCTTTTTGCTCTCATAGGAGAGTGTATCCTAATTACCTGAAATATGATGTGTTACATACACCCGAGTAAACAAGATGCATGTAAACTATACACTCCTCACAACAGTCAATTGATGCAACACTTTTTTGCACATATTATCATGCTGGAGTATGGAATGGATTTAATTATTTGATGATTGCGACTTGACAATTGACATAATGATCAGTTTTTGACGTTTGGATAAACAGATTCTTTTACTTTCATACAAGCTGTAACGAAACAGAACTGATTATGTAAAGGCAAAATGAAAAACACCTAATCCCTGTCTAGCAAATATTCTTTTACTTTCAAACAGCACACCCAAACACCCCGATGCACACTATATTTTATTAAGCCCTTGCTTAATATATCACACTATCACAGCAGAAGGGAGTAATGTTTTTCATGTTTTTCAAATGTTTAGAATTACAGATTAAGGATGAGTTAGACGTGGACACTAAAGTTATTTCATATTTGCTGAGAATATGTGTATGCGAATAGTTAGGTTGTTTCAGCTCAGAATTTATGACAATAAGGAAATGTTGCAAGTATTTTGTGATGGAAGGAGTTTAACAAATACAATACGTTAAAAGAGAAATCTTTACTTACACCAAGGCATTCTAGGAGTTGGTAGTACGCCCTTCCTTGAAGTGGATTGTGACCTTTTCTTGGTTCAGAAAAGTATCTGGTCCTATAGGAACATCAAGATTCACCAGAACAAAACCGAAAGTGAGAATGGTGATTACATTCATTTTTATAGCAGAAATGCAAACATGGCATGGATGTGTGTAGTCATATGATTCTGCATGTGACACCATGTTCTCTCATGCCATGATTAGATTAATCAGAGAAAGAGAGGGTAAACTAACCATTCGGTGTAGCCAGGATCAACAGTGAAACCATAAATGTCAACAATATCACACATAGAAAGTGCCAGCTCAACTGATTTCATCCCGGTTCCTTTGGCACCTCTGCGTAATACAATACCTTGGAAGAGATAGACTGGATTTGGAATCGTCTGGAAAAAAAAGAAGGAAAGAATTTGTTAGGCTTGCTATTAATTATAGATATCCAGACTAGCAATAGTATTATCCCCGAACCAGAAACGTTTCATAAATAAAAAAGTTCCTCTAAGCGAGTACTGCTAAGTGCTAACAGTGTTTATAAGGGTCAGTCATCAACTTCACCATACGAATTAGTTAGCTGTATATTATGTGTAGTTGATAACTAATATGTTAATTAATGTCCATGCAAGATCTTCTATAACTTGACTTGATGCAATGGAATAGAAACATTGTACTTGCATAAAACCTGACCAAATATTTTATTGAGTTAATTACATAAATCGTCCTTGTGGTTTGGTCAAAATTACGGATCTTGTCCCTATACTTTTTTTTCAGTGCGTTTCGTCCCTGTGGTTTACAAATCTTACGGATTTTGTCCCTAATCCGACCCAGTCCGTTAAGTGTTTTGCGCTGTTAGTCCTTCGTTAGTGCAGTCCGTTAAGTGTTTTGCGCTGTTAGTCCTTCGTTAATAAATTTTGCACCGTTAGTCCTTATTTTTTAAAATATAGTTTTCCCCAATTAGTCCCTCCGTTAATAATAGTTTTCACCCGGTTTTGTCCGTTTTATCCGTTTCGTTCGTTTTATCCGTTTCCCCGTTTTTCGTTTTCGTCCGTTTTCTTTCGGTTTTTATAGTTTTGTCCATTTTCTTACGTTTTGTCCGTTTTTTAAAAAACATGTCCGTTTTTCAATATTTTCGAAATTTTTAAGATTTTTAAAAAATATATTTGAAAAAATATTTTTCGGATTTTTTTCAATATGTCCGTTTTTTGAAAAAATATTTTTGTTCAAATTTTTTTTGAAATTTTTATTCAATTTTTTTTAAATTTGATATTTTTTTTCAAAATGTAAGAAAAAGCAGACAAGCGTAAAACAACGGGTAAAACGGAAAAAAGGACAAAAATTTAAAAAGCGGCGGCGAATAAAATGTAAAAACGATCGAAACGGATAAAAAGCAGACAAAAACGGATAAAACGGACAAAAGCGTAAAAAGCGAACGAAAGCATATAAAAGCAGACGAAAAGGGATAAATCGTAAAAAGATTTAAAACGAAAAAAGCGAGGGCGGTAAAAACAACGAAACGGATAAAAAGGGACAAAACGTAAAAATCGGGCTATAACTATTATTAACGGAGGAACTAATTGGGAAAACTATATTTTAAAAATAAGGACTAACGGTGCAAAATTTATTAACGAAGGACTAACAACGCAAAACACTTAACGGACTGCACTAACGAAGGACTAACAGCGCAAAACACTTAACGGACTGGGTCGGATCAGGGACAAAATCCGTAAGATTTGTAAACCACAGGGACGAAACGCACTAAAAAAAAAGTATAGGGACAAGATCCGTAATTTTGACCAAACCACAAGGACGATTTATGTAATTAACTCTATTTTATTGCTATCTAATACCGAAGAGAGCCTCCAACACTCCAGAAATTATGTATCAGTCATTCTACAAAACTAATTATGAACATGCAAGTACGCAGAGCTTTGTGGTTTTCTACCTCTAGCAGCACATATATGAAAGACCAAGTTTATTTGTCTATTATGAACATGATTTTCTCCCTTTCCAAATTACTGTCCCACCTTTATTGTTTTTCGGTGTTGTAAACTATTTATCCACCTTGAGCAGTCATGGATCTTGGTGAATAGGTTATCATCAGAAATTTGTAGAGATTACATTCCAACAGGGCAGATATAATGTACAAATTTAAAGGCATATTTTTAACGTGTTAACTGGAAGCATGTAAACAGCAGTTTAGAAATATGACCAGGAAGATGGTACATCAACTAACAAACAGCAGATAGCAGCTTTATTGTAATCAACACAGGTACAAAGTGATAGGAACCAAGAAGATGCAAACATGTGGATACATCTACACATTTGTACATTGTACTTACATCGATCATCTTGTTGAAGTCTCTGTGAGTCACACTTTTGATAACAAGCACCTCATCGTCTGCAGGAGAAGATAATAGAAACAGCAACACATGTTAATGACTCTTTTAACAAAGAAACGTCTGTAAACTACTCTTTTTAATTTTATCCTTCTCTCCGCACTATTCATCTAACGTCTCATGAGAAGTTGTGGTTTTTGGTGAAATAAGAACATGAGACACAACTTCCTACTAAGAGAGGATTAGAAAGGAAACTAACATAACAAACTTTGTTAAATCTAACAAACAGTACATAATACTAGTTTACTTAAAAGCCTTGTTAAAAATAATCTATAGGTAGCCAGCTAACACAACACTAGTCGGATACTACTTAGCGCTTTAAGCACTTAACATCATATAAGAAGTTCAGTAACTGCATATATACAAAACACACTTTCAGAGATAAATTATATTCCGTAATTGCATCACTAAGATAGACTTGTCATGCAAATAATAAGTACCTGATCCACTAAGGATGGGGACCATGTTCCTAGCAGTTCCCCTAACTCCTAGCCGAAAATTCCTCTTCAGACCAACATGTTTTGCATATTTCTGCAAGAAAATGAATAATTAGGTGGTGTCAACTCATCAACATAGACAATATAAGGAATTCAACATATCAGATAAATATCCTAATTAAGGCATGCAGATTGTCAGTGACTAATTTACCTCATTCACAGGCGCCTCATTGTCCCTTATAACTGCATCATGACTATCAATTTCTTCACCAAATTCAGTCTTCAGCAGATCACCGGAGTTCCCAACAACAGCACATTTCTCAAACTGGCGAGGGTGAAATGGTGGAGTGGCTGGCAAAATTGGATTAAGGTGCTCTTCACAAAGTGTCCGATTGCTGCAATCCTTCGCACCTCTACGATAATGGAAACAATTAATGCAAATCATCCAATTTAAGGCACTATTGACAGTGATTTACTGAAATGAACGGTATGATTTCTTTTGGTTAATAGAAAAGAGCATACAATTGTGCTATTCTTTTTGCTGCATAGTCCATCCAGCCATCGGGTCGTGCATCTAGATATTCTCTGGTCAAAACTGTTGTTGTATTGCGGTACTGCATTTTAGTATAGATGAGGTTAGAATGCTTGGAGTAATTAAAAAAAAAAAAAAAAAAAACAGCTGCGGATATATGACTAACCTGTTCCCATAGTAAAACTGCCTCACAAATATCATACGTATACTCTAACGGCTCATAAGTCTTAAATTGTGGGTTCAACTGCAAGTGAACACCATATTCAGTGGTCAATGTACGAACACATGAGACGTATCCACATACAGATAGATATAGAGAGAAACATACCCAGGTGCTATTAGTCCCTTTAGGAAACTTAAGAACCAGCTTGCAATGATCAACAGTATGTGCTGTAAGTCCAAATCCTCTGTTTGCCTACACGACAATCACATTAAGAAACAAACGCCCCCAACAATTAGCATCCTAATACTTCAAATAACCACACGCAATTTATAGCAACCACCATATACAGACCACATTTGCAACAAAACCGTGCTTTTAGTTGTATGCGTGCATTACATGAAATTTAACTACGTATTGACAAAAGGATGTAATCGTGGGGAAATAAGCTAATCATGTATGTTAGAAAATGAGCTATAATCGTGGGGAAATAAGCCCTAAAATGTTGCTCCACAAATGCCCCTAACAATTAGCATCATTATAAGCTACGGGAGTGTTTGTTTAAGCTTATTTATGGGTTTATGAACTTATTTGTTTTCGGCTTTCCATAAGTCCCATTTTTTGGGCTAATTTTGGGACTTACATAAGTTTATAATGTCATGACAAACTTATATAAGCTTACAAATTTCAAAATAAGCCGGAAAAATTGAGCTTATAAAACATAAGCCGAAAACAAATAAGCTCATAAGGCCATATACTAGCCGAAACTAAGGAAATAGCTTACCACGCATTGCTGAACATCGGATTGAAAATCAGATAAGATCCGTACATCTTCTACATTAAGTGCTTTACTTCGAGTACCTAACAAAAAAAATATAAAAACTAATTAATATCTGCAATTAGTAAAATAAATGTTAAAAAACGAAAGAATAAAAACTTACTAGTGAAGAAATATGACTGAATTAAGAAAACAAGGAGAGAGAAAATAGTTGCGGCACATATGAGGTGAATAAATGTAGGTCTTCTTGATGATGAAGGTTTTATAGGTCGACTCATGACGGTTTACGACGGTGGATCAATGGTTGAGATCGATCGGGGGTTTTGAGTGTAGTTATATATTGAGTGAAGTTGTGTCAGATTTGTGATTTGCCTAGATGCACACTAATCGAGGATTTACTAAAAAGTTTGGACTGACCTTTTTGATCCAGTGAAAATGTGAGGAAAATATTGCAAGGTTACTAGTAGTAATTTTTTTACTGTGGTGAGATTATTTGAAAAGAATGTTAAAATGGGGTTACTGTAATTTTATTTGGTACTATATGTGGAGCAACTCATGCCGACATTCCTACTTCGCAAGAGACACGGTTATGTACCAAGATGTGACCTGTAAGTGGGGTCCAAATCCTGAAAGTGTCGAAGAAAACTAGTTAGGGCCGGCTTGGTTCAAAGTGGTGAAAAGAAATGGGAAAAGGAAAGTTAAATGGAATGCAAAGGAATGAGTGAGATGGGTAATCAATACCTTACCCCTCAATTTATTCTATAATGGTTCATTACCCATTACGGGATAATCAATCCTTTACCCCTCCCTAACCAAGCACTATATTATAGGTGAGGTGGTAATTTGAATCTCACCGATTCCCCACCCCCTTAACCCCTAACCAAGACGCCTTAGTCTTTTTAAACTGTAGTTAAAAAAAAAAAAATTGTTTATTTTACTCTTTTGAATGATCTAAAAGTAATATTTATTTGTTGATTACAATCAACCAAAATGATGCTATAATAAAAGGAAGCCATCTAATTAGTTAACAATGATTTTTTACATTTTTTAAAAATTGTATAACACTATCAGAGTAAACACTTATTTTAAAATAATAAAAGTATATGTTTTATACAAGCTATGTGGTCATTAAGTTCATCTGATTTTATTCATGTATAATTAAATTTAAGTCTAAAACTTGTTTACATTTCACTGTAATTAGGTACTCGAAATATTGTCTAAAAGTTTGAAAGGACATGCGTCATAATTTTTTATTCGTATAGTTCTAGAAAATGTTATAAAAGGCGTGAGGCTTGTTGTGGCGGCACATCCACACCTCAGCGCTTACGAACTTGCGTCTTAAGGCAAGAAAAAATATTTATAAATTTATGATCTATAATTTTATATTTAAGAAGCGATTTCAAATCTTAAGCTCAACAAATCCCAAATAGCGGGCCCAAATCTGAGGCCCAGTAAGTAGTAATTAAGTTTTGAAATTACAGTAAAAAAGAAATAACCCAAATCTTAGAAATTTAATTCAAATCATCATCGATAATAATTTTTGATTAGTTGATTTATACTAATTTACATGGTTTTTTAACGATTAGTCTCTTAAGTACTTAAGCATTTTCTTATGTTCAAATGATGGCAGTCAATACTTCATTGGTGGATTTTCACATTTGTATTATAAAACCGCATTTGCGATTTTATGGTCTTTTAATTGAAATTATTGATTGGTATCGCTGTAGCTTTTTAACACTTTCCAAGTTTCGAGTTATTTGTATTTTTTGAGCATATTCTTGTTACAAACCACTTCAAAAGCAAATAAGGTGATAAAAATCTTGTGACTATTGTAATTAAACATTATTGCTTGATGCAAATAACTCTAAAACGAAATGTTTTCCATAAAAGATAAATCTTTTACTTGATTTCTATAACGATACTCAAGACCTTTATTTAGTGGTACATAAATTGTCCGCCAACTTAATGGTTGCGGGTTCAAGCCTCGCTAAAAATATTTTGCTAAAAAATATCACTAAACTAAAACGTTAATCAACCAGCTAATGTTAAAATTTTATCCTTTTAAAGAAATTATCCAGTAAGAGGCGAAAAAAGTGTTTGACAACAAGCCTAGCTATAAGTAGTTACTGTATAACTTATAACCGTTAGTTTGACTCCTCATAGTTCCTTCCCCAGGTCACCATCGAATCAAAACATCAGCAATCACGCTTTCTACATTATTCCAACCCCTTTCCTGTAGCACCAGATAAACCCACAAAACATCCATATCCCATGATTCATCAACAACAATAAAACTTTCCCAGTTCAACAGTTATTTTATCAAAAAATCACCCTAGGTATTATCAGTAAAGAAAAAAAAAAAAAAAAATGAGTAAGGCAAGTAATACTAAGAAGGAAGTGATAAGATTGGAGCGTGAAGCTGTTATTCCTGTTTTGAAACCTAGGCTTGTCATGACTTTGGCTAATCTCATCGGTAATATTATTCTTGTTGTTTCATTTTTTTTATTTATGTTATGGTGTTTGTCAAGTTAGTTTTTATGTTTTTAGGGTTTTATTTATAGTAGTAGTAAGTCAGGAGTTGGTTGGGGTCTTGATAGATTATTGCGATGTTCGGTGATAATGTGTTTGAATGAAATAGTTGGAAGGTGTTTTTTGATTGCTTATTACCTCTGCTTATAATAGAATTTATGAATAAGAAAGAATACTCGGGAAAGTTATACGGAGTAATTGTTTTAAAATTTTCATTGAAATCTATTTATAACGGTTTTAGGATTGTATTTGGAAGGTGTGGATGAGGTTTTCCTGTTTGGGTTATTTTGGGAGGGAGAGTCTTTGACTAAGATGTAGGCAGCCTGACCGGTGTATCCCCGTGACCGTTTCCAACCCTTTCCCTGGTCACTCCCAAGATGTGTACGTAATGAGGTTTGAACATGTGATCTTTAGTGAGGACATCAGGATGCCTAACCAGTAGGTCGCTTTGTGGTAGTTTTTTGAAAAATTATGATAGTAGGAAAAAAAAAACAGTTTTAATTTTATCGGCACTAAACCATATGAAATAAGTAGCTTCATATCTCCTTATCAGAATGTGCTTCTCCACTTAAAGATAAGCAAATTTGGAGGTGGAAAAAAACACACTAAAAATGTTTATCTGCTTGAAAATTAGCAGAAAGCAGAAAGCAGAAAAATAAGCAAACCAAAGACCCTCATAATTTCCTGGCTAAATATACAAGAGTTAACTTAGAGCTAGATGAACTATGAATGAAACCATGGGATTGGGTAAGTCAAGACTCAAAAATGGTAAATTGTTTCAACTGGTTTGATTAGTTAGGGCTACTCAATTGTCTACATTGGTTATAAGCATTCCCATAGCTTATATTAGCAACTAGTTTTTGAACTCAGGGTTTAAAAATTATATCTCGGGGTTGATTAACTTGTAGTAATCTTTCTAATAGTTTATGAATGGAACTAGTGGCTTAGAAAAGCAGTGATAGTGAAATGAGGGAATGTCTAATTCTCATTGCTCATGTGTATAACTAATCCAAACATGAGTTGCATTCTATATATTTATCCGAATTGCTTAAATGTATAATAAAGTCCTAGAGGTCACCCACCGCTTAGCATATCTTAATTTACTTATAACTGATGCAGTTGATCATCACAATGCAAGTCATTGTATGTGTATATAAACTTGTAAAAGTTATGTTACTTTGACTTGAATATGATTTCTGAAATTCGTGTCCTGCTTTAAGAGAAGAATATAAGATAAGCTAAGAGCGCCGATAGGTATATTCACAGTGGTTGTCACATGCATATATTGATTTTCTTTATTGACATATTTAACTATTCATCTTGTTATATATTCCCTTTGTCCAAGATATCCATTTCTACTTTTAAATCATAGTACTACACAAATGCAAAGTTTGTTGGATCTGATGTTTTTCCTATATAGAAAGTTTAGAATTGAAGTGCACCTAGGTTGTTATTATAGATGGTTAGTGTGTCTCTTAAATGGAGGGAGTACTATACTTCGTCTATGTAATCACTCAACTTTCAAGCTTGTAAACAAGATTTGGTTATGCAGAACACAGTTCTGACCGGGCAGAGTTCTTAAAGCTCTGCAAGAGAGTCGAGTACACAATTCGAGCATGGTATCTTCTACAGTTTGAAGATCTCATGGTATAAACTATTCTTTATGATCTCAAGCATTATGAGTATTTGAAAGTATTGTTGTGTTGCTTATTTATGTGGTTCTCATACTTGCAGCAACTGTATTCACTCTTTGATCCTGTCTCCGGGTCTAAGAAATTGGAGCAGCAAAACCTATCATCACAAGAGATTGATGTCCTTGAACAGAATTTCCTGTCATATATGTTTAATGTACCATATGTCAACTCCAAAAGTATAAGATTCACCATTTGGTTATCTGTTTTAAAATTATTATGAGTAGAATCTCTGTGGCTGCAGGTGATGGAGAAGAGTAATTTTAAAATCTGCTCCAACGAGGAAATTGAGGTTGCACATTCAGGGCAGTATCTTTTAAATCTTCCTATCTCAGTTGATGAATCAAAGGTTTGTGTTCATGACAATGCTAGATATCATTATCATTGGTGTCATCTGTCATGTCTACTAACATTCTTTCTTATTGGTTTACCCCCCTTTAAAATCTAGATTGATAAGGATCTTTTGAAGCGGTATTTTGCAGACCATCATCATGACGACCTTCCGGACTTTGCTGATAAGGTATTAATGTAGTCTAGCTGATGTGTAGATATAGTTTCTACTGTATTTAAATATTTGTTTGTAGTATTCAAGAAGCTTTATTGTTTACTGTATTTTAATATCTCTTTGTAGTATATAATCTTTCGGCGAGGCATTGGAATTGATCAGACTACTGACTTATTTATCATGGAGAAGCTGGACATGATTATTTCACGCCTCTGGGCATGGATTATGAGAGTAACAAGGCAAGTTTTCTTACAATTTCCCCATACTCCGCTCTGGCGGATTGGTTGTTGTTGCTGCTGCTGTTGTTAATTTCAATATTTTATGATACTTGCAGGTTAGGAAAACTTTTTTCAAAAAAATCCAGTGTGCGAATCAAGAAAGATCCAAAGAAAATTGATGAAATTACAAATGAAGAATTTTCAGATGATTTATATGTTGAGCGGGTCCGGATTGAGAACTTGGAGATCAGGTTCTGACCTAATCTAAAATTTTTACTTAATCGTTTCACTCTAATGCATTTTAAAGTACCAAAGAGTAACTATGAATTATGTTTTATGTTCGCATTTTTTTTTTTCTGTTAGATTATTTTGGTACTTCATTGTTAGCTCACTACATGCTTATTTTCATTTCATCAGTATCAGGAAACTGGCGAGTAAGATCACCATCCAAGAACCTACATTTGATAGGATAATTGTCGTGTACAGGTATGACTTCTTTTCTTTTAATATCTGTCAAAATGTAACTTCATATACACAATTTGCTGGCAGTAAGAGTTTGCAGATCTATATAATACTATAATAGTAAAACCGCAATGCTGTAACCATTGATTTGCAGGAGGGCAAGCACCACCAAGGGAGAAAAGGATCGGGGAATCCACGTTAAGCATTTTAGAAACATCCCAATGGCAGATATGGAATTAGTCTTGGTGGGTTTTCTTTTTTCTGTGTTTGTTTTTTCGTATAAGCTGGAGGCAATTTAGACCCATTTAGTCAATTAATGGGTCAATTTGGATTATGCTAAATTTCTAAAGGGTCAGATGGGCCAAAGAAAAAAACTAAGTTAAAAAGGAAACGGGTCAAAAATTCCCAAGTGTAGTAGTGATGCATACAACCTTCTAAATCGCTTAATCTGAAATATTCTATTTATACATTTATACTGTAAAATTACAGCTCTTGTAATCTTACACTGATTGTTCTTATTAAAATTGGACGAAAAGCCACACGTAGCCTCTTTTGTCATGAACCAAAATTGCTGGCTTTGAACCACTACCTGACCCCTTTTTTTCTTCTCTCGCCATTAGTATTATCATCTCTTGAAGTTATATTTTGCCAGCTGGAAAATTTTCTAAATCTATGTGTTATTGACAGCCTGAGAAGAAAAATCCAAGTTTAACCCCTATGGACTGGGTGAAATTTCTCATTTCTGCTGTTGTTGGGCTGGTTAGTTGTTTATAATCCCACACGATTATTTTTACTTGTACAGGTGCGGCAACTGACACGTTTTTTTTTTTTTTCAGGTGGCAGTTATAGGCTCAGTTGAGACACCGCAAGCTGACTTTTGGGTCATGTTTGCTGTTCTCTCTGCAGTTGTTGGTTACTGTGCTAAAATATACTTTACGTGAGTTCTGTTCTTAGTATGTGGTTAATATTTATGCATTATTCTAATCATGTCATGTTAAATAATGGTGTGTGTATGATTGTTGTAGGTTTCAGGCAAATATGGTTGCTTATCAGAACCTAATCACACAATCCATGTATGATAAACAACTGGATAGTGGAAAAGGCACTCTTCTTCATCTATGTGATGATGTCATTCAACAAGAAGTAAGTGCGCTAAAGATTTTTCAATTTCTTTGTTAAATGTTTGTTTTGTAATTTGTTGTCTTTAAGTTGGTGTTTGATCCATTGTCCTTTTGCAGGTAAAAGAGGTGATAATTTCTTTCTTTATATTAATGGAACAAGGCAAAGCGACACTAGAGGTATTGCTACGTAGGCATACATATATCTTAATCTGTACATTGTTTTATCTTATTCTGAATAATATAGACTGACTATATGACCTTGTGTGATATATTGTAGGATCTTGATATACAATGTGAGGAATTAATTAAAGAAGAATTTGGTGCAAGCTGCAACTTTGATGTGGATGATGCGGTCCATAAGTTAGAAAAGATGGGCATTGTTGCTAGGGTATGATTGCATTTCTTTTATAGTCTTCTTTTCACGTTGTTTATATATTACGGAGTATCAAAAAAGTTAAATTATCATAGATTATGGTCTTAATTTAATGATTACTTTTTTGGATGCATAGATACTCCATAAAAATAAAATAATGTTCATTTTGGTCTTAATTTAAAAATTGCTTTTGCCGATGCATAAAGTAGATCTTGTTTGGTAGTTTTGCGCTTTTACATATAGTTTATTCATGTTTGAATGTAGGATTCAATTGGAAGGTATTACTGCGTTGGTTTAAAGCGTGCAAATGAGATCATTGGCACCACAACAGAAGAGCTTGTACTCAAGGCTAGTCAAGAGTATGGTGGTTCATGATGTTGCATAGATGGTAAATCTTACAGGCGTGGTGTGCACTTTTTTTTTTTATAGTTAAAAAGCATTCTTTTACCATTGTATGTAATATTTTTTGGACTGCATGACCAATTCCGTGTCGTGATTGTGTTTTCTGCTGCTAGCAGTGGTAGTGGTCGATTTTAAGTGTTTTACATGTACAATGTAGATTTGATTCATATGTATAATAAGCAGACACATATTGGTTCGAGTACATGTCATTTGTTCGTTATGGTTGTTCACAAATGGTGTTCTATGGAGTTGCTTGCGTATATAATTTAGTTTACGCGTAGTTTTTTAGTTATAATTTTAACTTGTAAATGCAAAAAGAAAATGGACAAAATATGTTGATGAATCAATTTAACATGGCTCGACTTATTTTGACCAGTGCTAAAATTTTGCCTCTCTACCCATTAGCTTTTACTTTTAATCCACTCAACTCAGTTTGCGTGAAATTTGGCAGATGCAATGAAGTGAAATGAGATCTCACATTACACACTAGCAAATTATGGTGTGTGTAGTCTACACTCTTTTTTAACTAGCAATTTTGAGCTTTAAAAAGATATATATGCAATTTCTTCGCTTAAATAGAATTAGGTAAAAGTTTACTATTTGTCAAAAAATAAGCTTATGTTATTTTGATAAAAATAAAAAAGCAGTGGATAACTCAGATCGGCAATTTTTATTTTTATTTTATGTTCATTTTCTTTGTGGCAATTTTACAACTAATTTAGATGAAATTATCGTACGAATTCAACATGATATAGCAACTTAATTTAATATTTTTTTTTCTTGTAATTTACTAGCAAATATTCTTTTATCACGATTTAAATCTCTTGAAGTTGAGTTATATGCTTGGTTGCCACTTAGGTGGAAGCTTTTTGGAAGCAGTCCGCCTACTAAAGATGCGACTGTTTACATGTTATCTTCTTATTTCTCTCTCCGACTAAACTTTGTATTGTTGTTGTTGCTAGTCGGTTATCACTGAATAATTTATTCTAAATAGGAAAAGAGTTTATCGATAATGCAAAGGTAACTGATTCAAAGTAAATAAAATTGTTTGTTTCTTGCTTTGTGAATTGGATTTAGGTGTGACACTATTAAAGTAATACTACTATAGAATTGATAGCTTTCTACATTAAATTGTGAGCTATTTAACTTTTGTGTATTTTTATCTCATAATTTGAGGGTTGAAACTTTACTTTATTATACGTAGTATAAGATTAATATTTTATATAATAATCTTAGGGGTGTTTGCTACGTGGGTTTTCTATCGTTGGCATAACATGAAAGTCGAAAAAATAGTTTGGTATGAGGCAACCCAATAGCATAAGTTGAGTGAGAGTTGAAGTAGGTTGGAGGGTTCTTTTGTTGTGGAGATAGGGGTTGGTGTAGGTCAAATGGAATTGGGTTGAGCTCCCAACCGATTAAGAGAATCTTTACATACATTTTTTTTGTTGTCATTTATGATAAAACCGGTTAACCGAATCAGTAGCGAAAAAGAAACCGAAAAGCCCAACCGGTCAAAACCGGTTTTGACCAAACCGGTCTGTTTTACCCTAACACTGGTTAGGAACCGGTTCGTTTTGAAAACCATGGGTTTGAGACCAGTTTTAATGTAGGAAACCCAAACCGTTTTTTTTCAGGCGGGTTTTGATTTTTGAATTTTAAACTTTTAAATTTGAATTTTGAAAGAGGGGAGGCGGGGCGGATATTATTAATTATGTTTCAAAAATTACCATTTTGCCATATAAATGTTAGTATAAATAGATATGTTATGTATTTGGTTAATTACCACTTTCAACAATCAAAAACACTCCAAAAAATCAAAACCGAAAGTATTTCACTAAACACTAATGGAAAGTTCAAACACCAACAACACCACCAACACCAAGCGGTTCAACAAGTGCAATGACGGTTGAGAAAGTTTTACCATGCGTTGTGTAAAAGATCCATGGAACACTTCAACTACGTCCTAATGTCGGACCAGTGAAAAAGGCTCAATGTAAATATTGCTTGAGTATATTGTCTGCCGGTTCAACTCGGCGTTGAAGGCTCGCATCAAACAAAAGTATTGCAAGGCACTTAAATCGGTTCCGAGCCGGTCAATCGTCCATGGCTCGAGGCGGGACTCTTTTTGCATTCGATCATGATGTACTCCGTAAAAAGCTGGCGGTTTGGTGATTCAACGTGGTTTGCTGTTCAACCACTATGACCACGAGGGACGACGGAGGTGTACGTAATTATATGCAACATGATACCATCATGTAAGCAGTATAACTCTTAAACGCGATGCTATGAAAATGTGGAAAGCGGCTAAGCAAGATTTAAAAATAATTTTTAAATATGGATGCTTGTGTTAATTTAACAACCGATGTTTGGGCGCTCCTCATAATTTGCCATTTTCGTACCTTTGTGTTACCGCACATTGGGTTCATCCCGAAAGTTGGCAAATGATGAAGCGAGTTGTAGCATTTGAAAACTTTTATGTTCCTCACTCCGGAGAAGCTTTATACAATTTGTTGAGAAAAGTGTTTCATAAGTTTAACTTGACAGAAATTTTTTTTCAATAACGTTGGATAATGCTAGTAACAACACAAATGCAATGGGTTGACTAAAAATGGAATACGAGCCACCTTGTAATGGCGATTTTTTTCATAGTCGATGTGTTGCACACATCATTAACTTGGCTGTGCAAGCGGGATTAAAAGATCCGAATTTGAGAGAAGTGAAAGAAGATTTTAGAAGAATGTTAGTCGATGTTTTTAAAAGGGTAATAAAAGATATAATGCATACATTCGGATGTGTGGCTGCTGGGAAACATTGGTTACAACCTTGTTGGGATATTGAAACACGATGGAACTCCACTTATCTTATGTTCATAAGTGGTTTAAGACAAAAGGTGACTTTGCAATATTTTCATGATGAGAAATTGTCGGGGAGGGGTAGGTGTGCTCCATTTAGTCAATATTTTCATGATGAAACTTTGCCACCGTTAATTACTTGTGCGGCCGCATTAAATCCATGTTATAATGTAAACGGGGTAGAGGTGCTTATCGACTCGATTGTGACTGATTTGGGTTGTTTCGCGTCAAACCCGAACTATGCTAATGATGCAAAAGAGTCATTTGGCCATTCTTTTAAAAGTTTGTGGCAATATTATTTTGAAAAATATGGTAACCCACCTCCTACTGTGACGGAGTCTTCTTCATCATCATCAAGGGGTTTTAGAGGGAATCCGATACTTGCTTTGCATAAAAAGATAAGAGAAAATCCCAACAAACGGATAAGAAATGATGGTTTAGCGAACAGTGAATATGAAAGATATATCACAACCGATTTTATCTCACATATTCCGGCCGAACAAGTTGAAAACTTTGATGTGTTGGCGTTTTGGAAAGCAAAGGAAACAATGTTTCCCGTTCTATCCCGAATGGCTCGTGATGTACTAAGTGTACAAGCTACTTGGTAGCCACGAATCCGCTTTTCAACAAGTGAAAGGGTTTTATCAATCGAAAGCAGACTCACACCGGCTTCTTTGGAGATGTGTATGGGTTTGAAAGATCACTTGGACGCAATGAAGCGAGTGCAAGATAAAAATATTCTTGATGATGCCGCAGACTTGAATAGAGGTCTACGTGGAAGAGCTAAGCGGGTGAAATCGAAATGCTTTCCGATGAAGAACTAAGACAAGATGCATGCCGCCAAGAAGCTAGGGGATCCGATGACGACTATTAGGACTTTTATGCTTCGTATTATGTTTTAAGTTTATGTATTTCATTTGATGTATTTCTTTTAAGTTTTGTATTTCCTTCGGTTTATGTATTTCGACGTTATAAATAAAAGTTGAAGTTTATTCGGTGTAAGTTTGTTTAAATTTTGAAAAACGAAAAAATAAAAATAAAAATAAAATCGGTTAACCGGTTAAAACCGGTTAAATATTTTTAAAATTTTGAATTTTGGACTTGGCGGCAAAAAAAATTTCAAAATAAAACCGGTTACTAATTTTTAAAAATTCAAAATTTTGAAACGGCCGCAAAAATTTTTTTGAATTCACAACCGGTTAACCGGTCCTAAACCGGTCCAAAAATTAAAAATTTCAAAAATTTTTGAGCGGGAAGGCGGGTAAACTTTCAAAATTTGATTTTTTTTAATATTTACAAGTTTGCCATTGAAGATCGGTATAAATAGATAAATTGTGTTTTATTTCTTTGCAACTTTTATACAATTAAAATACAAACTAAAAATAAAAATCGGAAGCATTTCACTAATGGTCGATCTCGATCTGCACCACCTCCGCCACCCCCGCCACCGGTAATTGTTCGTATTTTAGGTGGCAAACCGTGCACCAAATGTTTGGGCTCACTACAACTACGTCGAAATGTATGATGGCACGCGAAAGGCTCAATGTAAGCATTGTTTTGTTTATTCAAACCCACTTCCAACCCGTTGAGGCTCACACGTAAGTATTGCCGCCAAGCACTGCAGTTGATGTCCGATTCGAGACCTCGAGTTGGCGTTGAGTAATGTGTGATGTTTTATGTTTATGTTATTATGTGTTATGTTTTAAGTTTATGTGTATAATGTGATGTGTCATGTATTCTCCATTCTATTAAATAAAAGTTCTAGTTTATTAATACACGAAACAAGAAAACGATGACGGAAAACGAAAAAAAAAAACTAGAACCGGTCAAAACCGGTTAACCGGTCTAGACCGGTTCCAAACCGTACCCAAACCGGTTTGGACCGGTTGGGTTTTTCTCTCCTCACATCCGGTTCGGTTCCGAACCGGTTAACCGCCCGGACCGGTTTTTTTGGACGTTGACTCAAACCGGTTCGGGTTTGACCAGTCGTCAAACCGAACCGGTTAACCGGAATGTGCACCTCTACATCAAACTACTATCATTAATAATTGTAACTAGTATCATTAAATGTTATTTTTGTTAATAGTTTCATAGAGTACCAAACCTACTATCATTAATAAATGTTAACGTCATATCACATCATCAATAACTATAAAAAATTGTAATGTTAGATTAAACAAAAACAAAAACAAAAGCGAAAACAAAAACTTTTTAAATAAACTTTTTAAAATTTAAACCCTTTATTTTAGAAATACTAGAAAAAATTAGTTTAAGTTTTTTATTATTAATAATGTTTTAATTTTATTTAAATTATTTAGTAGTAACGAATTTTAACTTTGTTATTAAAAAAAATATAAAAAAATAAAAAATAATCGGTCATCCTATTGTGGCTAAAAAGTTGTCTATAGGTTATATGAAAAATAAAACTGATGTGACAAGAAAAATAAATGTTGCTAAAAGTTATTATTAGGGTAAGGGAGTAACTTTTGAATATGGTTCTCAACCTCATAAATAATACTTTTGGCAAAATCCACCCTCATATGTTACTTTAAACCATCTTTTCTGACATACCACCACATTTTATTCTTTTATTAGCTTAAAGTTAATGATAAATCAAATTCTAAACTATTAAATCAATTATAAAACAAACAAGTTTTTAACTCCAATCATATCTTTTATCTACTCAACTTTTCTTTCAACCTAACATCAAATCCTAATCCTAAGAGCACAAGGTATTGGGTGTTATTGGTGAGCTATTGATGTGCCAATCTTATCGGCTAACATGTCAAACTTGTGCCAAATGCACCCTTTTGTATTTGAGCCAATGCACTAACTCACACCAAATGCATTTTTTTAGTGAGTAGTATATTTGGCGAGGTATTTTGCGGGATCTACAGGTGATGTTAGTGGTATGCTATGAGGGAGGATTGTTTGAGTTATTTTTATGTTATTGAGAAGTGTATGATGTGACGCTGAGATGACATACCAATAATGAGTTATTAGGTCCTTACATACCTTGTGCTCTAACTAGGGGTGACCATGGTACTAGAACCGTCCCGAACCGAGAACCGAAAATAAGGAAAAAGTGGAACCAAGAACCGTCCCAAGTTTTTCGGTTCGGTTCGATCACGATCTTCGGTTCCGCTTACTGGAATTTTCGGTAATTCCCATGAGTACCAAAGTGTTAAAAAATATGTTTGGATGGATGTGAATTCTGTGACTTTCGGTTCAGAGAACTTGAAAGAAGTTGAAAGTTCTTAATAGATTCCACAACTCGACTTACAAAAACAAAAAAAACATATATCAGGTATTATGAACTCATTATCCACGAAAATAATTGCAAACTTGTGGAGAATATTATACATCAATCATGGTGATTAGCTTACAATAACTTACATGGTGACAATATCATGCAATGACGCCATAATCATTAATTGTTTCTCAACTTTTATCATTAAGTTTAATGAATAACAAATACCAATAGTTAATTACAACTTCTTGTTAGTTGTACTAAGCAACACATAATTGTTCGATGTGGTTACATGCATCTTAGATATTAGGTTTAGAAAAACTTACTTTCATATTGATGAATGATGTTTGAATCTTTGAATGAAATCGATGGATTAAAGGTTAAGATTTATGGGTTTTAGGTTTAGGTAGAATTTTTTATTTTTAAAAGTAGCATCTTGATGTAAGCAATATCCCAAACAAACCCTATAAAATTACATATTTTCATAAAAGTGGTTCTTTCGGGAAAATCTTAGGAACCGGACGATTCAACCCAAACCGTTCAGGAACCAAAATTTTGGAATTTTAAAAGCAAGAAACCGTCTGTGATTCTAATATACGGTTAAGATTAAATTCGAGACAAATCTGATTCCTCGATTCTTTTGATTCGCCGGTTTTTGGACACCCTAGCTCTAACCCAAAACTAAAACAAAACAAACGGACCTTTAATTTCACTATCATGTGTTTCTTTCAAACTGATATCAATTATAAATCTTATTCCATTTCCGTAAACAAACCAAACTCTCCCACATATTCTTAATCAAATATTCTTTTGTCGTTTTCGGACCTGACATTTTTTCAGTTTACAATTATAGTTGCTCAAAGCAAAATTTAGAAAGTATGGATACGAATGAAGTAATAACTACCTTTTGCTCGTCATTTGTCCAGAAGGCCTTTTCTTTTCATTTGTAAATTATGATATCAAACAAGCTAATGAAATTGTGGTGAAATTTCCAAACGGAAAATTTTGGTGTCGAAAATATAACTTTAGCGTGGATTTTCTAATACAACTTTTATAAAGTACACCTATTATTAGTTCACAATTTTTGAGAAACATGTCAACACGTGCTTATCTTTTAACACGTCATTATATCATATCAGTTGTTTGGCAACCGATGAGTGAAATTGGATGTTGTTTTATGGTCAAATTATTACAAAAACACATCCATTTTGTAATTAAAGATAAGTCCAAAAGTTGCTGACTAACAACGTATTCTTTTTGTATTAAAGAATTTAAAGTAACTTTATCGAGTCTAATTATTATTGATGACTTTATTTTACATATCATTGATTCACTACATATCATTGAACAAATCTTGACCGTCCGATCAACAGTTTTAAGATTAAAAACACGGAGGGACCATTTTGTAATTTAAATCGTTCTCTCACCACCTGGTCGAATCACAAATCCCGTTTCTGCCATAACCACAAAATTTACTCAAACAAAAACACACGGATAATCGGTTCTCTAACAAAACTTCATAATAAACCAAAACATCACAAATCAATCGATTTTAACCGTCAAAATCAAAGAAACACATACGAATGGATGTATCGGATAATCGAACCGGATCCGGAAAAAACCGGTTCAAAATGAAGAGATTCGATGAAAATGATGGTGACGCTTCTAATTCATTATTTTGTTATTATTTAACTATTTGGTTGAGTTTCTTTATGTTTTTCTGAGAAAATTTGAAGGTAAAATACAAAATAATGAATTTGTTTTGGTGTCTTTTTATTGTGATTGTAACATCTTTTGGTTGTGTTTTTAGTATTACGTTTGGTTGAGTTTACGAGTAAAACACTTTGTATATATGGATGCACACCAAGTGTTTGATGAAATGTGTGAGTGAAAAGTATCATACGTGTAGTATCACTAGTGATATTTGAAGTTGAACTGTATATATGTATTATCACTAGTGATATTTGTATTATCACTTGTGAAATTTTTGTTTATTTGAAAGTTTTTTTACTTGTTAAGCTTTATTATATGTCATGTATAGTATTACTTTTAATATTTTATTGTTATTGTTTTATAATCACAATTAAACTTTTTTTTTGTTAAAAGTTCTGATGATATACTATTTACTGTGTGTAAATGAAGTTACTCGTCAATCAAATTTTTGACTCCATCTCCTGAGATTCATAAAAGTAAAGGTATATTATAACGTATAAACATGTCTCCTTTAGAAGAATTAAGCGTGATAAAACCACGAATGTATCTGCGTGCTTGATTTAACATTTATCTTATGTGTTATATCACGTGATACATACACATTCGAAGAAATGTATGTATACTTTCGATATAATGTTATAATGGTATCCCTAAAAACACAAATATTTATTCTACTGTATAAACACTTTGCTATTTTGTAGATTTTAGTAGTTTATTGAGGTTGTTGTGAAAGTTAGATAATTATTGTGATAATATAAGAGACTTAACAGGCTAAAATAAATATTGTGACCGTAACACGCTTTTGTTAGATTTGTGGTAGATATATGCATAATGGATAGATTGAGCATGCTTGATATGTTTAATAGCGATATTTGACTCTAGTATTAGTTGGTAGTATATCATCTATGATACAACATTGCAATGATTGCTTATTGGTAGTATATCACTTTGTGATACAACAATTACAACGATTGCTTATTCGTAGTATATCACATGTGATACAACAATTTGTAATGATTGCTTATTGGTAGTATATCACCGTGATACAATGATTATAATGATTCCTTGTTGGTAGTATATCACCCATGATATTTGATGGCGTATACTTATTAGGTTTATATATCACGTATGATGTTAAAAATAATGAACTATTTATACACTAACATGGTATATATTTTATGCAGATTTGAATATAAAACTCAGAACTATCAAGAATAAAAGAAGCAAAAAAGCAGGGGTTGAAGGTGAAAGGAAAAAGACTTTCGCGAAAAACGACCAAATCAATCTGAAGAAGTGAACAAAGAAACAACATCATCACCGACAACACTAACAATACCAAGTAAATTAACAAAATCCGCTGCTAGACGTTTGAGCTTAGAAAACACACCAAGAACAAAAACAAAAACAGAAACACCACCAACAAATACTGAAAGAAACATCTGTGATATCACCTGTGATATAACAGGATCTACAACCACCAATACCACCAACAGTAACTGTTGAACTAACAACAGAGACTGCATATAAGAAAACAAAGACGATTGTTGAAAGAGAAGAAGATGAATGAAGAAGAAGAAGTTGCAAATTAAAAAGAATGAAGTGGGAAAGAAGATAAAAGGAGAGGATGCTCAAAAACTTGTCAAGAAGAAAGTTGTAGAAAATAAAAAGACAAAAGCATCAATTAGTAATTTTCTTTTTCTACTTAAATTGTAATTTTCTCTTGCTACTTAAATTGTAAATAATGGTAATTTCTATTCAATTGTAAACAATGCTTTGGGTTTATTTGAATATAACCTTCTTTTGGTAATTTTATTAGAGTATCACAAGTGATATTAATAAAAAGTCAGTTAAAAAAAAACTGTGATTATAAACAAAAAACGTGAAGTAAAAAAAAAAAAAAAAAAAAAGAAAGAAAGAAAGACAAAAAAAAAAATGTGAATAAAAAAAAAACAAAAAGACAAGAAAAAAAACATGGACTTAGGTTTATCTACTAAATCTTAGGTTAATCATCACCATAAGATCAAACTAGATGGATGGTGGGGATTTGTCCTAGAAGCGTCAAAATAAGAGTAAACATTTGAAAATTTCTCTTATTATGATATCTAGAAGAATACCATGCGATCGTGTGTATGGTTCACGACTATTTCATAAATAACAAATGTTTTGAGGTGGTTATGTGATGAGATGGTGGTGGCAATGTACGATACGATATAGTTATATGTGTTTGCTTACCGTTTAGTGAATTCGTTTCACAACACGAATGTATATGTTTTAGTTGTAAGTGTTTGTTTGGGTTACAGTAACTTTCACGTGAG
Source organism: Chrysanthemum lavandulifolium (assembly GCA_022545495.1). Taxonomy (NCBI): domain Eukaryota; kingdom Viridiplantae; phylum Streptophyta; class Magnoliopsida; order Asterales; family Asteraceae; genus Chrysanthemum; species Chrysanthemum lavandulifolium. The sequence goes on along the minus strand of CM040245.1, from coordinate 92,320,048 downwards.
ATCATTATTCGCGTATAAAATACCCGCAATCTCTTACGCGTCAAACACTCCCCCAAAAGTATATGATTTTGTGAATCAAGATTATATTGATTGGAATAAATGAAATAAAGGTTAAAGTTGTAAAAATTTGAATTAAAATAAAATAAACCCACTAAAAATATAAAAACTAAAACTCATAAAAATATATTAAAATGGATGTTGAATTAAAGAGCATAAAAATTTAGAAAATATGGTGAAGTTAGATTATAATATAAATAAGTAGATAAAAGATATTTTAATTTGAAAATAAAGATGAATTTTAGTTGAGAAGTGGCGTATCATTTTATAATTAGAGCTCCTTATCTTAATTTTTGGTGGTTAGGAGTTAGGCTTGGGTTTGTTAGAAGTTAGAGCTTGGGTTTGTTAAAGTGGCCACATACGTCATCTCAAGATTGAAGCTCCTTATCTTAATTTTACACGCATTATAATATATATTTCCATAATAAGCAAGTAAAAAAGTCTGAATTTTTAAGCCTTCTAATTTTAGAAGGCCTAAATGTATTATAAAGTAGTATAGATTAACTAGCTTTCTCGAGTCTAGTTAAGTACTTAAGTAGTATGATATACTTTACTATCATGTTAAGGATGATGCATCAAGTAGTGAGTGAGTGTTACTATTTCCATTTTCATTCTACCATTTTGAATTACAAGAGAGCACAGTGCGAGTTACTGTTATCCGTCATTCAACAAAACCACAACAATGGTGCTGCCGTAGTGCACTGGCGAGGGCATCATTGACTTGTTGTTCGTCTTTTCGTTGCTCCACCGGCGGACCATTATTTGTATTTTTTTTCTTTTTTTTAGTGAGCCGAGTATTTTTGGTGGAGTGTTTTGTGAGATCTACATGCATTAATAACAGTTATTGAGCGTTATTGTTGAGGATGATGTTTTAATTATTAGGGTGTTATTGGTGAAATGCTGAAATGACGTTAAGGTGAAATACCATTGACAATTATTGATCTCTTCCTTCACCTAACTCTCTAAGTTATTCAAACATTTGTATACCACTAAACTTTTCACATGTGTTCTTATCGAAACTTAAAAGTTAAAACTATCACTTTTTTGTTGGTGAGTCACTCAATAACTTTAGAGAAAATAACCAAAAGGACTTGTGTAGTTGTGTCTTAATGGTACTCATGTTGTGTGAAAATCTCTCCAATCAAATTGTTGTGAGTTTAAGTCCTGCTTAAATTATTTGATACAGATTAATAGTTAAAATTGTCATTCTAAAAAAAAAAAAAAAAAAAAAGACTTTAAAGAAAAGAATTTTCATTTTTGTTATAGATATAACAGAAGACCTAGTAAATTGTACCATGTTTTCGTTTTTCGCCTTAATAAAATGAAAAAATGATATATTTTCCTACTACTTGTTCCTACTTATGTGAAGAAAATCATCAATATTGTGTGCCTCGGGTCTGAAACTGTTAACAACCAATATTAGGTTAACGATAGAAAATCACTAAGATAATAAGGAAATTAAAGTGTGCAATTAAAAATATCTTAGTGTGAATCATAAAATTCGGTAATTTTGTTCTATATGTAGGTGGGTGGAGATGAGACAATTCTCTAACAAATACTTTATAGCAAAATATGTTAACGTCTTTGTTAAAAACCCAACTTGAACACGATTTACACATCTACATACCTTGTCGTCTCCTCTAGGAGTGTGAAATGGGTTGTTCGAGCATGACGCGATGGTCAATTTTTGTAGTTATACGAGCCTATTTAACGTTTTCTCATATACTATGTTTTGTAACTACTCGAGCCAAATTGTCCATAGCGCGGACAGGATAAAATGAGTTTTCTTTTAGAACATAGTTGTCGCTACGATAGTTTGTACATAGAAAAATTATTTGGTACACCTAATCCATATCTAATAAAGAAAAACCTTAATCGGGACATTTTTAAAAACTAAATAATTCTTTGTTAGTTCCTCTATTCATCTTAAAATTATTGTCTTTAGACAAAAAAAAAAAAAAAAAAAAAAAAAAACCCATACATTTCAAAATGGTGAATCGTTCTGTTTCTTCAACCAATCAAATATCATCCACACTCACTAAACTCTCTTTAATTGGTTTGACAAAAAAGAATACTACTATTTTTTCGGGCATCCAAAATGAAAATAAAACTATAATTTTAAAGCAGTGGAATATGCACTTCAACTCTTGGTAGTCATAAGAAAACTACGAGTGTTATGTATATGTTATTATGCATTGATTTACTTAAAATTGTGATGATCTTTATGTTTTTTATTCCTTTACCACTTATTACTCCAAACTTAGGCTTGTCGCAGTGGTACCCAAAATATCGGTTGGGCACCCAAAAAAGTAGCCCTCAACCGATGTTCACTTGGGTTGTCTTGGTTGTGGACATCGATCATTAGATCGGTTGAAGATAGAGAAAACGCAATATCGGTCCGATTTTCGACCGATATTAAAAACGCTTTGTCCCCCTTTTTTTTTTCCTTCGTTTCTCTCTTTTTTCTTTTATATAAAAACAAAAACCTTGGGTGGTCATTTGGGGCATCAAGGTCGTGTCGGTCATTGGAGAGAAAGGCGGCGTGTGACTGGATTAAAGGTCGTCCAGGAGTCCTGGGTCAGGACTAGCCTTAAAGGTTAGAGTTTGCCACAGTACCACTTTACTTCTAATTTTTTTGTTTAGTGTTTTTATTCTTGGCCAAATTAAATTTTTAATTGAAATCATTGGTTTTTTACTTGAGTTATGAGATGCAGTGGATGAATGTGGAAAAAACGAAATTACGTTAAAGGTGATGTATAATGAGTTTTTTTAAAGTAAAGAAAGTATGATTAGTTATAAATACGAGTATATATAGTATTTATATTTTTTATCTTTAACTAGTTGGATACTCGCGAATAGCGGCGATAATAAATATAGTTGTATTATAAATACAGTGAATGAATTGCTAACTCAACTCTCTCCGCAATTCCATATCCGCTTAGTAAATTCGTTTCACAACACTCCGAATGTATATGTGTTTGTTTGGGTTTCTCGTAGCTTTCCCGCAATACAATATTGACATCATTATTCACGCATATACAAATACCCTAACACTTTCTTACCCGTCAAACACTCTTTCGAAAAGTATATAATTTTGACGAATCAAGTTTGTATTGATTCAAATTAATGTTAAAGTTGTAAAATATTTGAATTAAAATAAAATAAACCCACTAAAAATGTCAAAACTAAAAATTCGTAAAAATATATCAAAATAAATATTAAAGAGCATAAAATTTTAAAAAATATTGAGAAATTAAATTATAACAAAAATAAATGATAAAAGATATTTCAATTTAAAAATATAGATGAATTTTTAGATGAAAAGTGATACATTTTAATTGACCATTTTATTTAAATTTTTGATAAACCCCACAATTTAAATGTTTTATAGAATATTATAAATATGATGATCTCATCAAGTCTGGCAACTTTATTTAAAAGCATTAACCATCAAGTTTAAATTAGAGTAAACCAACTGGGCTAGCTCAGTTGGCCACCAAAGGTAATTTTGGGGAGGTTTTCTTGGAGAGGTTTCAGGTTCGAGCCTCAATATGAACTTTCAAGGCCCCGAAATAAATAGAAGCAGGAGTGGGGTTTATCCCCTAAGGAGAAAGGTTCGAGGCTTGCATTGCCAAATTAGATGTCACTTTGGGCTCGGAACACTAACTACTAACTCGTCGTTCAAAAAAAAGTTTAAATTAGATTAATAATATATTTTCATATGTCATGTATAACTCACTAAAGGTGCGTTTAGTATCTCGGAATGGGAATAATGGAATAATTTTTCATTCCAATTATGTGTTTGTTTAAGATGTAAATTGTTCAAATATCGGAATGAAATATACATATGTTTCATACTCTATATCACTTAAAAAAGGAAGGTATGGATCCACGTTATACCAATATCAATACACATTATGATTCATGACAACATACCAAACACATCCTAATCCTTAGTCGCTATCTTTACCTTTGAACATACAACATAGTAAAATTACATGGTTAGAAATATTTGTATAAACAAATTTGAGGAATACAAATCGTTTTCTTTTTTAAAAGGGTAAATTGAAAATTTGGTCCCTAATGTATCACGAAAATGCAAGAATTATACCGAGAGGAATTTTGTTGAAAAAAAAAAAAAAAAAAAAAAAAAACTATTGTTTACATTTTTTGCAAAACATCAACCGAGAGGCAGCATTCACTAATTTTCGTTATTTTTCTCGTTAAGTTGTCTCGTTCCTTAGGGTAGTATTGTCATTTGATTTGTTCATGCCTAAATCATAATGACACCCACCGATTATCACTTAACCTAACAAACCCTTTTGTTCAAAGTTCAATTTCATTTTCTTCCCAAACTTATCAAAAGCGCTCAAATCAAATAAAATTTGAAAATGGTGGCTCCTCCGTTTGGGAAAAATCGATCGCGATCTTCCCCGATCTATGATCTTGATAAATTTTATGGTAAGTTTGGTTATTGTTAAATGTACTGATTTTTTAGTTAAATATAATGTAAATAACATGCACAATATGGTCAGGAATTAGTTTACACATTAGGATGATTTTTTTTTTGTTCTTAGGGTGTGTGTTGATTTTATTCTTTCTACACATAATCATACCACAACTTGTTCTTGCTAAAAATCATTCACAGTGGTGATTTCACCTCACCACCAGGGAGGATATATCGTTCTCCAGTTATAGATTGATACGATTTGGTTGATTATGACATGTTTTCGTTTGATGCGTATGATTCGTTCTTAAATGACCTAGGTGTCAAGAATGGTCGGATTTTATTGTCTCATTATAGGATACCAGACGAGTCATTAGATGATGGGTTGTTACCTTTGATGGATGATGACGATGTTGTTAACCTGTTGAATTTGGTTCCTACATATAAAGAAATCGAGGTTTATATTGAGGCTTAAGGCAAAGAATCCAATATTATTGATGAAATATTGGATGATACTGGTATTGAAAAAGTTGATGATTTTTAGACTGCTACTCAAGATTCAACAAGCAAACCTGATGGAACCATTGTTAGCAGCTTATTGAATGACATAGACAATCGTATGAGACACCTTGTTAATGATAATGATGCTCGAGTACAAGCTGAGCAACAATCATGAATTACGGATGGTGACTTGTTCCAATACACTCACAGGTGTAGATCTTTGGTGTTAAAGAAGACGAAGACTATACAAACATGGTAAATGAACTTCAAAGAGGGAATGAGGATGTTGTTTTAGCGCTTAACGATAGATTTGTGGATGAAGAGATTGTTGATATGGAAGAGCCTATTGAGCAGGAGACTCAACAACCTCAAGACTTGGATGTAGATGATTTTGAAGAGGATGATGTGGGCACCCCAATTGATCCACATGTAGACATGACCGGTTTGCATTTTGAACTTGATGTCCACATTGACCATGTCACAAGCCTAGCTGCTAGTGTAGCGGAGGATATGGATAATGTTGGTTGTGACTTTGATGAATTTTATAGTGGTTAAGATACCCGTGCTCTTAAGTGCGAACATAAGAAAGAAAAGGTTGAAACAAATTAGGAGGGAGTACCAGCGCAGAGAAAACGTTAATAATGTTGGGCAATCTTGATGGGTTATGGGTTGCGGGTCACATGTCAGTGGTGTTATCAGTTAGTGGCCCAATATAGTTGAATAAAAGTGTTGATGTAGTCTTTGGTTGGCCAAGTATTATGGCTGGAAAGTGCATGGGAAACATTCTCCTTAATGCTAGAGTAGTGGACCTACTTTGAAGTAGTTTAGTTATTTTATTTATGCTACGTTCTTTCTTCGTAAGTCAATAAATAGGTAGCAACTTTAATATTGTATGAGTGTATTCAGTTTCCTTCCTTTTAATATAACACCAGTGTATCAATCTTCTTAGTGTTTCGATTGGTGTTTCCGGGTGCGAGTTCGGGATAGGGAAGGGACTGATTATCAACATGGTATCAAGAGCAGAGTTCGATTAAAGGGCAAGTTTGAGAGTCACGGAGGGCTAATACCTGCTGGTTGTTGTGTGGCAAGAAAGAAAGGGCGGATGCCTTTTATGTACTAAGGTGGCGAAAGGCGAAAGCAAGCAACAAGGTTTTGGCCACGGTGGTGACAAGAACGCAGACAAGGAAGGGCGAGTTTTATGTAGAAGAGGTTTCATATTACGGTGAGTAACAAGAAAGAGAAGAATGATGCAGCAAGGGAACCCGAAGCACAAAATGTAAAAGCACGAGAAGACAAGAAAGAAAGTAAACAAAAAGCAACAACAAGTTATCGCAAGTTAGCAAGCAAGACGGTTGTCGCATAGTCTTTAGCAAGTAGCAGGTAAGACAACCATAGCAAGTAGAAAGTTTCGGGTTTGTAGCAAGTAGCAACCAAGAAACAATCGTAAGAAAGCAAGAATCAATAAGCAAGAAGTAAGAACGAGATCAAGACCGGTATTTTAGCAAGAAATCAATACCGTTTTGGAACTCGAAAGTTTAGAAATAAACTTTAGCAAGAACTTTGAGAAAGTGGATCCTGTAACAGGTTGTGTCCATGGAGCGGGCCATGGGTCATGGTTCAGTGGGTATGGATCTCAAAAGTGGGTTGCTCCATTTACGGGGCGAACGAGTAGTGAAAGATGGAGTGAAAGATCAAGCATGCAGTGACCGAGAAATAGACCGTGTTCATGATCGTAGGAGCCGAGACCGTTAAAGGCATTAGGATTACGGGGGTGAATGTTTGGTAATCTTGATGGGTTATGGGTCGCGGGTCACAGGTCAGTGGTGTTATCAGTTATTGGCCCTATATTGTTGTATAAAAGTGTTGATGTAGTCTTTGGTTGACCGAGTATAATGGCTGGAAAGTGCATGGGAAACATTCTCCTTAATGCTAGGGTAGTGGACCTATTTTGAAGTAGTTTAGTTATTTTATTTATGTTACACGTTCTTTCCTTGTAAGTCTATAAATAGGTAGCAGCTTTAATATTGTATGAGTGTATTCAGTTTCCTTCCTTTTAATATAACACCAGTGTATCAATCTTCTTAGTGTTTTGATTGGTGTTTGTGGGTGTGAGTTCGGGGTAGGGAAGGGACTGATCATCAACAAACAAGGGTGAATTTTATGTAACAAAGTGTTTTTCGACAATGAAGGAAATCTAAGAATAGGTAAAAATGTATGCTTTAGAGTGTAGAAAATATGTTAGGATAGAAAAGTGTGATCAAGAAAGGGTTAGAGCTTATTGTTATGGGCTGTTGTGGGTTATAGTAAGGAAAACATGCGAGATATTAATGGAAGAAATTTTTCATGAGGTTGTCAAACTAAACCTTCTTGTTCAAAGTCAAAGGAAAGTTTGGAACATACAAAACCTATAAGAAAAGGGCCAAACCCATGTGCCCGTGGTCCCTACATCGTCTCAAAAGTCGGTAAAGAATCTAATTGGAGTATCAAAACATTAATAGATGAACATAAATGCATCCAAATAAGAAATATTAAATTGGTATTTGCAAGATTCATCTCATCAGAAGGTGTAAAATTCTTGTTACCAACCAGAAAATTTCAACAGCTGCACTCACAAAGCAAATAAATCAAATTTTTAGATCAACATCTCTCAAAAAAGGTATCGAGAGAAAGAAATATTGCAATGAAACGGATTTTGGGTGATCATGAAGAACAATATGCTAATATTAGGGATTACTGCGATGGAATTGTAGGGAAAAAATAAGGATACAACTGTGAAGATTCAAGTTGAAACAAACATTGATTCAACCCTGGATTCAAGGGTTTTCAAACAGATCTATGTTTGTATTAGTGTCTTGAAAAAAGGTTACAGAGCATGAAGAAGGTGATAACATCAAATAATCCTGCTTTTCTTAGCGTCAATTTCCCTTTTATGTTGACAAATTATGTTAATATTATTATAATTTATGCCTTATTTCTTCATATTTCGTTTCAAGATTATTAGTGAAGTATGGAACGACGTTTGGACAAATTAAGGCTTAATTATTCCTCTACCATGAAGACTACGGCGTAACTAAGTGATGATGTTACGCCGTAATACATTAAAGACTACGGCGTAACTAAGTGATGATGTTACGCCGTAATACATTAAAGACTACGGTGTAACTAAGTGATGATCTTACTCCATAATATATTAAAGAATTGTTTACCATGAAATGAAGATTACGCCGTAACCAACTACTAAGGTTACGACGTAGAAGTTACTCATAATGATGTTGTGAAGATTACGTCGCAACTAGCATGGAGATTACGACGTAGCATTCTGCCGTTGAAGATTACGGCGTAACCATTTGCTAGGTTACGCCGTAAGTGTGGATAAACTTTAAATGTTATCCATTTTTTGAATGATTACGGCGTAACCGGTGCATAAGGTTACACCGTAGCTTTGTCAGGCTTTCTAGGCCTATAAATACCACACAAACTTTACATTCCAGATCATCTCCCCTTTCCCAAACCTGAACTAGGTTTTGGGGAGAGCAACCACAGAAAAAGAATCAGTGTGGAAAACTAGAAGGGGGGGTTGAATAGTTTTACCAATTAAAACTTCGTTTTAAACTATTTAGATCGACTTATGTCAATCTATTTGGATGTGTGTTGGATGTTGATAAACAAACATATAGGAAGATAAATATGTAATGAAAAAATAAAGTAAAAGCACAAAACCACAACGCAGTATTTATAGTGGTTCGGCTACAAGGACACCTTCCTTGCCCTACTCCACTCCCCGAGTCACCTACTCGAGAGTTCGTAATCACTACACAACCCGACTCCTTATGGTGAAGAAACCTTCACAACGTTGCCTACTCTTTTTCCGGTACTAGGCTAACCACCGGGTTCTTTCACCAAGGAGAACCAATCCTATCACAAATTCGCCTACCCTTTATCCGGTATTAGGGTAGATACCGAGTTCCATTACAATGGAGGAACTACTACCCAACACTACACCAACACCTAACCTTAAAGGAGATCTACTCCTTTTAATAACATCAACAAGGATAACAATATCCTTTGACTCAATACTAATCTATCTTGTACATCGAATCACACCATATCGAATGTACACCTTAGGCACCTTTCACTAACACCTTTGACTCGATCTTCAAGACACCCTTCACTAATGTCTTGTGACTTGACTTCTAGGCATCCTTCACTAATGCCTCTAGTCTTGACTTCTAAGCACCTTTCACTAGTGCTTTCAATACGTACGTTCGACACCTTTCACTAATGTCTTCGTCTTGACCCTTTAGACATCTTTCACTTATGTCTTCGACACTACACTTCTTGTGGGAAAGAAGAAAACTATCAACAAGAGAACCTCAGTAGTCTTGATGATAACGAAGCATGTCAACTCATGGACTTGAGCTTGCTTGACTTCAAAAGGTGGTGATCTCGCCTTTAAGAGGAACCTAGAGAATCACAAAAAAACAAAACTACATACACATATCACTTGGATCTGGGGTTAGAGAGTTTTTAACTCAAAGAGAAAGTATGTGAGAAAGGGGTAAGAAACAATTAAGAAATGGCTCACTATTTATAGAGAGAAAATGTCTCTTGTTCCACGGATCCCTCACGTGAGGGATCCGTCGATCTATCCTGGGGATCCGTGGGACGCTCCCCTTTGCCCATGGGTTTTGGGTCATGGGTCATGGGTTATGGATCATGGTATCAAAGTAGATACAATGTATCTCTAAGATGCAATGCATCTAGTCCATGGTTCATGGATTAAAACTATGGGCCATGGATTAAAACCATGTATGAATTAAGCATGATGTCATGCAATGGGTTATGGGTCAAGCTCCATGGGTATGGGTCATGGACTTTGGGTTGTACCCAACTATATTCAATGTATTTGGTCAATGGGTCAAATACTTAAGTTTCTACCCATTTATATTACCCATTATAATACATACTAGTTATGTATATACTTGCCCAATATGTAAACACTAGTTGTGGTACATATGTATCATAAAAATCACTTATACTTGTTTTAGTATTTTAAGTGAAGACGTAAGTGTGTTAGAAAACTATTGGCTCAAACCATTTGCGTATTTTGTTTGTTTCGTTAAAATGATTTTACGTTTGTTATTGACAAAACATTAGAAGATCGTAAAATATAATAAACGTTTTTACGGCTTATTTTTATTAACAATCAGGGCTTAGGAGGTCGGAAGAACGAAGTTCTCATCTACTACTATCATTGTATTCGAGTTTGGATTCTTTTATGTTTTTCTAGTAATCATACGATGAATTCATTTTGTTAATTCAAGTTTTAGTTGCATTATTTATTCTCTTTTCTTCCTTTATATAGACATCTTCTTTGCCTATCCGTAGATCGCTAGTTTCGGTAGTATTCAAAGCTTGTTAGTATCTACTAGGATAGGGAAATCGACCATAGGATCCTAGCCGACTAGATTGCGAAGAATGGAAGGAATTGGCCATAGTACAACCATCCTTTGTGTGCTAATTGACCATAGGATCACCTATCAAATGGAGGTACTTAAGAAGTGAGGGAAAATCTAAGATCCGAAAGGCCGGATTTCTAAAGAATTAGGTCTATTAGATTTGGCGCTTAATGACTCAACCTAGTCTACCACAACCTCCGATTATGACAAAGAAGTGAATCTTTGGTTCCGTAGATGATTCTAGGGAAGATAGGCTAAGACGAATTGACCATAGGAGTCTTAATGATATTTATTGATGCGCGTACGGAAGGCGCGTTCGGGGTCAAGGAAACTTCCTTTTCTACGAGCAAGTTTTTCAACCTCCAAGGCAGTGAACCTAATCGTTGTAGTGTAGTATGGGTAAGTCCTGGGGATTGATCGTTCTCTAGGGGTATAGTGTCGTTAGGCTGAAGTGTATTTCGAATTAAGTCTAAAGGTAAGGGATGATTATTTTTGTATTTTTATATTTTAAAAATCTCGGTTTTGAAGGGGAAGGCAGAATTAGTTGCTAGTCAACTAACCCAAAAGCTACTAACTAAATTAGGGATATACCAAGAACGTGAAGCGTATCTACTTATGATGTATTACTCCTTGATAGCTATCCAATTCTACCCACTGAATTGTCACATCCTCATCTAATTGGTGCGTTGTATTCCGTTTGGTCATAGGGTGGTGCCTAATTCCCTAGTTCTATGAATTGTAACTCTCTCTAGACTATCCGGGATCGACAAGTACATAAGTCTCTCCCCCGAATACTCTACTATCAACAAGCTACAACTCACGCAATAAACACAATGAATGGCCTAGGTGCACTCCTAAGCTTTTTTACTATTTAGGATGTTCAAGCTCGCAACAATTAAAGAAGAAGCCAGTTTTCCTTACTCTAGCGTCTACCAATTAAACAAGAGACAGTAGGATGCAAGAATTATAAACTAAACCAATTAGACTCATTGAAATTGTCACACCCTAATGGCGCCGTCGGTCTTGATGCGATGTCATCTCGAATCTTGGATCTTGGCGTCGTGTGTAGTTTTTGTGAGTGGCGCCTTCGAATTAAGGCGTGGACGTGAGCTTTAGGACGAGAAATTCCTTTGGCGGTCGCGTGCATGTTTTGATCAAGTCATCATAGAGGACGGCGTCGCCTTTGATTGGGACGTCGTCAGTCTTGTTGATCACCTTTGAGTGGCTTCGATCTTAACTTTGCCATTTTCTTCATGTATTTGCTCATTTTCGTCCAAATATGCTTCATTCCAGCATTTTGCTTCCAAAATACCTAAAAAGTGAAAAGGAACGAAATTAAGCAGTAACGGATATAAAATTGGTCGATTTAGGGCTTAAATGACCCCCTAAAAGCGTACGTTTTAAATCCTTATCATTTATCCACTATATGAAATTGAAGAAATTAGAATTGAATTCATCGAAAGTCTTGGTTAAAGCTTTATCTTCGTATTCTCTTATCCTTTATTTTAATTATGTTAAAACTAGGATTTTAATTATTGTTATACCTTTTCATATCAGAACCTTTTAAATTCAAAATATCTTAGCTCTTTTAGACAACAACTCTTAGGGACGACACTCGGATTTACCTAGGCTTTACTACACTCGATCGGGTTCTCTTCCCGTTAGTATGTGTTAATCCTTGTATGTCTTAGTTTATAAATTTTAAGCAGGATGAAAAATACGCATCAGAAGGGAAATACTAAGTTTAGATGGGCCTTTTATCAAAGGACCATATACTGGTTAAATCTTAACTGTTGTTGGTGTGGATAACAATAATGGGGTGTATCCAGTTGCTTATGCGGTAGTTGAAGTTGAGTGCAACAGTTAATGGTTATGGTTCCTTACCAATCTAGCAGATGACCTTGATTTGCAACCCAATTCAAACTACACCTTCATCTCTGACAGAAAAAGGTATAACCATGGTTTGCCTCTTTATTAGTTTTGTACATTATTCAACCCTCATTCTTATCTTATGTTTATTGTGACCGGGGATATTACTAGCCATTGCATAGCTGTTTCTTGCTGCTGAATGCAGATGCTGTATGAGACACATATATGACAAAATGAAACTGATATTCAGGGGACAAACTTATAAGGATCTTCTTTGGAAGTGTGCTACAACATCAACAGTGATTCAGTTTAATAGAATAATGGATGAGCTCAAATAAGTGGACTTTAAAGCTTATGACTGGTTAAAAAAGATACCACCATCATCATGGTTAAGGTCACATTTTTCAGGTATAATATAAACATACTATGTCTTTCATCTATAATATTAAAAAGCTTAAAACTGATCACTTTATGTAACATACATGGAGAGCTAAATGTGACATCCTTGTAAGCAACTTATGTGAAGCTTTTAATAGCAAGTTGGTGGACGAAAGAGATCAACCAATCATTGGTTGTTTGGAATACATCAGAGAGTATCTTATGAAGAGAATTGTCAGTGTGCAGCAGGTAATAAATAGCAACTGCAATTTAAAGAAACATCAAGCAAGAAGCAAATGATCATACTATTATATGGAATGGGGGGACACATACCAGTGTAAGGGACCTTGGAATGACCAATGTGTTATGAATATGAAAGCAATGGTATGCACACGTAGGAGATGGGAGCTAACTAGTATTCCCTGTAAACATTTTTTTGTTGTTATCTACAACATGTCATCAAATGGAAAAGAGGTTGGGATACCATAAGATTGGGTGGCCTAATGTTATTGGTTAAACACATGAAAGGAGATGTATCAGTACAAGATTGAAAGAGTATGTTGGTCTCACCTTTTGGCCTAAATGCAATATCCCTAGTACCCTAAAGCCACCTAACCACTATGTTACCATTGGTAGACCAAGTAAGAAGAGAAGATGGTAAAAGGATGAGATTGCTGAAGAAGTTTTGAAAAAGTTGTTGAAAAATAGGAAGCTGTCAAAGAAGGGTTGTACAATCAAATGTGGTGCATATGGTGGGAAGGGCCATAATAAGAGAGCTTGTACAGGTCCAAGAGACAACCAAAATAAGAAGGGTAGTGGATCAAGAAAGGAAAGCATACCAGATGAGGTATTAGGAAGCACTACTCAGCTAGTGGGATCACAAGCAATAGAGGTATCAGTAGGGCCAAGTCAGCCAGTTGGAACACAAAAAAGTGAGGTATCAACTGGGACAACTCGGCCAGTGGGATCACAATCAACAGTGGAGGGTTGAGGTCAAAGGAATAAGAGGATCAAAAGACCAATCAAGATAGCTAAGTGAGTCAACACCAATGTGATGATCCAATAAACTAATTTGGTTATTTGATTGTGTGTCTTAAGACTGTATGTATCGATTATGTCTGTTTGTGAGTTTCTATCTTGTAGACCATAATTTGTACAGGATTGATACTTTTTGATTAGGATTGGTATTTGTTTTCATTTGGGTTTACCATTGTTGTTGATACAAAAGTTGGGCGTTCCTTGTTTGGGCTCCGGCTCTCGTACCAATTGATGATTGTTGCTTGAGACCTGCGCACTAAGAGATAGAAGACACCGTTAGGCTTACCGTGGGATTGTTTCCCACGATTATCCTCCAGCGTGAGAGTAAGTAATCGATTTATGGTTAAAGGAGAATTAGGGTTTGTAGATCGTACCTTTAACGAGGGATGTGATTCCCTTTATATACATACATAATCCTTGTTGGTTCCGTGTTCCTCAACCTTCGGCGTATCCCGCCTAAGTCGGTTGGGGAATGATTATCTCCATAATTAGGAGATATCCGATATCATATTCCGTAATTAACATTGGGCTTGGGCCTTCGTGGGCCCAAACACTTATCGGCGTAGCCCAGTTCGTGTTGGGCTTATTAGTATTGGGCTTTGGTCGGGTTCGTGACCCGAATATAGACTATACGTCATCATGTCCCCCCAGTCTAGTATGCGCAGTGAAGGACTGCGGATGCTAGACTAATAACAGCAGACAATAAAAAACTACGAAGCGTAGTAAAGAAGTCAAAAAAGATACCCGCCTATACATTGTATCTAGACATAGTAATTTAAAATGGACGCCTCGTAAATCGGGGGAAAGTAACTGCAGCAGCGTCACATCAAGGGATCTGAACCACATGTTGGTGCTAGTGGGATCCACGTGTCACTCATCGCATGGATGAGGACACTTATATAACCGGCGACCTCATTTTACTGTGTTTCTCACAGTGAAAAAAAAACAAATCCACCATTGTTAAGAATCCTTTCATTTGCAAAGCAGAAAATCACCTATTTCGAAGGTAACCACGCGTACGCCTTCTTTAAAAATAACACCATGGTCAAGCAGTTATCTGATTTCACCTCCGATATAACTGAGGGTGAACTTCTAGAGTTTACCTCGGATTATTTTATACCACTTGACGTGCATCCGGTTGTTCCGGGTGCGCAGGCATCGATTGCAGATTTCCCCGAAGGGAAAATAGGAGTATACACACGTTTTTTCGAGTTCGCGAATCAACGTGTGCCCATATCCCTATTTCTGTATGACGTATTAAATTACTACTCACTGCACCTATCCAGCTTCACTACATCGGTGCGGCGAAGATCACCAACTTCGAGGTTAATTGCCGATTACTGGCGGTTAATCCAACTATCCACCTATTCCGTGCGTTCTACCACACAACGTGGTCACACAGGTGGGTCTCATTTGCTAAACGCTACTGGCGCCCAAGTGTTATACGTAAAAACCGGACGCCCTCGAACCGGAGAGACTTTTTCGGGTAGACGACGCGTGCTTCCCACCGCGTTTTGAATTTTATACCCAGGGGACATTGCCGAAGGATGAGCGCCCCCTGCCTGGATCATATGTCGTGGAGGATGCGGAACTGATAAACGCCAACCGCATCCCCATTAGTTCATATCCTGAGGAATTTCTGGTGCATATGGGCATTAGCCGTAATTACTTTGGTATGCCAGATGAGATCCCAATCCTCTTAGGCGCTGATGGCCAGGGTGGGTGCTCGTTCCTTCGCATCCCCTTTCTTAATTAATGTAAGAGCGTTCTTTTCCTTTATGCGCATTATGTAACCTATGTATTTGTTGTATTCTGTTGCGCAGAGATGGATCTGTTCACCGTTGTGCAGCTAGCGAAGCCGATTCAGGTTAAGATAGGGACGCGACCACTGAAGGAGGGAGAAGATCCCATACTGGAGGCTACTGCCGGGCGTACCCTGGAGATGAATGTAGGGGAAACAGGGACCAGCTCCTCGGTCGCAGTGGAAGCGACGCCGCTGCAAAGCGTGCCACACCCCAGAGTGCCATCCCCAGTAGCACAGCCACCGCCCGTGGCAGTGGTGCAGCCTATGGAAGAAGAAGAAGAAGAGCAAGAATCCGGGCTAAAACGCAAAAGAGCGCTCGGAGAAGATGGTGCGAGCTCTTCAAGGAAAAAGCGCCCCGTGATCTTCACTGTGGAATCCTCCGCCAGTGATGTTGCATCATCTTCGCCTTCGGCTAAGGCTTCGGGCCCACAGTAAGTGATGTCGTCAATGTTTTATGCGCACCCCCTTGGTTATGTAGGAAATTAGTAATTCTTTTTCCGTGTATGCAGGTTTGAACAGGCTGCGGAGTCGCCCTCAAGGGCGAGTCCTGTACATTCCGCGCGGTCCGAGCCGCATAGCCAAAAAGATGAGGATGTGTCTGCTAGGGGTGCTCCAATGGAACAACTGGTTGAAGAGTTGGTGCAGGTGTCTGCGCATCAAGCTTCGCTGGTTGAGAAGCTAAAGGCTCAAATTTCTGGTGAAAGCAGCCAAGGCGCTCAAAAGGATCAGACCATTGCTTTGCTGGAGGCGCAGTTGGCTAGTGCCAAGGCTGAGGCAGAGAGTCTGAGTGTGTACGCCCAAAAGCAGGCTGAGGAAAAAATGGCGCTGATGGGCCAACTAAGCCAAGAGCGTGCAGAGGTCTCAGGATACAAGGCTGCACAGCACTGGGCACTGAAGTATTTGGAAATGGGCAAAGAGGACTTAACTTCACAGCTTGACAACTTTGGTACCACTGTGAAAGGTGCTCTGGAGGCGCAGGAGATGAGATTGCGCAAGCTCAGCATAGAGTACGACGAGGAGTTATATCCCCAACTCCTGTCTACCATTGTTGAGCGCAGATGGCTCATAGGCCATGGTCTTCGTCTGGCTGCACTTACTACCTTGGAGTCTCGAGAAGTTGTAGATGCGTTTGGTGGAGTAGTGCAGGGCGCCTTGGAGCGTGGTAAGGCAGAGGCAGTGGAAAAACTTCATGAGGCGGACCTGTTAAAGGTGCCTATGGATAAGGTACCTGGGTATAATGCGCAGGCATATGATGAGCTGGTGTCTGCCATGGAGAAGATGAAGTCTTTGGAGCTTCCAATGATTGTTGAATTGGAGCGCGACCAAGATTACCCTATAGGGGTAATAATGGAAGGGCTAACATTGGCTAGGCATCGTGGTGAAGATGCTGAGGCCCAACAGGATTACTTCTTGAAACCCAACGAGTCTCAGCTGCAGGTGCCTGTGTTTGTGCCTCCCAAAGATATCTTGAATCCTTTCGCTTTGGAGAAGGAAGTTTCGTTGAAACATGTCTTGGAGGCTCATGCTACTAGGCTCGCCAAGAAAGAAGGCATTAAGGGTAAGGCCGTTTTGTGTGGTGTTGGCGCAGCTCACCTCCCCCGTTCTGACAGGGTGCCTTTTAGTGTTGCTACCGTGTCTCGTCAAGATTCCAATTTGTTGAAGAGGATGAGCGAGATTAAGGAGTCAACAGACCGCGTGGGTAGCTCTTCCCTTGACCGTTGTAATAGTTGGTAGGTTGTAACTTGTTAAGTAAACATCCTTTTGTAATAACTTGTAGTCATTAATGAAAATCTCCTTTTGCTAAGTGCGTGTTGATATTATTGCAACTTGTAAGGTGTGTACTTATCTATTTGTCTTTGCGTATAAGACATGTTATAAGGATCAAAGTTGTACACAAGCGCGAATTATATAAGAAATCCATAGTCATGTATGAAGATCATAGTATACTTAAGAGAAAATTTCTAAGTACTTTTTTCTGTTATAGCATAATCGTGTATGTTGTGATATGCAGCGTACTGTAAATATCATATCAAGAAATCAAGTGTCCTTGGTTCCTAAGTTGTTAAACGTGCACCATATGCGATGTTGCACACCCGTCGTGGGATGCGCACAAAACTTATTCCAACGTCTTGAGAACAAGGTGTTTAACAAGGATACGTGATCCAATGTTGATGGGTTTGCAACCCTCTTACTCAACAAGTTGTTTAGTAGGTTAACTTATCCTTTTACCATCGTGGGTTTATGTTAGTGCATGCACGCCATGTAGGCAAGAGATAAAAAATGTTAAGACATAAAGTATATGGAAATAACAAATTAAAATATGTCGCGGAGTTAGCTAGAAACCGTGACGTTTTATTGATACTTGCAAGTTTTTATGAGAAATAAATGAGACATTATACTAAGGAAAACAAAAGTAAATACATAGATTTTTATTGGGCACTTCAATAAAGTGCCGGAGCGCCTGTGCGCTGGGCCGTAGCCATTCCTATAGGTAGCACCTCTTAAGGTTGCAGATGTTCCATGTGCGTGGCAGTTCACGACCATCCAAGCCTCGTAGCTTGTACGCGCCTGTTCCCAATGCTTCAGTAACCTCATAGGGTCCTTCCCACTTTGGTCCAAGCTTACATGTGTCTTCTGCGTGGCTCGCATCATTGGCGCGGTAAACGAAGTCACCTGGTCTGAATGAAACACGATGCACTTTAGCGTCATAGTATCCCTTCATCCTTGACTTTGATTTTGCCTCCACAGATAGATGCTGTTCGCGCCTTTCTTCTAGCGGTGTCTAAGTCGACACGTCTCTCGTCATCATTGGTTGCCACATTGATTTCAAAGAAGGCGGATAGTTGGCATTCGATCTCACCGGTATGACGGCTTCGTCCCAGTAGACTAGAGAGAAGGGGTGTCCCCAGGCCGGTTTTTATTGAAGTGCGTGCGCCCACGTAACACGCGATAGTTCTTCACCCATCTTCCTTTGTGCTTGTCCAAGCGTGCCTTGATTCCTTCACCCAGCTACGATTCGCACGCTCAACTAAGCCATTGGTTTGTGGGTGTTTAACCGACGCAGTCGTTGTGTGATGTTTAACTTCGCACTGATCCTTGAAAGGGTTATCGCAGTAATTGTTTCCGTTGTCCGAGATGATTTCCCAGTAGACCGAAATGACATACAATGTTTTCCCATACAAAGCGTTTCACCGGTTGCGATGATTGTTACCACCGCTTTGCTTCGATCCACTTGGTGAAGTAGTCTATGGCGACTATGAGGAACTTTAATCCTCCGGCTGCGACAGGAAAGGGACCTGCGATGTCGATACCCCACTTGTAGAATGGCCATGGTGCCGTAATTGGTGTTAGCTCTTGTTGTGGTTGGCGGGGAATGGGTCTGTGAACTTGGCAGTCGCTGCACTTTCTTATTAAATCCCGCGCGTCGCGGTGCATGGTGGGCCAATAATATCCTGACCGTAAAGCGCGCGCCACCACAGACCGTGGTCCTGAATGCATGCTGCATGAACCTTCGTGGATTTCTCGCAGTACATAGGTTGCTTGTAGGGGACCAACACAACGGAGCCATGGTTGCAAGAAAGAGCGTCGATACAGTATGTTGTCCCGAAGTTCAAACCTTTGCGCTGTGCGCCGTATCCTTCGGGCTTCCTTCTGCTCTTGGGGTAATACTCCCTTGCTTATAAATTCTACTATCGGTGTCATCCACGTAGGTCCGTCTTCCTCTATTACCGTGGATACTTCCATTTCTGAGATGGATTTGCTTTTCAATGTTTCCACCAACACCTGTTTGGATAGGTGTGCAAAGCTTGTGGATGCTATTTTGCTTAGTGCATCCGCCTTGCGGTTTTCCCCTCTTGGAACCTGTTTGATGGTAAACCTGTCAAAGCTTTGAATTAATGCCTTGGTTTTGTCGAGGTACTGAATCATGTTTTCCTCCTTGGCTACGTACTCACCCAACACGTGGTTGGCTACTAGTATCGAATCTACGTTCGCTTCCAGGTTGCGTACACCCATTCAAGATGCAATGCGTAGTCCAGCTATTAGAGCTTCATACTCTGCCTCGTTATTTGTTGTTGTGAATTCGAAACGCAGTGCGTAAGTGAATTCTATTCCTTCTGGGTTTGTGAGGATGAGGCCTGCTCCTGACCCATCTACGCAAGAGGATCCATCTATGAACAAGATCCATGGATCCGTAGTTCCTTTGTACTTAGTGCGGTGCGTCATCGTGTCCGTTTTTCATGATGATGAGTATCGCCCTTTTACCGCGATTCGTGGTGCATAGGTGATGTTGTGCTCACCGAGCAACACGCTCCATTTTTGCAATCGTCCTGATGCATCAGGCTTGGAGATGATTTGCTTGATCGGTTGGTCTGTGATTACTGCTATTGGGTGCGCTTGGAAGTACCTGCGTAGCCGTTTAGCAGCAAACACCAATGCCAGAACTAATTTTTCCATGGCGCTATAGTTCATCTCTGTCTTCTTGAGCGCCTTGCTTACAAAATAGACAAGGATTTGTACTGAATCCCTATCTGTTAGTAACACTGCGCTAACTGCTCCATCAGTTGCGGATAAATACATAATCAAATCTTCCCCGGTCGGGTGCGACAAGTGTGGGAGCGTTGCCAAGTGTTGTTTGTGTGAAGGCCTCTTCGCCTCCGTAGTCCATCAAAATCACCCTTTTTATACACTTCTTGAGTGTTTTGAAAAGGGGTAATGATTTGTCTCACGACTTGGATAGGAATCTGTTTAGACCGCCGCCTTTCCGTTGAGAGATTGGACTTCCTTCAACGCGCGGTGAAGGAAGTTCGATGACAACCTTAGTCTTTTTCTCGACACGGTTTTATACCGTCGGGTTCTATCAGGTATCCAGGAACATGCCTTGATGAGCCTTAGAAGGTACATTTTTGGGATTGACTTCATGTTGATCTCGTAGAGTTTTGAGCGTTTCCTCAATATCGCGCACTAACTCATCTTCAAGATGGCTCTTTATGACCGTGTCATCAACATAGACCTCTAGGTTGCGGCCCACCTGTTTTTCGAAAGCATTATCTACTAACCGATAGGTGGCGCTGCGTTCTTCAAGCCAAAGGGCATTTTGTGTAACGAAGAGACGCCTGGCTTGTGTGAAAGGCCGTTTTTCCTCGTCCTCCTTAGCCATCCGGATTTGATGATATCCTTTGTATGCATCGAGAAAACACTTTAATGGATATCCGCACAAAGACTCTATTTTCCGCCTATCTCGGTAATGGGTAGCGATCTTGTGGACATGCTTTGTTAAGATCGGTGAAGTCCACGCACATCCGCCGCCTACCATCGCTCTTTTTACCATAATCGGGTTGGAAAGCCACCATGATAGTAGACTTCCGCATGATTCCCGCCTCTACTAGCTTGTGTACTCGCCAGATTGCGTCGCAGCGCTCGAGCTTGGCCGCTTCTTCAAGGCGTATGGTGAGTATCCTTGTCGATTCTCAACTTATGTTCCGTGATTGAACGTGGCACCCCGGTCATGTGTTTTGGCTCCCATGCAAAGATGTCCAAGTTCTTTTGCAAGAGTGCGCACACCGCTTTCTTGGTTGTCCGACAGTGATCCTCCCATCGATATTTCTGTTTGGGGTAATCGGGATGAATGGCTACCTTGATTTGGAGTTTTGGTTGTCTTGTTTGTCTTTGTGATGGGTGCCGTTCGCATGTGATCGCGTTACACTCTTGAGGTGGTCTGCGGCATTGTGAGGGTAACGACACCTCCTTCCACTGGAAATTTGAGCATCCCGTGTGCTGTAGACGGGTCTGCGTATGGTTGATATCCCCGGTCTTCCGATAATGCCATTGTATGGCGAGGGGGATTTGATTACCATAAAATTCAGCCATGCTGTTGTGGAGTGGTCGTTATTACCTACTCTAACTAGTAGTCGTAATTGCCCCATAGGCCATACCTTTTCTCCTGTGAAGCCGATCGGTTGTCGTGATCGGGCTCAACCGATCGCGTATCTCCGGCGCAGTTGTTTGAAGCGTTGTCAGACATTATATCTGCAGATGCTCCACCATCAACATACATGCGGTGGATGTCGTGACCCCGCATTAATTTCGATGATGGCGGCTCTACCATTTGTGTTGTTCGTAGTTAATGTAGGAAAGTGATTGCACTTCCATGGGAAAACTTTCGTCGACCTTACGCCTAGTTACTCTTTGCCATGATTGTATCATGTAAATTGTATCACCTTATCTTTGGGCCCTTCCTTCTTATTCCCGTCTTTTGTCTATCTTTCCTTCTTTGATGTTCTTGACCAAATGGTCCAATCGACCTTCCTTAACTAGTTTGTCGATGAGTGGCGTGGTGGACACATTCATTAGTAGTGTGGCCCTTACGTGCGTGATAGTCGCAGACCCACCTCCCACGCTACCGATCCTCAAAGTGCGCATTGGTGGAGGTCTTGGGAAGTTTGCTCCTTCATTGCAGTATCTCCTTTGGAGTCTTTGTCGTGGGATATACTTGTCATTGTCGCGCCCTCCCACCGGGTTGCGATAATTCTGTTACGGTTACTACTCCGGTCGGTGGATTGTCTCCGTGTTGTTCCCGTGACCGGTAGTTCGAGTAGCTTTTCTTGCTATCGCGCAGCAGCCTCTCCTGGACGAAGGACCGTGTGCGTTTCATGACCTCATCAAAGGATTGGGGAATCTTGTCGTTCAACCTTTGATAAGTTTCGGGTTCACGATCCCATTCATGAACCCCGAAATTTTGAGCACCTCGGCACGCGCTTTAACTTGCATGCATTCATCTTTGAAGCGCTCCATAAAAGCGCCATGGATTCCCTGGTCTTTGTTTGACCACAGCTAGTTCAATGGGGTTTTTGCACACTTTTTCCGTTGAGTAAAGTTTAGGCGGAACGCCTTTCTCAATTCTTCAAAACCATTGATGCTTCGCGTGGAAGCTTGTTGAACCGATTCCGCGCACTTCCTACTAGCGTGGAGTTGAACATATGGCACCATATGTGCCGTGTGGCCAATTTTCAATTGGCTACCGATTCAAAAATTTTGGTGATCGTCAAGATCACCGCTCCGTCATAGGTTTTCACATTGGCAGGCATGCGCCTCCTTTTGTTCTCTGAGAAATCACTGATGCGTCGAGTGAACGCATCCACCTTTTGACGGCGCCACGAGAAGATATATCTTCCTCCTCTTGGTCATTATATCTGTTTCTGGACTTCCAATGTCCTGTATCGCTATCCTCGTTGTCCGAGGAATTATCAGAGGATGAATTTTCCTTTCTTTGGCGCTTGCGCCGACTGTCCTCAGAGCCTGGACTTGAAGGGCTATTACTTGGGGAGTATCGTCGCCCAAGTCTGTCCTGAATTCTCCAGCTACCAAGTCTGGCATGGACACCGGTACACCGTTCATCCTCCTCACTTTCTTCCGTGATCTTTGTGAGTTGGATGTCTCATCTTCCTCAATTCTCCTCCCAATTCATTAAACCTTTGGGGGTCGGTGGCTATCCTCCGCGCTTCTCCTTCCGGCGCGGTGGGATGTTTCAAACTCACGGGCGAAATCGAGTCGGGCATGCGGACTCAGACCGACCTCTTCTTTGCTTCCTTTTTCATGAGAGCGCCAAGGTTTCGTAGTTTTGTGATACGAACTCATCGGGCGCTAGTTCGACACAACCCTTCCGAGTAGGAGTATCGCCTTCTACCACTATACCCTTATTTTTATTGGGCGCGTCGGTGCTTTTGTGAAGTTTGTTTCCACCGCCGTTGGGAATGGAGTGGCAAAAGGAGCGCGCAGTGGATCTCTGCGCTAGCGGTGGTTGTCGTGGCTCGGGTTGTCCCCGAGCATGGTTCCACCGGAGGAAGACCAAATCTTGGCACGATCCTCGGTTTTTAGCAATCTTGGTTGTCCTGAGGTTTGCTTGGAAGCGAACCGACATGCGGCTTCTTTCCCGTAAGATCCGCTTTGCGATCGCCGATTTCCATGCTTCGTCATTCTAGTTCTTAGTTCTTAGTGAATGGTCCCACGGATGGCGCCACTTGTTGATACAAAAGTTGGGCGTTCCTTGTTTGGGCTCCGGCTCTCGTACCAATTGATGATTGTTGCTTGAGACCTGCGCACTAAGAGATAGAAAACACCGTTAGGCTTACCGTGGGATTGTTTCCCACGATTATCCTCCGGCGTGAGAGTAAGTAATCGATTTAGGGTTAAAGGAGAATTAGGGTTTGTAGATCGTACCTTTAACGAGGGATGTAATTCCCTTTATATACACACGGAATCCTTGTTGGTTCCGTGTTCCTCAACCTTCGGCGTATCCCGCCTAAGTCGGTTGGGGAATGATTATCTCCATAATTAGGAGATATCGATATCATATTCCGTAATTAACATTGGGCTTGGGCCTTCGTGGGCCCAAACACTTATCGGCGTAGCCCAGTTCGTGCTGGGCTTATTAGTATTGGGCTTTGGTCGGGTTCGTGACCCGAATATAGACTATACGTCATCAATTGTCTTTATGGAAATTTATTAACTATTTGATGCACAATTGATAACATCAAATAATCCTAATTTTTAAGTGTTAATTTCCCCCGATTATGCTCATATTTTATATTGTTTATATGAATATATACTCTTATTTCTTTATATTTCGTTTTCAGGTTATATATGAGCATAGGAGCTAAAGAGACGCGGTTTTGGATATATACTTTAATGATTTATACCTTAGTATGCTTTCATGGAAGAAGCTACGGCGTAACTCACACTCTCATTTACGTCGTAGCTATGAATGCAAATATGAAGACCAAGTCAACATCAGTTACGGCGTAACTATCAACTCAAGTTATGCCATAACCATCTAGGTTATAAGGAATTTCACGCCTCCATCAGTTACGTCGTAACCCCCAACATGAGTTACGACGTAACCAGCACTACGAATGTCTTGATGGGATCTTTGAATATTAAGGCGTAGCCACTTATTGAGTTTACAACGGAGCTTAAGGGATTACTGGTAACCATCCTTAAGGTTACGCCATAACCATCACACAGAGATTTGATATAGGAGCATATTTAAGTTCTGTAGTAACATGATCAGACCTACAAATACAAACCCTAAATTCTGCATTTGTAACCATTCACTCACCACAAAAAGTCAAAGAACGTGAAGTGGGTCCTAAAGGCAGATCTTATTCAGCATACGGAGCTATTTCCAAGGAAGAAGTCACACCATATCATCGATAAGCTTTAGCGATTCCTATTTCATTACATTTTGATTCATGTCTTCATTCGCCATGTTAAACATTAAATTGAGTGTTTGTTTTAATATGATCGGCTAAGCACCTTTGGTGCTAGCCTAGTTATGATTTCTTTATTGTTTTGTTTATGTTTTCGCACTTCTATTATTGTTTCTAGTGTATGCATGCATAGTTCGTTGGTAGCTACCCTTACTTTGGTAGTTTTTAATCCCGGTTGTATTTGCTTGCTTAGGAGAATTGACTAAAGGACCCTAGGGAAGTAGGTTGCGAAGGTTGATAAGAATTGGCCAAAGGACTATCAATCACTCTCGTGCGAATTGACCAAAGGATCACCTTCCGGAAGGCGGAACTTAAAAAGTTAGAGATGTGTGTCTAAGATGCTAGCGCCCGGGAACAAATTATTTCTAATCTTTCATGTAGGGAACTTAATGACTTAGCATAGATTACTAGGAACCTCGTCACCTCAAAGGGTAATTCCTTTGATTTTGGGTAGGAATCTATGTCTAATATAGCACACTATCTTTAATGTTTACAACCTCATTTAATTTCCACATTTATTTCTTGCTTATTAGTTTAATTAATCTTTCAAAATATTTATCTCTTTTAAAATCGTGACAATAGACTTAAATAGGATCCAAAACTAAATAGATCTTGGGAACGACCTCAGCTTTCCCACACTCTATACTACGCACAACTGGGTTCACTGCTCGTTAGTGCAATATGTAGACCTTAAGTAGACGAGACTCTAAAAATTTAAATCCTGATTGGAAATCTTGTATCAGAATTTTGGCGCCACTGCCGGAGAGCTATATTAGGATTTTTGTTTAAGTCTTTTATTTTTGTTTTATTTTTTTTATTTTTCTCACGATTTACTTTTAGTTTCAGATAAAATGGCAGTTGTGGATATCAACAACCTCACTCTCGAGGAATACCTCACAATGACTCGGGATGAGCAAGTGTTGGGGCTTGTTATCTGCATTTTGGAGTGGATATCTGATTCGAGATAAAGCCGCAATTCATGAGGAGCTCGAGCAAATCCACTTTTAGGAAGCATGACCAATGATGTACGAGCATGTGGAAAATGTGGAGTACATTGTTAGCCTCTTTAATATTCGGGAGTCTCGAATGATGTTTGTTATGCTCAGTGTTTCCTATGACACTTCCGGGCCATGAAAAGAGATGGATCGATAGATTGCCGTCCAGGCGGTTGATACATGGGCTCTTCCCGAGATACATTTCATTGATGATATTGCCTCCTTCAAAAGCGGAAAAACAACTAGAAATACATAACGGACAGAAGGTGATGAGGCGTTGTACCAAGCTTGGGAAAATTGCAATGATCTCCTTTATGAATGCCCGCCTCATGACCTTAACGCCGACAAAGGTCAATATATTCTACAAAGGCATCAACATCACGGCTAGGCGGATGCTCGACTCTCGGGGCGATCCACAGGATGACTCTACTCATGCCACCTGGCAGTCCAAAATATGGTGACCACTCTCAAAAGTGACATGAAGGAGGGGAGGCGGTAGAAGTATGGGTGGAAACATGGATGACATTCGGCTATCACTAATAAAATTGAAAACCTTAGCGAAATGAAGAAACTTAAAGAGAATGTGCATGATATCTGGTGGGATCGACACATGTAGAAGAGCTCACTGGCCGAATTTCATTTGAAAAGCGATGATCGACTGGTCGAAGAGGTCAAGTATGGAGATGGTAGACCTTTTCAGGAGGTAGATATCGTGATGGACACCAGGATATTACTCTAGGGATAGCAAGAGCTCCTTATGGGAAAGGAGATCTACACTTGAGTCGATGAATAAATACTTGGAAGAAGATGAAAGAGGCAAACCGAGAGGATAATTTGTTTAAAAGCTTTCAAGAAAGAATAAAGTTTAATCTCTTAGCCCATGACGAGACCTTGAAGACCTTGAAGCAAAACTTGGGCTTTTGGAAAATGACATTCGAGTAACATGAGGAATGATGGTGGAGCCTACAAGGCTATATTCTATGATGATGAAGACCTATTTACACCGCTTTGGTACTCGGAAGATGAAATTGCATGCTTCTCAACCAATCAAAGCAGGAAGAAAATGATGATGAAGCTCGGGTGGCCCGAACACCATGTCATGGATGTTAGCTCCATCGTAGAGCAACCTACCGTTATGGGAGAAAAATCAAGTTAAATCCTTGATGCTCAACTTGCGTTGTCTCGATCAAATTCCTCGAAGGAGAAGGACCCATCAGTTTTATTCTTCCTTGTTCTATTCATGATTTATATAACATTAATGCTTTGGTGACTTAGAAGCTAGTGTAAGTATCATGCCAATTTCCATGTGCGATAGACTTAATCTTGGACCTATCAAACCCCCTGCATGACTATTGAAATGGCGGATTGAATAGCTAGCATACCTCGGGGTTGTGGAAAATGTGCTTGTTAATACAAATAAACCATAAAAGCGTTTATTTATATTTTACGATCTTCTAATATTTTATCGATAACAAGCGTAAAATCATTTTAACGAAATAAATAAAATACGTAAAGGGTTGGGCCAATAGTTTACTAACACACTTTTTACTAAACATATTAAAACCATCAAAACATGTTTAGTAAATAAGTTATATAAAACCAAAGACATTTTATAAAACACTAACAAGTGATATTCTTTACATCTTATAGAAATGTATATGTATAACAAGTAATAGTGTTTACATTTTATAGAAATGTATATGTACTTTGTATATGTTGTAATGGGTAAAAACCAAAGTCCATAACCATGACCCATAACCCATGATCCATTGACTAGGTACAATGAATCTTGTTGGGTAGAACCAAAGTCCATAACCGTACACACATGGAGCATGATCCATAACCCTTGAACCATTGCATGACATCATGCATGAAGTCATGTTGGATGTTATCCATGATCCATGACCCAAAATCCATGACCCATGACCCAAGATCCATAACTTGATGACTAGGTACATTGCATCTTGTTGGGTATCCATAATCCAATACCCGTAATCCATAACCGGTTTGCAACCCAATACGGACTAAAGCCCGACCCGATGTGGCGGATCCGAGTTGTACTAGCGGATTCCTCTAGTGAGGGATCCGCGAGGAGCCGTCAGAGACGATGGACATGTTTTGTCTATAAAAGTGAGCCATTTCTCTCTTGCTCGCTACCACTCTTAGATATACTTTCTCCCGATGTTCTAACATCACTAACCACAGATCAAAGGATCATTCTATGTAGTTTTGTTTGTGTGATTATCTAGGTTCATCTTAAAGGCGAGATCACCACCTCCACGAAGACATACAAGTTCAAGGTCATGAGTTTCTAAGCCGTCATCATCAAGACCCTGAAGTGCATCTTGTTGATAGTTCTCTCCTCCTCCGTAGAAGTGTCGTGTTGAAGGCATTAGTGAAAGGTGTCGAAGTGTAGGTGTTGAAGGCATTAGTGAATGCTGTCAAAGGTGTACATTCGATATGGTGCATCAATGTATAAGTTATGTTGGTTCGGTTAGAGGATGTTGATATCCTCTCTAAGTGTTGTAACAAGGAGTGTGTCTCCTTTGGGTAGTTGTATTGTGGTGTAGTGTTGGGTAGTATTTCCTCCTTTGTAATGGAACTCGGTATCTAGCCTTGTCTGGGATAAAGTGTAAGCGGCGTTGTGATAGGTTTGGTTCTACCTCGTGGAAGAACTCGGGTGTCTAGCCTTGTCTGCGGATAAAAGTGGGTGACGTTGTGAAGGCTTCTCCATACATTAAGGAGCTTGTGTTGTGTAGTGCTTAGAAACTCTCGAGTGGGGTACTCGGGGGTGGAGTAGGAGCAAGGAAGGTGTCCTTGTGGCGAACCACTATAATTACTCATGTCGTGGTTTTGTGTTCCTTTACTCTTTATCTTTTGTATTACTTACTTATATGTTCATCTATCAATATCAACACACAATCTAAATAGATTGACATAATTCAATCTAAATACTTTAAAACGAAGTTTTAATCGGCAAAACTATTCAACCTCCCTTCTAGTTTTCCACAATTGGCATCAGAGTTCCGTTACCAAGTTTCTTAGAGTATATTTTACTTTAAAAACTTGATACGATCCGTGTATGTTTGAAAACTACAAAGAAGGAAATCTTCTATAACAAAAAACTATGTTTTAAGAATATTGTTGGATATTAATTAGATGATGACATTAATTATTTTTTCTTACTTTGTCTTACAAAATGCACTAACCTTTCTTGTCATTTTGTTTAGTTAATCTGAAAATAAGCAAACCATCAAGATTCTTTGGTAATAGGATAACTTTCTCCAAAAAGTTGTGTAAACATATTACCGAGTAGATCTCAAAGAAACCGAAGTTGTCCATTGATAAAACTCGTCAAAAAGGGACACTCAAATTGAAATAGAGGTATGACTTTCATAAAGACTTATCTCTAAATAATGTTAGTAAATCATGTGTATGCTTGCATGTTACTAAATGCAGAATTATGTGTTTATATTTTTGTTAACCTTAATATAATGTGTTAGAAAGTGATGGTCATTCACGTTTAGGAACTTTATAGCGATGTGTTCGATATTGTATTAGAATAGTCATTGGGCGCGTGGATTGGGCCAAGCTAACGGTTATTAGTTATGTTTTGTTTTGTCATGTATTAATGTAAGCCCAATCACAAACTAAACAAAGCCCATCCAAAGCCCATAAGGCTTCTATGTAATAAGTATAAAAGCGCTACCTAGTCATTTTGGTGTGTGTGCTTGAAATGTAGTGTGTGTTTCTCATATGGAATAAACCTCTCTTGTTTTCATCTTTCTCTCTTTAACCATCGCCCATATACTCATTCAAGTCACCATTTCCGAGCTTCATATTAGTGTTAGTGTGATAGAGTTGATAGATATAAGTTCCTACAAATTGTATCAATCGCCATACAATGATCTAGAGTTGTTTTTTATTCGAATTTGTGGTGAAAAACATTAAAACATTCGAATTTTTTTGCTTTTCTTGGCTTAAAGTTTGTACTTTTAGGCTTATGATTGTTATATTAAACTAGTTTGGTGTTTAAATAGGTTAGATTATCGTTTATTAGATCATTTGGGTTATATTAAGCTAAAAAGTCGCCTTTTCTACTAAGCGAGTTGTGCATTCAAAGAAGTTGTTTGTGTTTTTTGTTTTGTGCGAGTTAAGTGGAATAGTACAAAGCGAGTTGAGTGAAAAGCATCAAAGACAAGCGTAAGCGACACATAATTTAAGGGAGTTGACACCTTATCACGAGTTGTCCACTTATCGTTTTGGCGTTTAAGCTAGTTGACACTTTAAGCGAGTTGACACTTTGGCGAGTTGACACTTTATCACGAGTTGTCCCTTATGCGTTTGGCGTTTAAGCGAGTTGACACTTTAAGCTAGTTGACACTTTATCACGGTGGTCCCTTATGCGTTTTGACATGTATGCGGTTTGAGCCTATGCGAGTTGTTGACTTTTCTCGATGCGGTTTGTTGACTTTCTCATCAAAACTTCAAGCGATCATAACTTTTGAACCGTAACTCCGTTTTCGACATTCTACCCATCAAAGCGATCGTGAGAATGAGGAGAATAGCATACCCAAGAAACTAAAGTTGATTGGGTCAACCTTGAGGCCTAAATCCGCTCGAGCGGAAGTTATTGAGGTTTTAAGTTGTCGGACCAAATTTTCACCAACTTTTCATCACAATAAGCATGCTTAATCATCATCAATCACAACTCCTTTATCGTTGAATCAATCATACATCAACTTTATCACTAATACTTCATCAATGGCTACTCAACAAGACATTCATGCGATCGATCTTTGAAAATCGTCCTCTATCTTTGGAAAAAGGTGGATATCTTCAATGGACAAATCGAATGCTCCGCTACATCAAAACCAAACCTAATGGAAAAGCGATGATTCAATCCATTGCGAATGGACCCTTCAAGCCTCGACAAGTCAAGATCACGGAATTCCTAATGCAACACCTCCTGTCCCGCCATCTTTTCGTGATCAAGATGAATCGAATACTGCGAGGATAAAGAAGCGGATCGAGGCGGATGACATGGCAATTCACATTATCAAGCGGGATTACCAAGAGACATCTTTCTTCTTTGTTGATAGGCGTAGCTGGACAACGGGACATGGAGAACAAGCGCTAGCCGAATGGGAGAAGTTTACATCTACTCGAGAGAATCCATTGAATATTACTATGGAAGGTTTTGCACTTTGATGAATGAGCTTATCGAAACAAGTTGACACCGAGAAATATCGTGAGTAACATCAAATTCATCAACAATCTTCAAGAAGAATGGGGCGTTATGTCACTATTGTCAACCAAACAAAGGACTTACATCAGTGAATTTTGATCGATTTCACAATTTTTGAAACAAAATCAAAGTGAAGCGATGAAGTTAGGAAAGAAAGAATGGCCAAGAATCATGATCCTTGGCACTAATTGCAAAGACATAAACTCACGTGAACTCACATCAACAACCTTCATCATCATCTTCCTCCAACAACAACAACTTGCGACAATACATTACACCACCACAACTTTGTCATCCTCGACAACAATTTTACCCTTTTGAACATCAGTCATTCAACAACAACGATTATCCACAATACGGGATCCGGGAATCGCGATATTGAAGAATTTGAACAAGCAGGCGTTGTCTAATGCATTAAGCTTATTTGACTAAAGTATTCAAAGGGCGCTATTCACTCCAACTAACAACAACCAAAGTTTCTTCAAACACTGCATAGAGACAAATTGCTCAACGGGTTTGAATATGGGTCATCAAGGACAAGTGGTTGGAGTTATTGGGAATTAATAGGGATATACTCTTGGATTTCACATGGGTAATCGAGAATATCTTGAATCTGGTCAATATCTGAAATCGGCGGTTTAGTATCGAAGTGTCGGTTGGGTCGACATGTTGTGTCGGATGGGTGGAATGTTGTGAAGCGAGCGATGGGTGTCTGAATGGGAATGTTGCGACTTGATCATTGGGAATTATGGAAATGTGAATCGGGTTAATCGGGTTACGTGTTACAAGCTGTCGAGTGGGTCGCATTGCAAGGAATTGTCGACTAAGCGAAAAAGAAGAATTGCATATCTTCATAAAGCATTGATGTTGGTACAAAAGGCGAGCGGGGATGCGATTGAGTGCGGGAACATGACTTTGTAGCAATTATGGATGAATTGGAAGACGAGAAGATATCAATGCTGCATCTTCATGGAAAATCTTGAGGAGGCTAAGTACTACTTGATTACACACCCCTGTTTTATGGCTTGATGCATTATCACGAGGTACCAATCAGCGATCCATGCTATAACAATGTCATATTTGATGTGTTTACACATGCGAACAACGATGCAGTGACACCGGCACCTACCATGATACATACTTGGACAATTCGAGGTTGTAGCAATACTAACTCGAAAATCAGGATGTAGATCCTAGTGAAGGCTTTGTGGCGCAAAATCACGGGCGATGAGGAAACATGTGTTTTATTTGAAACATTAATCAATAATTGTGGCATTGAAATTGAGAAAGTTAAAACGGTCAATCGCGAAGTTAAGGCCGCGAATGATAAATTGACCACTGAGCTTGAGAGGTACAAGGAGAATGCAAAAGCTTTTGAAATTTCACAAAAACAACGAGTCAGAATTAGAAATTGGTTATCGAAATTCCGTTTTAAGAGAAAAACAATTGCAAATTAAGTATAACACACTTGATGTTAATTTGAACTTAAAAATAAAAACTTTAAACGAAGAAATTTCTGATCTTAAAACCAACTTTCTAAACAAAAAGCAACTTATTACGATCTTGAAAAGAGAAGAAAGCAGTTGATTCGAGACTTTCAATCTGAGAAAATTCTCTTCTTGATGAAATTCTTGATAAAAATGAAAAAGCAACAAATTAGAAAATTTGCTTGTTACAACGGGTCATTCATTCAAAACAACCAATATGTTAATGAATCAAACTAATCCATATTATCATACTAGCATAAAAATGGCTCTTGGTAACAAACCTCCTTATGCTCAAGAAAGCTCGGAAAAATCGAATGTGTTGAATAATGGAAAACCTTTGCATGAACCCATAAATGTTTGTGATTCTTATGAAGCGTTAGAACTAGCTGATGAGAGTAGATCAAAAATGAAACAAAAGAATCCAGAAATCAAACCAATTGATTACAACAAATGGAACAAAATATCGGAATTAATTTTGTCCTCGAAAAGAAAAGTCAAAGTTTTCCATACACCAAGTGTTTGGACAAAGTCAAATCGGTTTCAAAACAGTTTGAGAACCGTAGTTGTTTCCAAATCTCTTTGAACATAGAACAAATGTCTTGAAACAATCCTTTTAAAACAAGTGATGCTAGAAGCATTTTAGATGATGTTAAGACTAGAATTGGGCAACAACAAATTATTAAATCGAAAATAAGCAGTACTAACAAATGGTTTTCTAGTTTTGATGATGAAATGAAAAGGTTTTGAAACTCATATTGCCACTCTGCTAAATAACATCTGTGCGAGGGTAATACATTTTGAACAAGCATTTTTAGAAGAAACATGTGACTTTGTCAAGGACCATAAATCTCTGGTAAAGAAATCTAATGAATGTTTTGAACACATCAAAGTTTTGGAAATTTTGAATGATTCTCTCCTTGAAGATGTTTTGTGTACCGATATTATGTCCATTGTTTTACAAACATACTCTCTTGAAGACCATGAAAGACTCCAGTCTGAGACCTCCGAAATTGTTTCAAAACATGAAAAAGCTCTTGAAAAACTTGAAAAGGAAAATGTCTCATATTTTAAACAAGTTGATCGAAAAACGAGGAATGCAAGTATGACAAAGCGTGGTATGGCGTGCCTACAAGGACATGAAAGAGCAAAATGATCTCTTGAGGCTCGGTGGAATGTCAAAAGGAAAGGTTGTGGATACTAAGATTGCAAAACCATTGGTAGAGGAAAGCAAATATTCCCAAACCGGTTTTCAAACCTAAAATGTCTATTTCTCGGCCTCCTCCAAAGTCAATGAGAAAAATGATTTGTCAAAACCAGTCGCTCCACCTTGCCTAAGCTAAAATAAAAGATTGTTGAAAATGAAGCGATTATCGAGAACCAAAGTTTTGCTTTGGCCTTTTTAAGATGAGTACCACTAATAAATGCCTCACATCTAAAACATATGGAACAAAGCGACATAAGTTTAGACAAGCACTCTAAAGAGACTAGGAAAGCTGAAACCACTTCTATTGATAAAAATGTGAATCTAATCGTGTGCCTTACCTTCTACAGGACTAGATAGCACCTCTAGAGCATCGAGACTAAAGCCTAGGAGCAATACAAGGAACAATAGAGTCTAGCACGCCTCTAGAGTAGTAGCTTGAATAATGAGAAGAAAGTAGAAGAACACCCTAGAAATTTACACGCTTTGTAGTAAGAAAGACATTTCATCACAGATGTAATGAACCTATGAAATCTGCTAAGTTTAATGTATGTGTTGAATCATTTATGTAACTTGCAAGAAATCATTAATTAATGTCACGATGATTGTGTTTCTAAGAATGAGAATGTTAAGCTGTTCAAAGAGCGTTCCAAAAAGACCTTATGCTAAACCATTAGGAACAATAGTTGCAAGATTTAGGTCTTACACTATTGATAAAGCATAGTCTTTACTTTAAGGATGATATTTGAAACCAACGGTAGAATTTTACACTCCAGTGGAAGAATGAGTGATAAACCAGTATACCCAGTGAAAACTTCTATGAGTGTGATCGAGGATTGTACCTCTAACGAAAGGAACCAAAATCAAAGCGGTTTCCAAAACTTCTCCTTTGTATTTGGCGAGTTATCGAAATATGTCTTTGGATCGTCGACTCGGGTTGCTCCAAGCACATGGCCAGGAATCTGAAAGGCTGCGATCAATTTAAATACGGAAATTCATGGGGCTATGCGCTTTGGAAATGATCATGTAGCTATCATGGGTTATGGAGATCTACCTTTTGAAATTATTCGATCACTCGAGTTTACTATGTCGAAGGGTTGGGACATAATTTGTTTCGATCAGGCGATTCGTGATGCAGATTTAGAGGTTGCATTTAGGAGAAATTCATGCTTCGTTAGAAACTTGGATAGCCTTTCTCTCTAATTGGGAATCGTGATACAAACTTGTATGCTATCGACATAAATCAAATGGCCTCTTCATCACCAATATGTCTTATGACACGAGCATACGGAACAAAGTCTGGTTGTGGCATAGAAGGTTATCTCATCTCAATTTGACACTATCAACAAACTTGCCAAAGACAACATCGTCAGCGGACTTCCAAAGTTCAAATACACAAGGATCGTTTATGTCCATCTTGCAAACAAGGTAAAAGCAAAAGAGCATCATATAAAACCAAACCCGTACCGAGTTCGGAGCAAAGTTACATATGTTGCACATGG
Source organism: Chrysanthemum lavandulifolium (assembly GCA_022545495.1). Classification (NCBI taxonomy): domain Eukaryota; kingdom Viridiplantae; phylum Streptophyta; class Magnoliopsida; order Asterales; family Asteraceae; genus Chrysanthemum; species Chrysanthemum lavandulifolium. The sequence continues at coordinate 92,284,796 of CM040245.1, read as the reverse complement.
ACTTATGTGGCCCAATGAGAGTTGAAAGCATAAGCGGAAAAAGTATATTCTTGTTATCGTTGATGACTATTCAAGATATACATGGGTTAAGTTTACGAGGTCAAAATGACAAAGCACCAAGCATCATCATCACCTTTACGGGCTTATTTAAGTACTTCTACAAGCTCCGGTAAGGATTGTGAGCGAACAACGTACGAATTTACAAATCGGAGTTAAGAACTTATTTTGAAGATGTTGGAATCTCACTGGACATCGATTATTAGAACTCCATGAGAATGGGGTAGTTGAAGAAGAAATAGAACTCTTGTGGGAAATTGCTTTCGCACAATGCTCATTTATTCTAGTGCACCGTTATTTTATGGGTGATGTTGTTGCCTGACTTGTTTCTCTCGAACCGATCCCTAATCCATCAAGATTCAATAAAACCCCATATGAGCTAGTGAACAACAGAAAACTGGTATCTCTTACCTTTACGTGTTTGGTGCTCTATGCTATCAACGAACAACGAGAAGATCTAGGAAGCTGAAAGCTAAAGGTGATATTGGAATCTTCATTGGATACTCGAGATAACTCGAGGGCATTCGAGGTGTATAACGGAAGAACTAGGAGGATCATGGAGCGATGAATGTAAATTTTGATGAAATTTCACGGATGGCTTACGAGACTCGCTCTAGAACCAGCGCTAATCGATGGCTTCTAATCAAAGCAGTTAGGACCCGCTTTAACAGACGACTTACGGATACATCGATTCGGGACTCATACCTCATAGAGCTCCATCAACCTTTGCGACACACTTTAGAACAAGAATGGGAGAATTTCTTGAGTTAATGTTCGATGAATACTATGGTGGAACTTTGACAAATGCATCAAACCATCATTCCGTTGTACCCGCTCAAAATCATCCACCACAACCATCGGAAGATGCATCTACAGCGGTCGAAACCAATGCCAACTCCATCAACATCATCTACATCAACTTGACCAAATCCTATTCTTGGCTGATTGACAGCGGTTGATGAGCAAAACCAAACCATATCATTTCAAGAAGAACCAACTCAAAACCAAAAGCGATGCAACGTTAGATGAAGGCGTATGTTAGGAATTGGAAATTCCGTAAGTAAAATATCAGTCACCCCAAATATTGTCTAGCATATATTAGCTCGTGAGCGTGTCATTTGTTATGTTATTTATCGGTTTATTAGTTAGTCATTAGTTTAGTTTAGTATAGTGTAACACCAGTGGAGGAAGGACGGGTCTTTACCCACTGTATGCACGATCCCGGGCCGATGGGAGGTCGTGTATTGTGTAACTATAAATACCCCTTCCATCCATGGAAAGGTGGAGCTTTCAATCTAACCTTTCAATATTTTGTTCTACAAGTCTCTGCGAAACTCCCTCTCTCTCTACTCTCTCTCTAATTGATAACATGTATTTTGATCATCCAAGACCACCGAATCATCAACACAATAAATATATCGATCTTCTGGTTGGCATGGAGCCTAGGTTTGGTTGTATTGATGATTTATATGGTTGTTTACAGTTCGGTTTGTGTTGTTGATAAATGGTTTTAAATTGTTTTATAAAGGTCTCTTGATTCTTGTCAAAACTATTTTGGTACTTTTGTTAAGCAGGTTTTACATGTTTTGTTGTATCCTCTTTATTGGTTTACACAAATTAAAAATTTATCATATGGTCTATTCTTGGTATTATGTGGTTTGTGTATCCTTATTTTGGTCCAAGCTATTACAGTCTATCATGGTTTTCACACTGTTTTGTGTCAATGGTGTCCATACTCGTATCTCATTTTTATGAATTTGTACCATAAGCGGTGAAGATAAGTGGTCATTGGGTATTATCAGCGTGGTCATATTGGGTCCAATCTTGATGTATTTCATATGCGGTCTTATGGGTTAAATGTATGTCCTTTTAAGCTTTTACGGGTTTTGTCTTGGTGAAAAATTTGGTCATTTGCTTCTTAATAGCGACTTGACAATCATGTCGTGACTTGACTCAAAAATAGCGACTTGTGATGATTAAATCTGTTTTAGCGACTTGTGTCAAAATAGCTACTTGTCTCACCTCTAGCGACTTGACTATTGAGTCAACGATCGAGCGACTTGATTTGAAAAGCGGGTAGCAACTTGGTTTGAAAAATTGGGTGGCGACTTGGTTTGAAAAAATAGGTAGCGACTTGGTTTGAAAAATTGGGTGGCGACTTGATTTGTAAAATGGGTGGCGACTTGGCTTATGACTCTATTACGACATAGGCGAAATGAAGAAGAAGATTCATCCTTGACCTCGACCACAATATTTCCATTTACTTAAAACACCATGTCTAGACCTCAAGTCTACCATCATTGGTCCAAGAAAACATGAACAAAGAACAAAATTGATCCATCAACAAAATCCAACATCACAACTTCAACAACAACTCTAACCTATCCATCAACACTCATTACGGAAAAATTGATTTGTTGTAAAACAAAGTTACCACTTTGCCTACATCCTTCATCATAAGAAAGTATTTGCAATGATTTCAAAATCTCGGATCTAGTACTTTCGTTGTTCTATCATATCATCTTGACACTTATTGGTCATTTTGAAAGTAAGAGAATCATCATCAACCCATTGTTAAAGCTTAACTCAATGTTTATTCGAATAACCAAAGTTAGACAAAAGCGTTGTTTTCATCTCACCTTTATTGGATTAAAGAAAAATAGGGATCTCGAATTTTCATGTGAATATCAATTAAATATGATTATTGAAAATCTTTTCTCACATGATTATTTCATCATCGATCCGTGTTTACATTGTTTGATTTAGTCTCATGATTATTTAAGACCAATCAAACCCCAACAAATATTTCACTATCCGAACACAAAATAAGGTGTATAACAAGTGTGTTATAACCTTGTCCCTTGATTGGTTGTGACTCAATAACTACTACAAAGGAACAAAATTAAAACCTACTTGTGAACCTTTGTGAGTTATTGAAATCGTGACTTAACAAGCCATCTACTGTAGGCGTTTATGATTGTACTCGAGCCAACCACATGGCGAGTTAGTTATTGTCTCTTTTACGGTACTTGAATGATGAAGCCTTTGCTTGATATATGTTTGATGTGTCATTACGTGGTTGTGAAGGAGGCGGTGAACTAGAGAGATATGGTTAAGTGAGTATGATTTGGGTTTGACATATATGTGATAAGAGGCGGATTTTTAAGTGGTATGTGGGATTAGGGTTTGTTGGGATATTAACTGATGGGGGCGTTTGATTGTGAGAAATATTAGGGTTTGGAGTGATTTAATGAGTGTTATATACCCATAAGTTTAGGGTTAGAAGGTGTATGGATTGGGTCAGCTAGAAGTCTAATTGGCCAACCGGTGGTTATTACTCTTTGTCTTGGGCCAGCCTTATTGAATTTGAACGTTTTAGCAGGTGGGTCTGTAAATTGGCTCGAAAGTTTTTTCCTTTGTAGACTAATGGATTGAAAATTTCGTCTTGAGCTCTACGTTGATATTTCTCAAAACAATTAGTTTGATGAGACGTTGGTAAAAATGATTTGTGCTATCCGAATTTACACGATCTCAAAATATTGACACATATGTGTTGATATTTCTCGAGAATGAATGGTATGTCAATAAGTACAACCGGATATGGGCTTGGATTGACCATATGAGGATTATTTTTGTTTAAATGCAGTGCGACTTGAATTGAATCCGGTGTTTATGGTTGTGAGATGGATCGGGCATCGATTATTACAAGTAACCAATCTTAGGTTTGTACACATGATTGAGTTGGATGGGTTTTCAAGATTTGGATTATTTGTGACTTGGATAAAATAAGATTTTATGATGAAACTTGTTGAGTTATGCAATTCAATACTTTGGTTCATGCATTTTCACGAAGGTAATATATCACGGCTTGGATTGTTATTGGAACTAAGTTGACTACGGGGTTGTTTGGACGGTATTTCTTATTCGGATTTAATGTGAGGTTTTCGGGCACATTTACTTATTTCGTCTTCTTTCTTTCTACCCTTCGCGAAGATGACTTGTTTGGGCGTTTATAGAGGTGATAAAGACTTGGCTATTTAGTTACGGTTGTGATTCTTTCTCGCTTAACCCCAGCGTAATTATCACTTGATGTCTCATGCAGATTGAGAATACGTCAAGAGGTTTTGTAAATTGGGTACTTGTTTCTTTTCTAGGGACTAGTACAAGCTTAAGTAACAAATCACGGGAACTCTACTTCATGATCAAGTTTGGAATATCGGGTTTACTTCACCAAGTGGTCTGACAATAGCCATCAGATTATGTGGAAAATGTGTTTACCAATGTGTTGATGTTGGAAAATGAATCGTTGATGAACATTGTATGTTCTCCTAAAGCAGATATTCACGAAACCAAATTTGTCATAACACATTCAAGCTTACATTGTATACGGTTTTGTCTTGATTTTGTAAAATCCATGAAAGAACCTATTTCTCGGTTTAAATCATAGACTTGTAAAATCCGTGACAATGGAAACATCACAGTATTAGTAAAGTGCATTTAGGATCTATCTTACGGTTTATTCTTGGTTTTGTAAAATCCATGAAAGAATCTATTTTTGGTTAAAACCATAGAGTTGTAAAATCCGTAATGATGGAACCATCACAGAGAAAAGGAAAGTGTATTTGGGAACTTTTACGATCTTGGTGCTCTGGTTTACGCTTCAAAGAAGGGATAAAGGATGTACTTCATGAATTGGGTGTGTGTTTGGGTTGTCTTCATGGCGGTATGGTTATTACATGGTTTTACGGGGTTATGTGCTTTTAACCATGGTCGGGATGAAACCATTATCATAGTTCATAAAAGCGTCAAAGGAGGCTAGATTTGAGCTTTTAATCGGAAGATGTGACACGGAGTTAATTCACTATTATTTATTTGAGGTTGAAGTGAAATATCACGGCGAGTGTACTTAGTATCTGAAGGTATCGGGATGGATGGATGAAGATTCTTCAAGATCCTTGTTCAAGCTTATCATTAAAAGCGAAGACTTGGAAATCTAGTTATTGTTGGGTGTCTTTACCTTTTCTTTTACCACTTGGGGAATTGGGCTCATATCACCACAAAATAACTATCACTTCTGAGATTACGTTGTAGTGCTCGATGTCACATTCAATTGTGGATTTTCAAGAGGTGATGTCGTCTTATACTTGATGGTTGGTTGGTTGAAGAGTATAGAGTACATAGAGTACTTAGAGATGCTAATGGAAATCGGCACCGCTCTTTGTTACATATGTGCAAGTTTAAGTCACGAGTTTGGGGTAGTTTACTTGAGGTCAAATTCATCATATTAGTTTTCTCCATCGGTTGTCACGACAAAGAGCCTCTGAGAATGATAATGGGGTTGATTACATGTTTTCTAAGAGACATGAAAGAGAGATTATGATGTATCAACACAGCAGTTCATGCCTCGTACTCTAAAGAAAAGAAATGTATGCGTTTCGGTGCGCATTATCTTCGAAGAAGAGAAACCTTCTTATGACGTATGAACACATCGGTTCATGCCTCGTACTCTAAAGAAAAGAAAAGTGTGCGTGTCGATTGCGCTTTATCTTACGAAGAGAAATCTTCTTATTATGACCATTCTCATCAACATGCTTCATACTTTTTCCATGTGCTTCATCATCAGTGAATCGGACTCTGTTTATTGTTTTCTTATTCCACTTGCTCAACTATAATGACGATGGCAACATCATGAGCTAATTTTGCGGTGGAGAAGTGTGAATAGACTACATTGTTGAAGATATTCACTTATTCAATCAAGAATGGCAACCGTATGCAATTCTTGAGGGAGAAAAGTGTGAATTCTTTGCATGGTTGATTGATATTTGAGAATAAAGGTCAAACGGCTCCAAACTCATGTAAGAACCGAGCTTCTTATCGGGTCATCTTCATGGAGTTTTCTACTAAGAGTCGTTGGTTGACATCTTCTTTCAGTTGATGAGTTTATCGACAAAATGCTTCCGGTTAATGCTTCGTATACATCAACATGATGATTCCGAACAATCTCTTTGTTCTTGTTTGATGTGATTGGTATTTTGGTGTTACCATCTTGTGTGTTCGTTGCGGCGATTCTTTGATTTCCTTGATGAACATCTTTACATTCTTGTTTGATTGGGAGGATTTTTAGTTAGAGTTTGCAAGATGTAAGTTAATTGGGATGCTTTTGGTGAGATGCTTTTTGGTGTGAGTTGAAGATGTTAACTATCTATTCCCCAATGAACAATCTTTAAGAAGGTCGAGTCTGATCGGTTCTACATTCTACGCTACATGTTAGAAGACTTAAAGGCGAGTTGCATTTGATTATCAAAGACTTCTTAATATGGGCATTTATCAAGCAGTTGTCGGTTTAGGGAGAGCACTAATTGGGGAGAGTGATATGATGAATTTAATCCCCAATTAGACTTGCTCGCATTATTAACATGTTGATTCTCACAAAGACTTCAAGCGATCTTCTCAGCAGATTTCAAGTATTTGGGCTTATAATGTTTTCTTGATTACGAGTGTCAAAACCGGCAAGGGGAAGGAGACAAGCATCTAAGCGAGTAAACTTGATGAACTTAATTCTTCTAAGTGATTGAAGATAACCGGGAAGACAAATGTTACTACCATGAGAGAAACTTAAGGTTTGACTCATGGCGAGTAAACTTGATGAACTTAACTCTTCTAAGTGATTGAAGATATCCGGGAAAGCGAATGTCATGACCGTAGAAACTCAAGGTTTTACTCATCAAGGCGTTTAGTGTCCTTATTCCAACTATGTGGGGAAGAGATGTTAGAAAGTTTACGAAGATAAAAGAGGTTCACAAGTACGACATATTCGGGGAAGATAAATGTGTAACATGAGGAGGTGTTATCGATTATTCACTCGTTGGGAATGTGTGTACTTGTTCTTGAGCTTCATACACATTCATCGAGGGCGAAAGATGTGAACATAGGGAGGTGTTCTTCATTACCCTCATGATGTGTATTAGGGAGAGTTCTTGGGTATTGGTGTACTTGGTTTCTTGAGCTTCATACATTCATCATGGACGAAAGATGTGAACATAGGGAGGTGTTCTTCATTACCCTCATGATGTGTATTCGGAGAGTTCTTGAGCATTATACAAAGAGGCCAGGCGCATCAATTCAACTACTTGGGGAATTGTTCTCTTGACACCTTTTGGAATGGATCGCTTCAGACTTCAGTGGAAAAGGAATTTGAGAAGATTAGTTAATGTGGGATGATACGTTGTTGTTGTTCTATTGGATGATATAACCTCGAACGAAGAATCACGATGATTATTCTTAAAAAGAGCAGCAGGATCAATGATAATGGTGTGCTTCTTGGTGCACCTAGCTAATGGAAGCTTGAAAGAAAGCTTTAAATCTGCTCAGCTAAATAATTTTCGGTTTGGGGGGAAGCTACCAAAGTCTCACTTTCAGTCGGTTCAATTTCTCTCTTATATTCAAGAGCCTTGGAAGCTTTGGTGGTGAATGTTTAAGAGATGATGACTTCTATCTTCTACAGAGGGCATTCGATATCCTTATCTCGGTACTCGTATCATCATCTTCTTTTCTTGTATCATCTACTCTATCTTTGTATATATTTATCTCAAAACAAAATACAAAATTATAAAACCGACCAAAACAAAATAGAAAAATATAAAACCTTCAAAACCCATAAAAATCGGAAAATTTAAAAAATACCAAAATATGGTTTTCTATGACATGTCTTACAGTATCGATAACATCTGCGGTCTTAGAAATGTCATTCAATAATGGCACGGGACCATAGATGAAGTTCGAGCATGAGGTGTAAATATTCTTTTCTAAACATGTCTAAAAATATGGTTTCTGATTATTTGATTATAACCGGGCTTCAAATGATGGCTTGCTATTATTTACGATAGCAACCCGCACTTCAAAGAGGAAAGTGTTGCGCTAAACCAATTTTCAAATATTTTGTGCACTTATCCTAAAACAAAATGAGGAAAGTATGTCGAAGGACTCTTGTTCCTAAACAAATATTTTCCTTAACATTCTTGAGAAAAATATTTGTTGTGTTTCAAAATAAGTGGTAAATGAGTTGCATGAAAATCAATCGATGTCGGAGTTTTCATAAATTTGCAAACTCAATCAATGACTTCGCTTTTAATCTTTTCATAAATTGAGTCATTAATTGAGGGGATAATGTTTTCAAATCCATATCATCTAACATGCTTTCTTTATTATCCTAAATGCTTAAGCGAAAATGATGTTAACCTCGTTGAAGGACTAGGTGCCTAGGATATGAGTGTTAGGATTTGATGATTAGAGTTTGATGAACTCATTATTCCCATACCTTATATGATCGATTGATATGTTGAATTGACTTTTATTAGTCGATTTACGTGTTGGGTGATGTCGACCACCATATATTTGTATGTGTTCACTAACATATGCGGTATATTGGTATATAAGAATGTTCGATCCGGATCCCACAAATGAAGTTGATTGGATGCGAAAGGAAATGGTAACTATATCTTGGGTTGACAAATGAAGAAGCGGACTTAATTGGACTTCCATGTAGAGTTGGCATAAATGCAGCGTAAGAGGTCTCCTTGCATCGTTGAGATGGTTTTCTTAGTGATTGAAGAAAGCGGGCTTAATTTGACCTCGGTTGGCATTAAAATGCAGCGTAAGAAGTCTCCTTGCATCGTGAGACGGTTTTCTTCGACCCTACGGCAACAACGAGCTTTTCAACCACAACATATCTTTATGCGGGATAATAGTTATGATACCATTTTTAAATACAATTTTCAAATAATATTGTTTTGAAAAATGGAAAATATTGGTTTTGAAAATATATTGGACTTAAATTTGAAAATCACGGACTTCATTTTATCAAAACATAAGTCACTCAATAAATCGACTACGGTCATCGATTGAGGGGAGAATGATTTAAAATATATTATTTTCAAACAATATTTCTTCATAAAAGTCAACATACAACATAAAGTGGTGATCTAAAGATTTAATGTTATGTTAAGGTATGATTTTTCTTTTGATTCAAGGTCTTTCAAAATGAAATTTTTACATTCTTGTTTGATTGTGAAATTATTTTATTTTACTTAAAGATCTCTTAAAACATCATACCTGACACTAACAATCTTTAATGTCTATAATTGGTCCTTATCTGTCATTTTTCAAAATTAAATCTTGCCACGTCTTTCCCCAAAATTTTCTAAATGATTTAAATCTTTTGGGATCACAAATCTCAAATGGTTTGAAATTTTTGATCGGGGGAGAGATCGTGATTTAAATATCTTATCTGTTTAAATGGAATTGGTTTTAGTCCTTTATAGGCACTCCTGCCTCCATGTGCCAAACGATTTCAAATATACAATGCACATGTTGAGGAGGAGGATTTATCCAAAAACAAGATGAGTATTTAAACCAGGCACATATTCTCCCATGTTTTATAAACCTAATTAAATCACTTGAGATCCAAAATCTCAATGGGTTTGATATTTTTGATCGGGGGAGAATTTGTGATTTAATAATGAAATTTGACAAATGATGATCGATTTGATGAAAATGTGCAGGCTGCTCTCTCATATGTGCTAAATGCTTTCAAATCTCGAAGCACATATTGAGGGGGAGCAAATGGTTTTCTAAATGGTTTTTGTAATCATGGATGTGCTTCAAATGAACTCTTGCCTCTATGTGATAAAATGATTTTCAAATATCCAACTTTTACATATTGAGGAGATTTTACCAAGAAAATCAAATGGCTTTTCTATGAAAATAGTGATCAAAGAAAATATTTCAAAGTCCTTTTGCCTCCATGTGCTAAACAATTTCTAAATCATATGCACATGTTGAGGAGGTTTTCTAAATGATCAAAACTATTAAGGTACAAAATGCTTTGATCTCGTATCACAAGTACCTTGATTGTTTTTCAAATGATTTTCAATTGGTTTCAAGGAAGAATGAACTGTGCCAAAGACCGACCATTTTACTTTATGTATGGAGTTATAAGGATGGTGAGGTTAGGTATTAGTTCCACGATCCGCGAGCAGGAGGGATCTACCGAGGACGATCCACTAGATAGTGTAGAGTCCTTGGGTATATTGAAAAAGGAGAAAAGTGAGATATGGGAAGAGTGCGGGTGAGAGGCAGGCTAATCTTGGAATAAACCCAACAAGGTTCTAGTTATGAAGTCTCGGTAAGCTTGAAGGGATGAAGAATGAAAAGAATTGGAATGTAAAGGGTGAAAAGAAATAGCCCTCAAATAATTCAACCTTAGGCGAGAAACCGGGTTCAATACATATCTTTTTGGTTGTTACCAAGGTAACACTTGGTATTGAAGACAAGGCGTCATGGACCCGATGGCGCATTGCACTAAACTTTCAAGCTACTCAAGTTCCTCTTAAAAGGGTTTGTTTCATTCTCGGGAACCAACATTATCTATCGACTTTCTTAAGATTGTTGATATTGAAGAAGAGACCCTCTCACTAGTCTACGGCATAGGAACCAAATGTGCACTATTGAGTCTAGAGCCAAGAGATCATCCACTATATCTCAATAGGACACAAAATTAATGAAGACTTGCGTCTGCATGCCAAAACCGTCAAGTTTTCTCACTCAAGTCGGCCACTTGTGAATGGCAGGCCGTAACAAACTTAAAGCAGTTCGGAACAGACTTAATGAAGATCGAGGGAGTATAGGTTTTCCAGGTCGTTATGTCCCATGAGCTATCGAAGAATCACCAAACGAATAGTGATCGAGAGATTTGAGCGGGAAGAGGATTTGAATTATTATAGCTACGGAAAAAGTACATAAACTACAAGGGCTTAAATGCAAATTAAAGAAAATTAAAAGATAAAAATATTAAATAAACGCTATCACTATTTTTAAAATGATGTTTTGTTTTATGTTTTTTATAAAACTTAATTTAAAACTACTATGACGTCTGAATAAAATGTGAAACTTAAGCGTTATAAATCCTAAAAATATGAAAATGACATTTTTACAAACCTAATGATAAAGAAAATATATAGAAAAGAAAATTATTTTTACAACTATTATTCTAATTATTATTAATTAAAAACTATTTTAACTATTTAATAATTACCTAAAATACAAGAAAATAGGAAATAAAGCTAGAAAAATAAAATTATGACTTAGAAAAATCTAAAATATCAAAAGAGAATTTTCAAAACTAAATTTATATTTTTGAATATTTTGTATTTTTTAGGAATTAAAACTATTTAAAACTACTTAAATTACTTAAAATACAAATTTAACTAAGAAAAATATGGAAAAATATTTTTTGACTTTTATATTTATCTTAACTTAAGAAAAATGAAAAATTATTTTTTGAAACTTTTACGAATTTTTGTATTAAATGCTATTTAAAATGCTTAAAACTAATTAAAATCAAGAAAAATACCAAACGACTAGGAAAATTTGAAAAATTCAAGATAAGCTTAAAATAATATAAGGAATCTAGGAAAATGGAAAAACATGTGCTTGTGTGGAGAATTTGAAAGCGATGTGCAAAGTGCTTATGAAATAAGCACTTGGATAAACTAAAGGGACAAAACAAGCACCAAACGATACAAGCTAAAATATGCTAAAGAACTATAAAGCAACTGAAATCAACAAGCCATAACCACTGGATTGCAAGATACCAAGATTTGGCTTATTTGAGTTTAAGCACAAAAACAGTTTTGGGTGGTCTACTTTGAGCCAAAGAATAAGCACTCAAATAAGCTAGAAACCAAAAACAAAATAAGGAGACCTAAACTAGACCTAGCTGGGACCTTGTAAACCAAAGTGGAGACCTAGATGAGCTCAAATGAGCTTTGCACAAGCTCTGCAAAACTGCATAAACCCTATGCGGACTTAATGCCTGCACAGGGCATTTAGTCCCATTTGACAAGCTCATATGAAGCTTCTAAAATTTGATAAAATCGAAAAAATGCTAATAAGAAACAAGACCGGTGAAGTATTTGAACCCACAATTTCACTTAGATTGGCTCGAAATGAGTCCATGAAAATTCCTTCTAGGTTGGATGGCGGAATTTTGCATTTTTGACTTTTGAAACAAACATGAAAAGTTGACTTTAATGAGATTTGATCTAGATTTAAGGATTGAAATAGATGTATAATGATGAAATGAAGCTAATGTAATCTAACTTTATGGATTTTAAGCACAAAATGAGCTTTTGATCTTGTAAAAACTCAGCAGACAAGCTTTAAGGCGAATAATGTATGATGTTGACTTTAAGGTTTTGCGAGCACAAGTTATGACTAGAATGAGTTCAATAGGACTACTAAAGCTTGAAACAGCAAGAACCTATCAACGCAATAACCTTAAAGGCAGTTATGCGGCAATTCCAAACACCCTTATATTATTTTTTGCAAGAAAAATGAGATAACCAAAGATTTAGCTAAAGCAAACATTCAATGAGTTTAACTACTTTAATTATCATTAAATAGACAAGAATAAACTAGTGGTAACCACGGATACATGTACAAACAAGAATTTAAATTGACTTGAAATTGGAAAATGAAATATACTCACATGTGTCCGACTTATGCAGGCCAAAACCAAAACCAAGATCACATACTAAGCTATTTCCAACCCAATACCATTGCATCTACCATTATCCATTTCCCAAACCAATTTGCACAGTTTGACTTTTATTGACCAAAAGCCAAATTGCTTAAAATTGACTTGTGAGCTTATAGAAAGCTATAAAGCTTTAATTAACTTGTTTGAGCTCAAAAATAAGATACTAGAAGCTTGTACATGAAATTGAAATGAAATGTGCTTGATAATCATGAAAATTTGAGACTTATATGAAAACTTAGATTGATAATCAAAACACATTACAAGGATGTTTTAACTTAAATGTAATACATAGAACTTGAAATTACAACATTTGCATTAAACTAAGACATTTATTAAAAAACGACATTAAGAAAATTTTTAAAACTAACTACTCTTTTTCTTCTCTCTTCATCCTCTTTTATACTCCAACTCTCTTTCTTGTCTCTCTCGAGCTAATCCCACTTGGTTTTGGACCATTGGATGAGAAGAGTGAATGTTAGCCATTGATCATTTTTGGCGGGAAATGATTTTTTAACAGCTGTGGGTTGAGTGATGGGGTTGAAGGAGCATTAAATGCTATTGTATTGGTGTGGAGGTTGGAGGGGACAAAACATGGAGTAGGGGAGGCTAGAGGTGTTGGTGGCTGGAGAAAAGGTGTTGCAGACAGGATGGTCGGGGAAGGAGGAAAAAGGCGGGTAGGTTGGGCGGGGTGTTTGTTTGACTGGTTTGTTGACCAGAGGTTTTAATATAAAAGGGGGGGGTCACAAAACAGGGGGTCCAAATGGTAGAATGGCAGGGGTCACATGCATTATGACAAAGGTCCAAGTGTAAAGGTTTAAGGTTTGGTTTATAAAACAAGGACCTATGTTGCGATTTACGAAATTCAAGGACAGTGCCAAATGCCAAAGTTGATCCAAGGGACTAAAGTGACAAGCTTCCATAATACAAGGACCAAACTTGACATTTCAAATTTCAAGGGCCATTTTGCCAATTTTTAAACTTGGAGGACCAAACTTGTAATTTCTCAAAACTTTTGACATTTTTCACCAAAGGACTAATTTTGACAAGTTATGATTTTAAAAGGACCTTTGGTGATTTTTCTTTTGAAATTATGGCTCGGGGACTATTTCGACAATTTTGAAACTTGGGGGATGAAGCGCCAATTATGCAAACTTAGCTCATTTTTCATCGATTTTGAACATTTGCATACGAAACAATAGAATGCAATTTTGGAATATTTTAGTATTTTGATGCATTTACGAGCATTTTTAAGCGTTTTGCAGTTGATTGACTGAAAATGATGAGTATTTACACACTCATCTTTATTTCACACAATGTGGAAAGTAAGTATATATTTAGAGTCCTCGCATTATCCTTGTAGTATTGCGGAACATCGGGTGATATGTAAAATATTCACGATGAAGATGGAAATCCTTATAGAGCCAACATCAAACAAGCTCTTGGTAGGTGGCATGTGAGATCTTTTCTAAAGATCAAACTTGTGACAAGCTGGATAGAAACAATGGGCGATTCACTCTTGAATCAACCTTGGTCTAGAAATGAATTAATGAATAATTTTGGAAAAACCGTTCGATGTGCAAATCTTCTTTCTCTAGCGCATGAATGTGTATTCATATTTCATATTCAAAAGTATCTACGATTGAAAAATGCTTTTGGAAAAACCGTTCGATGTGCGAATCTCTTCTTTTATCTAGCACTTGAATGTACTCTTTTCAAATACAAAAAGTATTTTGATTGAAAATTGATCTTTCTCATAAAACCTTCGTCGTATTGCAAAACTCTTTCTTCAAGCAATACGCGGTTGTTTTCAAATCATTTTCATCGATGGTGAATCTCGGTCATTTGGTTCACTCACTCCGTGTTGTCTTCTTTGAGGCGTTCGGTTTGAGAACGGCTAGAGCACAGCGAAACCACTGTCAAGGAGATTCTTAGGAATCCTATCGATCCACAGGCGATGCTTGTCTTAGATCAGCGAGGAACCGTGGGCGTGTACCTCGATTCAACGAAAGTGATCAAAGACACTTCGTGTGTTTTATTCTTGTTGTTGTTTGCGGTACATTTGGACGGTTGCGGTTGATCGAGAATTGAGGAGTCAATCAAAGCCACATGCTCGCGACATCCAGCATAAATTGAAGAAATCATGGTGGTGCATATCTACGAACACAGCTCGGATATTTCTATACTATGTTCTGTTCTTATTCTTTGCGATATCTTGAACGATAAAAGTTTCCGCTACTCGATGGAAAGATGTCATGATTCAAAAGTGTGAGCGGTCGGTCCATAAGTCACAACTTCACATGATGGCAACACAATAAAGGGTGATCCGATTTATTGTGGCTGATGATCTCAATGAAGGCTTAAAGATCATCAAAGATGTGGATCAGTTAAAGGCCTCCATTGAAAGTACAAATCAATGCGGACTTTGAAGAATCGCTACTAAAGCACAAAGATTAAGAAAGTAAAGAATTCAAGTCTACGAGCTCAAGAACAATGTCAAAGAAAGAATTCTAGGATGCAAAATGTATTTCATGGGGTGACCTCCTTAGGGAGATTGTTAGGAATTGGAAATTCCATAAGTAAATGTCAGTGCTTTGAATATTGTCTAGCATATATTAGCTCGTGGCGTATCGTTTGTTATATTATTTATCGGTTTATTAGTTAGTTATTAGTTTAGTTTAGTATAGTGTAACCTTTGTGGAGGAAGGACGGGTCTTTACCTTTGTATATGCGATCCACGAGGCCGATGGGAGGTCGCGTGTTGTGTAACTATAAATACCCTTCCATCCATGGAAGGGTGGAGCTTCAATCTAACCTTTCAATATTTTGTTCTACAAGTCTCTACCAAGAAACTCCCTCTCTCTACTTTCTCTCTAATGGATAACATGTATTTTGATCATCCAAGACCACCCGAATCATCAACACAATAAATATATCGATCTTACAGCGTATTCGAAAACCCGTTTGCTCGGCATCGGTGAATCTTCTTCAAGCTTAAGAGAACCATCTAACTCGTATGTTTAACTTACGGTATCCTTCTACTCTAAAGTGGACAAAAGACCATCCAATTGAACAAGTTATTGGTGAACCTTCACGACCGACTCGAGACGAGATGCCAACTTGCCCTGGCTGCGACTTGTGCATTTACCTTTGCTCAATTAGCAATATCGAGCCAAAGAACATTCGAGAGCAATGGCGAACCCACATGGATAGAAGCAATGCGGGAGGAACTTCTCGATACCGTCTACATAACTCATGGGATCTAGTTCCCGGACCAATTGATATTCGTGTCATTGATCTCAAATAGTTATGGAAGAACAAAAGGATGAAGAGATGGTATCATTAGCAACAAAGCTCGTATTGTGGCCAAAAGATCTGAGACGGGAAGAAGGAATAGACTTTGAAGAGTCATTCGCCCCAATAGCTAGACTTGAAGCGATCGGGATATTCTTAGCCTATCGGCTCACAAAACATCACGGTTTATCGGATGGACATTAAGATTGCATTCTTGAATGGAACTACGAAAGAAGAAGTGTATGTGAGTCGGCGGAAGGCTTCATAGACATGGAACATCCGGACTCGTCTACAAACTCAAAAAGGCAATCTATGGTTTGAAACAAGCTCAAGGCGTGGTATGTGACTGTCCTCTTTCACGATTGAACAATTTCACCAAAGGCTGTTGATCCTACCTTGTTTACTCGAAAATATAACAATGACATTTTGATTGTTCGATTTACGTGGGCGACATCATTTTGGGTCCACGAATCGAATCTTTCAAAACATTTTGAAAATCTCATGAAAAGCAAATTTGAAATGTCCATGATGGGGAACTAAAGTTTTTCTTTGTTTACAAATACATCAATCCCTAAGTGGAATTTTTATTAATCAAGCTAAATATACAATTGAGATTTTGAAAAAACATGGTATGGATAATTGTGATTGGTTGGAACACCAATGGTAACTTCACCAAAATCGGATCCGATTTATTTGGGAAACCCATCGATCGGAAGAAATATCGACATGATTGGTTCTCTCATGTACCTCACTTTGCTAGTCGACCCGATATTCAATTTGATGTTTGCTTATTAGCACGGTTTGAGGCAAAGCCTACCGAACTTCACCTCAAAGAGGTTAAGCGGATCTTCGGTACTGAAGAAATCCATTCACATGGGACTTTGGTATCCGAAGGAATCGGATTTGATCTAATAAGCGTTTTCGGATCACGGACAACGCGGTGATCAAATTCTGACAAAAGTACATCGGGAGGGCACAATTTTTGGGTGAAAAGTTAGTCGGCTCGTCTTGAAGAAACAAGATTGCCACCCTATCAACGGCTGAGCGAATATGTGTCTCTATCTACGTGTTGTGCTCAAGTTCTATGGATGAGGACACAACTCACAGATTATAGCTTTACTTTCGATAAAATACCTATGTATTGTGACTTGAAAAGTGCCATAGCCATATCGTGCAATCTGTTCATCACTCAAAGACTAAGCACATTCGTGTCGCTACCACTTCATCAAAGACCCGTAGAAGATGGTACCGTTGAATTATTTTTCGTGAAGACAGTTACCAACTCATGGATCTATTTACTAAAGCCCTTCCAAAGAAAGGTTTGTGATTTAGTTCGACGAATTGGAATCACGAACCTAACCCTTGAGGAGTTAGAGCGTCTTCTCGAATCTTCTTGAAAATGATTTTCCAAAAAGCTTACGTTGTAAATATTTTGAAAAACAAAATACAAAATTTGAAAAACCAACAAAAGCAAAATATAAAATATAAAACTTTCAAAATACAAAACAATATAAAATCAAAAATCCAAAATATTCTTCTCACGACATGTCTCGTATAATCGATATTCGTAAGTTTCTAGAAATGTCATTCAACAATAATCACGGACATGTCACGGATGCTTGAGCGAGAGTTCTTTAAATGTTTTCTAAAATATGTCATTTCTCAAAATTTCTTTTACTATGGCTTTCGTATACTTGATCTGAAACCGGACAAAAATGATGATTTTGATTATTTCAAATCAAAACTCGTATTTCAAAAGAAAAACTAGTATACGCTTGATGCACTACATTTAAAAGCGGTGAAATCATCATCATCTTGAGCACCTTTTTCAAGATTGTTCAAAAGATTTTCAAAATCTTTCACAATATTTTATGCTCAAGATAACTCCTATAAAACCCTTTAATTGATTATGCTTTATTAAAGGGAGTATAAAACAAAATGTTCCAAATTCATGATTAAATCAAATTTGTTTGTCTCCCAAAAGTTTCTAAAAATGATGTTTAATCCGTTGATATAAAAATATCATGCATATGCTATTTTGAGGGAGAAACGTGATTAAAATGTGATCAAAATGTTTAATGATCGGTGTTTGAATCTCAAAAGAGCTCGACTCGGTCGAAACCAATGAATTGACAAGAAATCAAAGTCGGTAAATGTACCATCTCGAGAAACTTGTGATAGACATGAACTTACATGGGTCTAACCTCCTTTTCGAAGAGTTTTACAACTTCAAGTTAGTTACTAGAGCTAGTTGTCACCTAAAAGCGACAATGGAACTCTTTAACTAAGGAGCGCTTAGTGTCTCGTGGGGAATTGTCTATCATGAGCCGATCAATTCAAAAGTGCGAACTCTACCCTCTATGTGCGATTTAAGTTAAAACAATATAAGCACATGTGAAGGGAGTATTTACGAAAGTTCAAAACCCTCGAGGTGTTAACAAATTTTTGATAATCATAAACACGTTGAGAGATTTTCAAGAAAAAGGTTTTCATGGCAACATAGGATAGTCATGGGTTATAAGGTGACTAAGGATAGGAAAATTAGTCCTATGATCCTTGAGGCAGGAGGGTCTACCCAGGACAATACCCATAGTTAGTATTAGAAGTCCTTGGGTATGATTGAAAAAGGAGTAATGTGAGAAAGGAGAAAGAAGGGTTGAAGAATTAAAAGAAAAGTAAAAGAAAGGGTGAAAAGAAATAACCCTCCATAATCAACCTTAGAAACGACGGGTTCAATTTATATACTCTTGGTTGTCACTAAGATGACTTCTGGTATTGAAGACAAAGGCGTCATGGACCCGATGTGCCTTGCACCTAACCGTCTAGCCACTCAAATTCCTCTTAAAAGTTTGTTTCATTCTCATGGGAACCCTACATAATCTATCGACTTTCTCTTAGAGATCGTTGGTATTGAGGAAGGAGACCCTCTCCTAGTCTCCGCTTAGGAAAACCAAAATGCACTAATCAGTCTAGAGCCACGAGATTCATTAAAAGATCTCATAGGAACATGAAATTTCATCACTTGTCGTTCTACATACGGGACCAAGTGACATATTCTAGAGTCCTCACGGATCTTAGCAATCTGCTAGAACATTTATGAGGATTCACAATTGTGATCCTCGGTGATTGAATGGAAATTCTGCGGTCAACATCAAGCGACCACAGCGGTAGTCACTTCGGTAATTCTTTATGGGTTACGCTTAGTGTGTCTCAAGCGATCTCTGATCATGGGTGATGCTTGGTGTACTTGATGACTCACAGAATTGTAGATATACTTGGTATGTCGTGTTAGCCTTCTGAGGGCCTCCGATTCTGAGGAACAACCTTTGTAAGAATTAGAAGTGTTTTCACAATATCTTTGTTAACACCTCGGCGTTCGAACACAGTAAGTCTGGAAATCCGCTAAGGAGATTCCTTTCACGAATCGAATCACGAAGATGAGGTCGTTACTTGAATTTATTCAATGTAATGCCAATTGTCCCTTATGGGATTAGGACGGTGATTCGCCGACCAAGGTGAATGGAATCAAGACATTCATCGATTATAACAATCGTAGTGGTCAATTCTTTAAGAAAAACCACAATGATCGATTGGTATTTTCAAAAACATATTCATGCAGTCTTGATGATTTGTTCCTTGGAGGAGAGCGCACCATCTTCCCATGCTCATACCAACAACACGTGAAAGTTCTCATCAATATCAAAGACAACATAAAGTTAAAGATGATTCTTAGTCAATGTCAAAGAATCTACAAAGTTCAAAGACTAGAGAACTTCACATCATTGGAAATTCAAAGTCAAATAGAAGTATGAGCATGGTGGAGAAATACGTGGAGACACCTATCCTAAAAAGTGAACAAGCTGCAGACAACACCATTATCGATCACAAAGCATGAAAGAACAAAGAATCAAGACTATTCAATATCAACACACAAAGTTCAAGCTCAAGGAGGTAAAGACCTAACCAAGTGGAGCATCTTATGAATGACCACCCCAGGGGAGATTATTGTATAATATAATGTGTTAGAAAGTGATGGTCATTCACGTTTAGGAACTTTATAGCGTGTGTTCGATATTGTATTAGAATGGTCATTGGGCTCAAATGGATTGGGCCAAGCTAACGGTTATTAGTTATGTTATGTTTTGTCATGTATTAATGTAAGCCCAATCCACAAACTAAACAAAGCCATCAAAGCCCATAAAACTTCATGTAATAAGTATAAAAGGCACACACCTAATCATTTGGTGTGTGTGCTTGAGTGTGTGTGTGTGTTTCTCATATGGAATAAACCTCTCTTGTTTTCATCTTTCTCTCTTTAACCATCGCCCGTATACTCATTCAAGTCACCATTTAGAGCTTCATATTAGTGTTAGTGTGATAGAGTTGATAGATATAAGGTCCTACATTTTTTCTCACTCATATAAATATCAAACATATTTATATGATATCATCTTCATTAGAAAAACTTTGTGCTTACGTGTCATCGTCCGTCTAAAACTAGGTATATCAATATGTGTTGTCTAAACCTAATTCTAAAAATCAAATCTTTCTAAATACAAATAAAATAAAACACAAATCTCAGAAATTCCTCCTTCTCCATAAAAACTCTTTCGATCGTCAAACTCTCACCAACAAATTCAATTTCTCAAATTTTCCACTTTCAAAAACCTCACACTCAAAACTTCATCTTCTTTACATCGCCTCGTGATCATCATCATCTCCTCATCGCTCTAGTGTATCCATGATCAAATTCTCGCATGGAATCGTTCTTTGTTTATTGATCTACATTTGTATCATCTATCGATCCTTTGTATTGCTTTAAGCGTTGAAATGAAATATAAATAATGTAGTAGTTTCTCGTTTCATTCTCCCATAATGTGTTTTTATTTTTTCTGGCACATTCAAAACCCCAAAATGTTTAAAACTATTAATGTATGTTTAAAATTAACATTGGCTAAAACACATTTCACCTTGTAACATATGAGTAGCAAAATAGATCCTACGTCAAAACCAAATTACATCAAAGCTGCGGATCTCCGGATCCTTGATGTTTAACGGCGGATCCTTTTAAAGGGAAAAGCGAGCGGAGGACGATAATGAAACTCATACAACATAAAAACCATTTTATGAAAACTTACCATAAAAGGAAACCTCACTAAAATGTCAAAAGGGTAAGTTAAATGTCATTGTTAATAAAATAGAATAGACAATAAAAACATTAGGAGATCTATCAATTTACCATAGCTCAAAGGTATGATCAAAATATTTAAAAATATCACCAACCAAAGCGTTCTCACTCTTGAAGTTTCTTGTGTACAAACATACTCATGTAAACTATTTGTTTCATGTTTATAGGTTTCATCATGTCTCATGAGTATGAATTCGATCATCAACTCACTTATGTGTACATTCAAATATATCTCTTGAACCTAACACCCTGGCAATCATGTTCGTGGGTTCAATAATCTCGAAACTTCGTTACTTTCATGAAGGGCGTGTTGTTGACTCACCTCTAATCTTCCAAGAAGGTATCAATACTTCATTCCGCACCATAGGACTAGAAGGTCTTCTGGGATCAGCGAGAAAATTTGTCCATGGTTTATTTTGGAATTCTTCGTCAAGTTGAACTCGTTAAATGCGAGGATCGTTCTCTATCACTATGGTTTTGGATCAAAAACCAAAGTTTGTTTTGTCTCTTGAGCAATTTGCTCACATTCTCCAATTCAAATTATGGACAATTTGCTTTCCTTTGAAGATTGGTCTCTTGATTCTCTCTTTAACTATCGTGAAGAAAACAATCCATACTATTCATACATACCCTCTCCTCGAGAAATAACTCATTTTCTATGCACTCCTCAATCCAATTACTCAAATCCAAACATAATCCATACACGTGAACTCGGGATGATCTTAAACCTCTTCCAATCATCCTCATGAAAATGTTTGAGTCTTCAGAAATCGTGAGATCCTTCCCGCTTATTGCGCTCACATGATTCTTGTCTCTCAACTCAACAACCATACAATCTTGCCTACTTCTTTGCAAGGCGGTGTAAACCTCAAGGCAACAAGAACAAACTAATACTATATGGGATGTTCCTAACACGCCTTTATCATCATGTCATGTACTATCATCCTCGATTTCAAAGTCCTCAATATTCACTTATAAATAAAATGATGGAACCTTTGAATGCATCTCTCATCACATCATTCTTCATTCTGAATCATCATTCTCACAACCCACTTGCGATCCATCAAGCAAAAACTTATGAGCAAAAGAGTTTACGTAGAAGAGCGATCCTTAGGCTTTTCTTAATTGTAACCTAATCACGCCTATGAAATAAATCGATTGTTAATCACATTTTCTTTATATACTAGAAATTTGATGTCTCTACATGCTACACTTGCCATGTATTACTTGCATACATGTATACCTACTATGGTGATCATTATTTTCAAAATTTGATACCTAGAGCAAAATATTGCACGTTCACTATTAAGAATTACATCTCGGATGCGGATCACAGCTTATAACTAGCGGATCCCTCAAGTGAAGGATCCGTGGGATCAGGAAAGCAGTAACTCCTTTATCTTCACACATCAATCCAACCCTCTAGACCTTATTGAACTAGTTGAACATGCTTCATTAGGATCACTTAAAACTGTCCTTAGGCTTAGTTGATCTCATACTCAGTCATGAATGACTTAGGATCACATTCAAGGTACCTTTTGATTTATCATTACTTCAAAACTCACCATCTTTCCGCCTCAATGTGCACACATTGTTCCTCTTACCTCAAAACACCTTGTTTGATATTTCTCTCAATTTTAGCAAATTGATTTTAGTCATCTCTACCTTAAAATGATCCAAAACTAGTTTTCATTTCTTGTGATTTTAAGGAATTTTCTAAATTTTCTTAGATCACCATCTTGTCTCTATGATCATTTTCACCCTTTAACACTCTCAAATTCTTAGTGTCATCCTTGATCACCCATTGGTGTTCATGAAAACTCCATTTCTTTCCATAAAAGACATCATTAGCTATCCTCACTCATTATGCTTGATTATTTAAGTCTCATATCATTTAAGACACCTGAGGAGACTGAATAACTCAAGATATGTAGGTACTAGACCTTAATAGAACCTCATCAATCCTTTTTCTTGGCTCTTGAGAGCCGGATCCCTGGGTTTGGCCTAGCGGATCCCTCAAGTGAGGGATCTGTGAGAACCGTCTGCTCAGACTAATCAATCCTACTTGATATAATCATTTCAACCCCTTTTTGTTAATCTAAACACTCCACATTGTCTTAAATGACTTCCTAGATCAGTACAACTCTGTAGTTGACTCTTGTGCATGCAAATCATTGCAATTTGAAGGATTTTAGTAGTTTAGGCTTTAATTCATTTGCCAAATCTCTTCCTTTATAAACTTCTTATGTTTGTACTTCCAAATCATCACTCAAACATTCATTCTCAGTAGCTAAAACCTTGTCTTTACATTTCTCATTTTTACCATTTCACCATGAAAAAGACACCAAGTGCAAACTCATCAACCAAAAGACCTCCCAAGAAAATTGCTCGGGTTGTTCATGAAATTTCCTTAAAAGAATCATCACCCATCAAAGCCTCAAACACTATAACTCCCTTACAACCAACTCTACCAATCAAACTAACTCCCAAAAGGCTTGTTCCTACAAAACAACCCTTGCCAAACACTACCATACCTCCTAAACCAAACACTCATACTTCCATTAAAACAACTAAACCATCACCTCTAGTACCTAGAGCTATCTCCTTCACCACTCCACTTTCATCCCCAAACCTTTATAACTTAGAGGACTTACCACCTAGGCCTCTCATCCACCACCATTGCCAACATTTTCCTCAATTGAGAAAATGGTGCCACAACAACCTTCTCACCAAAACTTTGGTGTTGAAACCACACTAACACCGTGTCCTATTCTCCTTAGCCTCGAATGGTCCATTTTGGATTATGAGGAATCACCAAACTCAACGACCAGACCATATTGAAGTAGATACTTCTTTACCTCCACCATCAACACATATTCCACCACCCTCATCCATAGTTGAACCACCTCAAAACTTCATCAAGCTTGCCTCCACAAATCCATTCATCATTTGTGGAACCTTCACCTCTTTCATCAAACCTTCCACCACAAACCGCTCCATTCTTACCACCACCATTTCATAGCCATGATAATGATTGCGTTCATTGTCAACATGTCGAAGGGCTAGTCCATGAATGCGTGGCGAATTATGTCTCGTGTTCTATCACCTTCTCGAGCGTTTTGATGAAGTCAACAAATCTAATCGTCCTAAAACTTAGGAATACAAGCACAAATAGTGCTTTCTCTAATCTTAAGCGCAACTTAGAATTTGTTAAGAAGTTTACTACATGTTGTATAATTTTCTTAGTTTTAGAGATATGTATCATTTCTCTTGTTTTATTGAATGAAACTACATGTTGTATGCTATATAGTTATGTGAATATGTTTGGTGCAACAATACATAACTCATTTGGACGTTTACGTCACTATTTATATCTACATTCTTGTCATTAAGTTGCGGTACACGGTTCCTAAAATTTAGCCTAGACAAATCCCTCACGGGAAGGATCCGTCGAAGTCCAAAAGAAACAAATTTTTGACAAATTTGAAGCTTATTTGCGGGAAACAATGCGTCATATACTTGTTTCTAACCTTTGTTTTGTAGATTTTCATAATACACATAAAGGCTTTGACACCCTCAACAAGGGGAGCTTTCTGTCAAAGCAAAGTGTTGCAAAAAGCAGATGGAATACACTCGGCTTAGGATTTCTAACTACTTGGCGCCTCATCAAAATGGAACACTTCGTCAAAGGGAGCATTTCATCAAAGTTAGAAACATTGCAAAATACTTGCAATACACGCGTTTTAGTCTTCCTAATTACTTGGCGCTTAACAAGGAAGCATTCATCAAGGGGAGCTTAGGCGAGAATCATTCTCTCATGTTACTACTTCTCTTTACTTTTCTTCTTCTTAACTATTTCTTATTTTGTTACTTTTCAAGCTTTTCTCAAAACCATTTTTCCACTACATGTTAGTTTATTTTCGACACTCTTTTGTTTTGAAAAAGGGGAGAAGAGAGTAAGAACTCAATTCAATTTTCACAATTTTATTTTCTCCTTAAAATAATCTTATGTTTTGTCATCAACAAAAGTGGAGATTGTTAATACAAATAAACCATAAAAACGTTTATTTATATTTTACGATCTTCTAATGTTTTGTCGATAACAAACGTTAAATCATTTTAACGAAATAAATAAAACACGTAAAAGGGTTCAACCAATAGTTTACTAACACACTTTTACTAAACATATTAAAACCATCAAACATGTTTAGTAAATAAGTTATATAAAACCAAATACTAACAAGTGATATTGTTTACATCTTTTAGAAAAGTATATGTATAACAAGTAATACTGTTTACATTTTATAGAAATGTATATGTACTTTGTATATGTTGTAATGGGTAAGTAATGGGTAAAAATCAAAGTCCATAACCCATGACCTATAACCCATGATCCATTGACTAGGTATAATGAATCTTCTTGGGTAAGAACCAAAGTCCATAACCCATACCCATGGAGCATGATCCATAACCCATGACCCATTGCATGACATCATGCATGAAGTCTTGTTGGATATTATCCATGATCCATGACCCAAAATCCATGACCTATGACCCAAGATCCATAATCCAATGACTATGTACATTGCATCTTGTTGGGTATCCATAATCCAATACACATAACCCATAACCCAGATTTGCAACCCACAATCAGGACTAAATGACGACGATGGCGGATCCGAGTTTGCACTAGCGGATCCCTTTAGTGAGGATCTGCGAGAACCGTGGACGAGAGACATGTTTTGTCTATAAATAGTGAGACATTTCTCTCTTGCTCACTACCACTCTTGGATATACTTTCTCCTAGTATTCTAACATCAACGACCACATATCAAAGGATCATTCTATGTAGTTTTTGTTTATGTGATTCTCGGGTTCCTCTTAAAGGCGAGATCACCACCTCTTGAAGGCAGGCGGTGATAAGGTTTTAAAATGTACCTTTTAAGGGGTCATTTAAGCCTTTATTTGATCACTTTGTATCCGTTATTACTTAATATCGTTTCATTTTCACTTTTAGGTCTCTTGAAGGCAAATTCTTGGAATGGCATTTATTTGGACGAAAAGGCGGATATCTGAAGAAAATGGCCAAAGTCAAGAATCGAGACACTCAAGTCTTTGAAACACGAGGGATGGCGTCGGTGTTATCTGCGGCGCCAGAGCACATGTTGTGGCGATCGGTAGCCAAATTGCTTATTTTCAAGTGAGTATGTGGGGCTTTAAAAAGTAGGTCGTCACAACTCGGGGCGGCCTAGATTTGATCGAGACGGCGTCGGAGAATGAAGAGGACGGCGTCGAAGCATAAGGTAGCGCCGTCGCAAGACTAACGTGGCCAAGAGCGAAACCCTAATGTGGCGACCCGGCGTCACAAATCATAAGGTGGCGCGTCGCGAATGTAATCTTATATATAGAATCCGAATTTTTAGTTTTCGGTGTGTAGTCTTTTGGAGTAAAAACCTAAACCAACCAAGTTGTCTTGTACAGTATTTTAGGGTTCAAACCTATCTTACACCAAGATAAGTGTTTTAATTCATTAATTCAATTATGTCTTCAATTATTTGTGTGTATGCTTGCATGTTCTCCATGTCAAGCTAATTTACTTGTGTGTTTGCTTAGGGAATATGAAACTTAACTATTGAATATTGATTGGTTGTCTCTTATCTTAATTGTTAATGATCTAGTAATGCAATAGGTCATTCGTTGTGTAGTTAATGCTTGATTAATCTTTGTGAACCTTAGACTATAACACCTAGAGTAGTTGTAGGCTAAACCATCAAAAGTACCTTAGAGTTAGAGTTTATAAATCCTAGAGTTTTTGTAGGCGAGACCCTTTGGTAGTTTCAAAGAGTTAGGGATAAGCGCATACCCTAGACCTTAGACACTAGCATAATTAAGAATAAGGGCGTGACAATTCAACCATCAATAGGAGATAATTAAGAGTAATAAAACCTAAGTAAACACATCTTTAAATCATCATCGAGCACACAATAATTAGACATAGACTACCCTCACCTTAGTTAATTAGATAATTAGATAGTAGAGTAATCGGTAGAAATACCAACCCCCAAATCCAAACCCGAGATTCGTACCTTTCCATTTCCTAAAAACATAAAAGATAAAAATAATCTTCCTCAACCCCAACCTTAGCGTAGTAACTCCTCGTGGCATTCCTATTCCCTAGAGAGCGATATCAATTCCCGTGGCTTACCCTAATACTACACTACAACGATTAGGTTCACTGCCTAGGGTGTCGAAAAACTTGCTCGACGAAAAGGAAGTTCCTTTGACCCCGAACAACGCGTGTAGCGTTATCACAAGCTCAAGGTCATGAGTTGCTAAGCTTCGTCATCATCAAGACCACTGAAGAGCATCTTGTTGATAGTTCTCTCCTCCCTCCATAGAAGTGTTGTGTTGAAGGCATTAGTGAAAGGTTCCGAAGTGTCGTGTTAAAGGCATTAGTGAATGGTGCAAAAGGTGTACATTCGATATGGTGCATCGATGTACAAGTTATGTAGGTTGGGTTAGAGGATGTTGTTATCCTCTATAAGTGTTGTAACAAGGAGTGTGTCTCCTTTAGGTAGTTGTGTTGTGGTTTATTGTTGGGTAGTAGTTCCTCCTTTGTAATGGAATTAGGTATCTAGCCTTGTGAGGATAAAGTGTAGGCGACGTTGTGATAGGTTTGGTTTTACCTCGTGGAAGAACTTCGGTGTCTAGCCTTGTACCGGATAAAGAGTAGGCGGCGTTGTGAAGGCTTATCCGCCACATTAAGGAGCTTGTGTTGTGTAGTGCTTAGAAACTCTCGGTGAGGTACTCGGGGGTGGAGTAGGGCAAGGAAGGTGTCCTTATAGAACCACTATAAATACTCGTGTCGTGGTTTTGTGTTCCTTCTCTTTATCTTTTGCATTACTTACTTATATGTTCATCTATCAATATCCAACACACAATCTAAATAGATTGACATAATTGATCTAAATACTTTAAAGCGAAGTTTTAATCGTGAAACTATTCAACCCCCTCTAGTTTTCCACAATGCTAATTAAAATTTATAAGTTTGCCATTCCAGTTGATTTTGTCATTTTAGATATGGAGGAATACCTAGACATTCCATTGATTTTAGGTAGACCACTTCTTGCTACGCAAGACGAGCTAAAATTGATGTATTTATGTTGGGTCAAAATTGACCCAATTACCCTAACAAGGATTTGAAAATAAAATAGCCTAACTCACTAAATAAATAGTGGTGACTCATTGATAAAGAAATCCGTGAGTGTTGTTTAAAACTTTTACTTCTTCGATGTGGTGTCGTTGAGTAAAATATAGAACTACAAACAACACCAGTCTCACCGAGATTTGACAAATGTCTCGGAGATCACGAAGACGCTATCTCTACAAGCAGTGAAAAATATGGGTGATAACTTCCACAAGAAGAAGTCAAACAAGTACAAGAAATTACCATAGAAGTGAGAATATTGTTGATT
The DNA here is from genome assembly GCA_022545495.1 of Chrysanthemum lavandulifolium. Classification (NCBI taxonomy): domain Eukaryota; kingdom Viridiplantae; phylum Streptophyta; class Magnoliopsida; order Asterales; family Asteraceae; genus Chrysanthemum; species Chrysanthemum lavandulifolium. The sequence continues at coordinate 92,256,187 of CM040245.1, read as the reverse complement.
GCTTTAAAGAATGATTGGTGCTTTTCAAAGCGAAAGATGAAGATGGACCACATGATGGATGACATCTCACCTACTACCACATGGTGTCTTTGTATTTACCTATATATATGTCTAGTTTGTAATGGGATAGTATGAATCATAAACAAACAAAATATACTTAGTATTAGTTGATAGGATCATCCTCTCATTGAATCTCAAGCATAGCTTGGATCGATGAGAGTTTATTATCATTCAATGGGGATAGTTTGCCTTGATTATCCCCGTAAAACTGAGGATGTTATCATGTAGTCTAGTTGGTATTGAGTAATCTTGTATTATTGTTCATTTTATTAATGAATTTGTTCATCTTTTTATCAAGTATTACTCGATTCATTGGACCAACAAGTGGTATCGAGGCGGGAGGATTTTGTCTTAATCCGGATCCGTTCGTAAAATTTCTTGATAACATTCTTCAAGTCAAAATAAATGTGAGATCTTGAAAACTACTCTTTGTAATAGCAATTTTTGAGGGAAGACATTTATTATGACTTAAAACACCGTATCCAACACCAACTACCCACGGATAAATCCTATTCCTATACAAACAAAAAATCAAACCATCTTCATCATATCAAAACCTTATCCACACACACAAAGAGTTTCTTACAGATAAAAAAATCATCACTCTAAATCAAAAACCTTTACGGATCATGAAATACCAAACAAAAAAAGCCGACACAAAATCGAGATCTACACAAAACAAAACTCACTCATCACCAATAACACAAAACCCGATCTCGAATCTAAGAACACTCAACAAACCAATCAAAAATTATCTTAAAGAGTTCATAAAACTCTCGATCAAAAATCTTTATAACCAAAATCATAACCGCATCATCAAAAGACAATCGTCACCGAGAACTCAAAGAGTTTAATGATATCTACGAAAATAACACGGTGGGTCCCAAAAGGTGTTAAAATGATGAGTTTCGATATTGAAGGTGCTATTTATTGTTTGTGAGGTCAAATGATGTTCGATTTGTTAGAATAAAGCGATTGGAGACAGTTGAGATGGTTAATAAACGTGAACAAGAGTTGAGGTTTATAATTATTTGGGTGTATTCTTTATTAAGGGGGCCGATAAAATGAAGTATTGGTGCGAATGGATTTATGTGTTTAGGATTCTAAGGGTTAAAAAATAGGTTGAATTAGATTTGATGGGTCTCAGTCAGTCAATAAATGAGTGTAAGAAAGTGTTGAGCAGGGAAGGATAAAAGGGTTGTTGTTTCAGTGTGAGTGCTTATGATACTAATCGAGTAATCGATAAAATTTTAAGGGTCTCACAGAATGAAAGGCGGATGAGATGGATAATGGGTGTGATAGTATCAGCGTCTGGGTATGGGTCATGACTCGGCGAGGAGTGCATCGAAATCTGAAGATTGAGTTAGGTTGAATGAAGGTTGAGTTTGAAATGGGTTTTCGGGTTAAACACGAGATGGATGATAGGGTTTGACAAGTATCATGTCACGATGAACACATCGAAGTGACAATTGAGACCGAGTCTCAAACATGGTCCTTGAATCCATAACCCAGGGTCTATGAAACTTTAACTTTGCACTGAAGCCAAAATAGACTCAAGAAAGCTGTGAGTCTAAAAACCCAAGTATCTCGAAACTGAGTCTCGAAATCGTGGTAATCGAAACAACATTCAACGAAAACAAACCCTAATCTGAAAACACATGGAGTCTCTAAACCTAGAAGCTTCATATGGAACAAGCTTGATAAAGTTAAAATTGATATCAGGAAGTTATATCAGAATGTGATTTACAGCCTTTGAAATAGAATCAAGGTGTGATAAAATCAAGTAGTAGTTGTCAGGGTATAAAAATTAAGAGAAGACACTGATGTATCAAAAGTCCCTCTTAGCACAAAACTAAACCCCCAGTTACTGAACTGGTTATGACTCTGACCCTAGTCACTGAACCTTGAGAAATTTGAACCCCTGTCACTGAAACATCAGTAATCCTGGACCTAAGTGATGAACTTGCTGAATAACTTTGAACCTTCATATTGAAGCCAAAAAAGGCTTACTAAACTTTGAATTTAAGGATTAAAGTCTACTTTTTGCAACTTCAAAGTTCTCATTGATGTAATATATTATGTAAGAAGAAGCCTTATTGCTCACTTACTACTATTCAAACTTAGGCTATTTGTATATTCAAATAGGGAGACTGTTGGGTTAAAAATTGACCCAATTACCCTTAACAAGGATTGAAAATAAATAGCCTAACTCACTAAATAAATAGTGAGTGGCTCACCGACAAAGAAATCGCAGTGTTGTTTAAAGCTTTTACTTCATCGATACGGTGTCGTTGAGTAAAATATAGGAGCTACAAACAACACCAAAGTAATCGAGATTTGACAAATGTCTCGATCCCAAGACGTTATCTCTACAAATGATTAAAAATATGGGTGGAACTTCCACAAGAAGAAGTCAAACAAGTACAAGAAATTACCATATAAGTGGGAATATTGTTATGACTGCTTTGAAAGAATGGTTGGTGCTTTTTCAAAAGAGAAAGATGAAGATGGACCACATGATGGATGACATGTCACCTACCACCACATGGTGTCTTTGTATTTACCTATATATATATATATGTCTAGTTTGTAATAGGGATGGTATGAATCCTAAACAAACAAAATAATACTTAGTATTAGTTGATAGGATCATCCTCTCATTGAATCTCAAGCATAGCTTGGATTAATGAGAGTTTATTTGTCATTCAATGGGGATAGTTTACCGCAATTATCCCCGTAAAAAGTTGAGGATGCTATCATGTAGTCTAGTTGGTATTGAGTAATCTTGTAACTATTGTTCATCTTTATTAATGAATTTGTTCTTCATTTTTATCAAGTATTACTCAATTCTTTGGACCAACAATTTAAAAAGGTCATAACTTTAAAAATCAATGATAGGAAGCTTATTCTTAATATGGATGAATTAGGAAAATGTCATCCTATTGAAATGGTTTATGTAGTTAAGAAAAGTAAAATGTCATCCTATTGAAATGGTTTGTAGTTAAGAAAAGTAAAAGTGAAGCCCTTCCCTACACTATTGCACACGAGCACTTTGTTACTAATGATTCTCTTGTTTTAGTGATAATTTGCGTGATATTGAAGTTCGAACGTAATAGTGATGAATTACACCTTAACTCTTGCATCGAGCTACGGGCAGAACCTTGAAAAATGTAAAAGGAGCCAAATTTGAAATCCGGAAAATGGACCCAATGATCCTTGTACAACTCCACATATGAGTTTGCAAGGTAACCCGGTATGATTAAGACAGAGTACCATTGGTTCGAGGCTATTCCTCGACAATAATAAGTGGTACGACTTATGGGCATCTTAGACCAATGTCAACCTTGTGATGTGGGGGAATAAAGATTGGTTGTAGACAACCTGAAATTATGGACTTCTACCAATGATAATGAAAGAAAGAACCTTAAATGGAGTGGAACTTACTCATTCGATTGAATGAAGTGAGAATAGTTTATCTGAAGGTTGATAGTGATATGAAAGGGAAAATTTGGTATGAAATTAATCGTGGTCCCATGACTAAGGGATACATGATAATGATGTGGTAACCCAAGAAGATGAAAAGAACATTGGTGTGAGGGAATTTAAATTGGGATGAGACTTGGGCTACTTGCGATCCGAACTATGATGAGCGTGATGGGGAAGTAGCAAATGGAGGATCGGGCACCAAGATCATTTTGGATTTCAACGAATGATAAGGAAAAGGAGAATTGCCATGGGTTGATAACCTTAGTTTTGACAATTGGATAAAGATAAGGTATGGAAATATTGATGATCTAACTAAAGAGATGATTTGGCAAGAGTATATGAAAGAGGACCATCATGTTAAGGACAATCACCAAATTAAAGAATGCAATGAAGATGAAAAGGAGTATGCAACAACAGAGGGAGAAGAAAAGATCATTACAAATTAGATCTCATCAAAGAAAGATTGATGATGAATGGTTCAATAATGGATTCATGATGATGACTTAGAGGAATTCGGACTACATACCTTGATATAAAAGGGTATGATGGATTCACCAATCTATATGATGAAGCTTACGAACAAAGGAGATGCAAGATGTTAGGCATACAATACAAAATACCACCTCCTATTATCGTGGAAATATTCAAATCACTAGGTATCACCTTGGGCCCGATGAAAAGTTCTAAAGTCCGAAGATTGAGAGGAAAGACTTCCTCACGCACTTCATTGAATGTCACATGGGTACGAGAGAATTTGATGAAGGAAATGGATGAGGCCGTAGAAAATTGCCACTCCATAAAGCCCTGTGGCTTTGAGTCTAACTTAAAGACTCGTTAATAAACAAAAGTGCTCTTTCGTGAGACAACCCGAATTATCCCTTTACATTTATGTTTTATTAGTATAGTTTGGTTTTGTGCATTTGTTTTAACCTTTTGCGTAAAATGGAGTTGAAAGAATGACGTTTAGGCTCATTTCGATTTCATCCGTTAGTTTACTTATGGCGTAACTTTCCCGCAGGTTACGCCTGTAATTGTTCTTCGAAGACGGCCACTCTAAGTTTTAACCATTTACGCATAACCCAACTCTATTGTTACGCCAGTAACCGCTCTTCGATTAGAAGGTTTCCAGTGTTCAAACCCATTACGGCATAACACATTCATTTGATTACGCCCGTAACTTATCCTGTAGCTTAAAATTTTATTTTTAACATTTACGTAATAACCTTGTATTAGTTCTAAATGAACTTTATGGGTATGTTCGTTGTAAGCCCTCACGAGACTTCACCGTCCCCAGTGGTTTAGTAGGCTTGTTGCATACGCTAAATGTAACCATGATTCCTACAAAAGTGAGTTAGGTTTTATTTGTTTTTTGTTTTCCTTTTTGTTTTTAGAATTATGCTTGTTGGTAGTTTGTGATTTCAAGGATTCAAGTTTGCTCAAGGATACAAAACGAAGGCACGATTTTTCAACGCGATGCTTCTTTTTATTTTAGAGCAAATTTGTGGAAGTTATCGCCTAATTCTACTTTTTCTTTCACCTATATTGCATGTTTAGTACAAAAGGACTTTACACATTTCAAGTGGGGGGACGGAGAATTATTACTTGAACTTATTTGCCTCTCATTTTTCTAGTTTATTTTAAAAAATTATGCCATTTTTAAAATGTTGACATGTTTTTCTTAACCTAACTAGATTAGACCTCACGAAAGCAATACACTATAACCCTTGAACTCCATGGTGAGATTTACCTATTCGCTTTCCACGATTCACCCAAACCACCAAATTATGAGTGTGTTGGTAATAACTAAACTTTAGAACTCTGGCCTTTGCATCATTTCGAGACCATAGACGAGGTGTCTCGAAAGTTAGCTTGATATATATGGAATAATCAATTGGAAGGCAATATTTTAGGATTATCACCCAAATAGCTTATATATATGTGTTTATCGATTAGTCACCTTGACTATTCGAATTTCATGTTAAACCCTTTTGTTTCATTCTCCTTTAGTGCAAGATATCCTGTAGATACATCCTTCCAAGCCATTCTTTTCATTTTCATACCCTTTATCATGTTTTTCACACACACCTATTCACCTTAGCTCTACCGTGTAGTCTTAGTTTATGGTCTGAAGTCACCGCTTGCCCAAGTTTGAGGTTTAAGTAGATAGGTTCGAAAATCACTACGCAAAAGACATACATTTGAAGATCATTCAAGACCCCCATATTCTCCATATATGTTCATCTCAAGTAGGGGGATGTTTTATCTTTTTATTATAATAAGTTATGATTCAAAAAAAATTATTGTTTATTAGTTTATATTATTAAAGTGCAAAGTTATAAGCACTATGTTATGAGCTTACTAGATATGCATCGAGGAGGCCACCTCGGTTACATTTGAAGATTTGAGTTGGTGACGTGATTACACTAACATTTTGAAGAACATGTAATGTGCTCATCATGACGTCCGATAATGGCACATTCACTATAGATACATCATGATCCGATTTCTTTATCTTAAAGCTTGAACTTTGATGGATTTGTGACGGTGACAACTTGGTTATAGGTTAAGACTATTTGTTTGTTATTTTGCATTTTACACCATTTATTTGATTCCCATGTCTTATCCCTACCATTTAGTCATGAAGCGTGTCTAGTGATGAAGCGATCAATCATTGATGTCTTGGCCATGGATTCTGCCATGTATCATTGGTTTTGTCCACTTTGTCGTGGGCACGTTAGTAATGACAATTCACCCTTAACCCCATGATGTGTTCACCCATATTGCCTTAGAGATTGTTTAGACCTTTAACTCTAGTTGTGTAGATTGTGTAACCGCCAAGCTTATGATATAATACATGCTATGATCTGAAGTATCGAGTGATCACCCCAAAATTGCCACTTAGATTAGAGAGAGAGTATGTAGTGTTTGCCCTACTTTCGCGAGGTGTCTCACTTTTGATTTATTCTAGCATAAGGAATTTTAATCTCATATCTTCTAGGTAACTTAGGATATCTTTTAGAAGTTACTCTAATAATGTCTACTTGAGGGCAAGTAGAGTTCAGTGAGAGAATATTTGATAACATCAAATAATCATGATTTTTAAGTATCACTTCTCTCCGATTATGCTCATATTTTATATTGTTTATCCGGATATATACTCTTATTTCTTTATATTTCGCTTCCTGTGTTATATATGTGCATGGAGCTAAAGAGACGCTGTTTTGGAGATAGACTTTAATGACTTATACCTTAGTATGTCCTCATGGAAGAAGCTATGGCGAACTCACACTCTTATTTACATCGTGAGCTATGAATGCGATATGAATACAAGTCAATGATCGCTACGCCAGAACTATCAACCAAGTTACGCCAGTGAACCATCTAGGTCATAAGGAATTTTGGCCCATGCCATACCACATACTCAGAACCCCCACGAAAGTTACAAGAACCAAAGACTACAAATGTCTTGAATGGATCTTTGAAGATTACGCGTAGCCACTTATCGAGTTTACAATCTGAGTTTATGGATTATTGGACAAATATCCTTAAGGTTACGCCCGTAACCATCACACCGAGATTTGATATAGGAGGATATTTAGGCTACGGAGTAACCACATTATAAGGTTACCGTGAATACGATCGGGCCTATAAACACAAACTCTAAATTCACGATTTGTAATCATTCACCTCACCACAAAAAAGTCGAGAACGTGAAGTTGGTCCTAAAGGCAGATCTTATTCAAAGATAATACGGAGCTAATTTCATGGAGATTCACACCATATCATCGATAAGTTTTAGCGATTCTTATTTCATTACATTTTGATTCATGTCTTCATTCACCATGCTAAACATTGAATCGAGTGTTTATTTTATTATGATCGCCAAGCACCTTTTGGTGCTAGCCTAGTTATGATTCCTTTATTGTTTTATTTATGTTTTCGCACTTCTATTATTGCTTCTAGTGTACGATGCATAGTTCATCGGTAGCTACCCTTGCTTTGGTAGTTTTAATTCCAGCTTGTATTTGCTTGCTTAGGAGAATTCACCAAAGGACCCTAGGAAAGTAGGTCATGAGGATTGATAAGAATCGACCAAAGGACTATCAAATCCTCTCGTGCTGATTTGACTAAAGGATCACCTTCCGTATATGTGAACTTAAAGTTGTGATGTGTATCTAAGACGCCAGCCTGTGCACACATTATTGTTTCAATCTTGCATGGGGAACTTAATGACTTAGCATAGATTACTAGAACCTCATCACCCCAAAGGGTAGTTCCTTTGATTTCGGTAGGAATCTATGTCTAATAGGTTTAGACTAATCTGACCAAATGAGTCTAGCAAATTTAAACCCCACTTGAAATGATATGAAGTAATAATTAGAAAACATAGACATACATGATAGGATGAATAATTAGGTTAGCACACTTTCTCTTTATTGTTTACAACTTCGTTAATTTCTCGCATTTTATTTCTTGCTTATTAGTTTAATTAATTTTTAAAATATTTATCTCTTTTAAAACCGTGACACTAGACTTAAATAGGATCCAAAACTACATACTTCTTGGGAACGACCCCGCTTTTTACCACCATACTCTATACCACGACGACCAAGTTCACCGTCGCTTAGTGCAATAGGTAGACCTTAGATAGACGAGACTCTATAAATTTAAATCCCGGTCGGAAATCATGCATTAACAACAAGTTGCACAAGTCAAAATTCGTCATGATAATGATTAAGCAAAGGACCAATTTGGTGCATATTTATTCAAAGAACCAAAATGGCAATTTGTTGCATAATGTTGCACAATTCAAAGACCTTTGATTTGATATCATCATATACTTCATACAAGTTCAATATTTTCACTAACCCAAATTAGTATTGACTATTAGAAGTCAAAGTTGCTAAGCAAACTAAAACCGAGTTTTGTTGCATAGCAACTACATTGTCTTTTTAAAATAACAACGAGCAAGTACAATGATCCTACTATTATGCCATAAACATCAAATTTGTATTAATATAATAAGCACAATAAACCAGGATGACCTTATTTCTCGTAATGATGAAACCCAAAAGATAAATAACACAAACTCCATTCCAAACTAAAAACCTTAATGACAACGGTAAAAAAGACCCAACTTAAAACAAGATACTTTAAGCTTCTTCAACTACTCATCCTTCTACCTCATCAACATCAACCGCCTCTAAGTCTTCTATCTCATTCTCACCCTCAAGAGGCCGTGAATCACATCGATCGCTCGGCAACACATTGGGGTTCCATCCATCCAATAAACCTCCACATGCCGGACAATGCGGGAACCTGTAATTCGGGTTCATTATTTGTCCAACTTGTTTTGATTGTTGCACGTTTGCTACATCACAACAATCACTCATGTTTTTACCGGAAAGTGTGTAAAATAGTTGTGGGATGTGTAATGAACCATGCATATTATATTCGGTAGAAAACTAAGTTGTTAGTCCAGCAAGCAACAGTGCTATGACATGCGGGCATATTAACCAAGAACAAGAAATGACAATACTAGAAAGTAACTCAGATATTTCTGTGTTAATATTTAACTATTTAATACCAATTATTATTAATTTGATATTAAATAATATTACTTATATAAGTAATTACAAAAGTTTAATCATGAACTTTACTCATAACCAACACAAGACTATTATGAGTCTACACGTTCTATACACTTTATTTTCACTAACAGTAATATCTTATATGAACTATTGCCATTTTTTCATTTCAATGTAAACTTTGTACTCTTTAATACGACACATTGCACTTAAACCTACTTATATTAGGTTTTATCAACGCTACGCTCTCCATTAAACTTATTTCACATCTAATATACTTAGTTGAAGTATATTGATAAGTTTTAACATTTTATAAGTATTACATTTTTACGCTGTCTCGATTTTAAGTTTTGTGACTTAAGGGCTTACAAAGAATTATCTGGACCAAACTATACCTAGTTAAAACAACATAATTATAGAATTGCAGAAGACACCACCTCATGCTTTGAGGTGGTATGTTTATTGCCTACAACAAAGAAATTTGGCTTTGTTATAAGCTTACTTATCATGCATGTATATACATGTATCTTTAAGTCATATATAATGTACAAATTTACTATAAACATAGGAAAACTAGTAGAACTTTTCTTCTCTCTATCCTTTTCCCCTCCTTTGCCATTCCACAATAATATCACCATCACCATCCATTAATTTGATTCAAGTTATAAGTTATACTACAAAGTTGAAGGTGCTGATAAGCACTATCTAGTTCAAGATTTGTTTTGGAGATTACTTAGGTGAATTAGAAGTTATGATTCATACAAGGGTTTGTTAAGGTTAAGAGCAATTTTGGAATCAAGGAAATCAAGTGGGTTGAAGATTAGAAGAACTAGGATAGATTTGTTCTTGTGATTTTCTTGTTTTTAATCCAAGAACCTTGTAAGGATTATGTTTGGTTTCCACGTCTTTTTTTCACTTTGGTATATTTCAAACCTTGTATAAGTTATATATATTATGACTTGGTTGTATGTTGTACATAGATAAAAACACAAGAAAAACTTGTTTAGAACCTTTTTGATATAACTAGTTTGAAACAAGAGAATTATACTTAAGAATTGACATGAAATCATGGACTTTAGACTTGTACAAACATATATAAGTTGTAGAGGAAGTTATAACAAGAATATGGTATTTGAATTATGTAAAAAGGGCTAGTGCTTTGAAAGTTATGCTAAATAAAAGTTACAAAAATTTGTGTGTTAAATAACATAATCGATATGATTTTAAAACGAAGTTTTGACTCCTTTATGGTCCGAATCACTTAAGTTTAAAACATGAAAGTTGTTCGAAATGATATTTTACTCTACTCAATGTGGAACTTAAGAAGTAGTGTAAAATAAGTACGATCACCACGTAAACCAATAAGGGCTGCTTTTACCAAAGTTGTTTTCCAAAAGCTTTGTTATGATAAACAAAATTTCCGAACTCGATGAAGTATCAAATTTATCAAGTTTTATTAAAACATTACAAACATCATTTTACTAAATAACATCACTCACTTAACCCTCAAAATAATGATTTTCACAATCGACGAATATAATGACCAAAAACCATTTCAACTCATTTTGTGCACAATAACTATTCATACCCATTATCATGTCAAATAACCTTTACCACTACAAATCACATTAAACTTGTTCAAGGCTATAAACATAAACTGCTTTTTATCTATTATTCACAATATACTATTCTTACCCGATTTACTCAAAATCTTTGACGAATATAACAAATTATTTTTTAAATCACTTGTCCTGATTAACCTCAAATGGGCATAAGAGAATACTTAGACAAACGCCACTTTAGGATACTTCTTAATTGTTAAACCATTATTATAACAACTTACTTAACCACTATAAAGTTCTATGTACAATATTATAATCAAAGTTAATAACTATATATATATATATATATATATATATATATATATATATATATATATATATATATATATATATATATATATATATATACTTGTTTACCTTTTCATGTTATATTCCTAAGACTCCATCACTATACTTTCGAGGTTGTCATTAAAGCTTGTGACTTCATGACACTATATATCACTATAATCCAACGCTTGTCACCACTGAGTTTCATAGCCCCACTTTTAATTGTTTTATGCTATTTTTGTGGAGAATACATGCTCAATTTTTATATGGACACAAGTACAATAAACTTTTGTTGATTACCTAAGTTGTCTTATTTGCCATGAAAATCCCCACAATCATAAACCGTTAATTACTTAGAGCAAGCTTAATGTTGCGAATATATCTATTGGGGTAAACTCCCCATCCGTGTTGGTCGCCCAACAGAAACATATGCATTTCATTTGACGTCGATAGGTGTAGGCAAAGCACCGTTGAGGTGATACATAACTAATTAAGGATTCGGTTTCACGAGCTTAGCTAATGAATACATGAACATATTTGAATTATAATTGTCATGGAAATCTTAGGTCCACATTGTTTTTACATACATTAAACCTATGAACTCACTCAACCTTTCTCGCTATAGGATCAATTGTCCGAGAAATTGCTGCTATAGTTAGAATAAATACTAGTTTTGGACTCTTATTTAGCCATAAAGTAGGTTTCCTATCGAAGGGTAGGCGATCTAGAGGGGTGTAAGATGAGTTGAATTGAGATGGTGAAAGATGACACTTCATGGTCTGCTCGTTACTCTCACAGAGGACCGGTTGGTTACTCCCTCAAGGTGTGTGTTCCCGTTTGAAGCCGCTATGAAGACATGGAAATATAGAATGTCTAGTATAGCTCGACCGTGAAGGATTCGAGTAACCAGCGATGCCATTCTCTTCTCGCTGGGTTCCTATATGTTGTTCCCTATTCACTATCGCTTAAAAACAATTAAGTACTTAAAACAATTTAAAGTTGAATAATGACCGAAAGTAATGTAAGTAAACACACAAAGTAATTTTCAACATCATATTCTTATTAGAAATAAATCAAAGAATACGCTACCCAAGTACTCATGAATAGTACTTGGGATTGAAATGACAAGGTTTGGGGTGACTCTCTCTAAGCTCAAAGCTAAGTCCGAGCACAACTCTTAGAACCCACCGAGCTAGCTCAAGGATAAAGTTAGAGTTGGAGGAGTGAAAAGTTGGCTTGTGTATGTGTGTTTTACAATTCACAAGCTTAAACTTTTCACTCTTCTTCTTATGCTATTTATACAAGTATGATATTTAACTTTAACCTAGAAGACAAAACATAGATCACAAAGAAACACTAATATTGATGTATTCGTTATCGTTTCACCTTTCTATTTATAGTAGGCGCTAGACTATTTCCTTTGACAGAGAATCGCCGCTACTATAAATGGAAAGATATGATCTTCATAGATTGAGACTATGTATTAACCGGATAAACACTGAGGACTTAGTTTTATCTAGGTAAACTTTCCGCCTAGTCCAGCTCATTCTTCGCCTTCAAAGCCTTCGCCTCTTCCTTCGCTTGTCTTCGTGTTTAACAGCTGGAGAGAGTCGAGGGATTCAGTGAGTTATTGTCATCACCACCGAATCCACCATCTTCTTCTTGACTTAGTCTTCACCCTTTAAGTTCCGCCAGCAGAGTGGAGAGGCTCCTTCTTCGCCTCATACTAAGTGTCTCGAAGATAGCTCACCGAGAGACTATGCGCCAATGACTGATTGTGTTTAACGGATTAAACACTTAGGTTATTTTCATTCAAATCCTAGTTTAAGGGTTCGTATTTATCGAACCCAACAGCCTCCCCTATTTGGATATACAAATAGCCTATGTTTGATCATGTAAGTGAGCAAAAGGCTTCTTCTTAATCGAATGTACTAATGAATACAATAAGGAACATTTGAGTAATTTGACAAAACATACATCTTTTATTGATCGATTACATATTTCCTATCACTAGTACAAAAGGATAAAATGATGTCACCCGTATGGATACCCAAAGGCTTCGAGCTTCACTTTCTTGGTGATGAGTGTTTCCGTCAGATGGTCTCTTATCTTTGCATTCGTGTCTTGATGTAACTCGATGTTTGCCGGGATTGATCCGAGAGGCCACCGATATAGTCGATCATTGTAGCCACACCTCGCCGATCGATATCACTCCACCTTTGGAAAGTTGGTTTCCAGAGACATCAATGAAAATAGCCCTTTCGTGCTTTTCAATCACTAAACAGCTCACAAATTTTACCCCTCGTGCTCTCTTGCATTCTAAGCCGTGCACTTTGATTTCGTGTTGAACTCAACTCTTTTCCTTTTGCTGGAAGCTTGTGGTTGAGATCCTTGAGGTGCGCCAAGGCAGTCAATTCCTGGGCCAATGGTGCATCCTCACCTTTCATATCTTTTATCGAGCATTTTCATCGATCCTCGACCACCTTATTTTGCTTCTTTCCAATGATCGGACCAAGTTCATCAAGTTCAGTGATCCCAAAGTCACCGAATTTTATGGATCATGAACCTCAAAGTGTCTTTTGTCATCCCTCTTGTAAACATTCATAGCCAATGGTTTGGTGTTGGGAATAATCTTGACATCGTTGATTTTTTCAGAAGTTTCTACCGGTCATTGTCCGCTTGTACTCCTCAATTCTCGCTTTGCCCGAGAGCTTCAGCTTTTTTCTCTTTCTTCATATCGCTTTCTCATTGCAAACCCATTTGAGCAACCCGAGCATCTTTGAACTTTGTCCCGCCTCGACCTTTGGGAGCTTGCTTGCATCTAATCCCATGTTCTCGCCTTCTTCACGACAACCTTTTGCTGCTTTTTGGTCTTCTTATCATCCTCACTTGTTTCAATTTCCTTTCTTCTTTAGCAAGGTGTTTGGTTAGTCGCTGAGGAGTGAAGAGGTATTCAAGGTCACCGATTTTAGGAATCTTCTCGTGCTCGCTTGTTGTCAATATGCCTTGCCTTTGTCCCGGCCCGAGGAAGAAGATGCAACCAAGGGTGGTGTTGTTGTCATTATTGGTGTTGTGACGTTAGTGTTGTTGTTGATGTTTGTGGTGGTAGAGATGAGATGGGTATTGCCGAGACCGGTGCGTATGATGTGGGAGCTATCGAGATCGGTGGTGTTTGCTCCCCTCAAGGTGAAGAGGAGTTTCTTCAAGAAGATTCTCCCCTCAACCGCTGCCGAGCTTCAGTGAGGGCAAGAGTTGGTGTTGGTGCCGAGGGGACCGAGCAACTTGACCTTGAAGGCCCTGATAGATTTCACCATCATAGCCTTAATCTCAGAGTATCGGCCGAATACCGTTGACCTTTTCATCCAAGTTAGCTTGAGAAAGCTCCAAGGCGCTCATCCGGGACCAAGATTCCGTGCCGTGGAGGAGGATGCCCGAGCCATGGTCGCCACTGTGTATTCAAAGAGTCCATTGTAGCTTGAAGAGACCGGATCGAGGATGGAAGACCCCAACATTTGCGTACTTGAGCGATCTAGCGCTCATTAAGGTTTGAGGATTGTTTCAAGTATGCCTCAAGAGTCTTTAGCACTGAGAGTTAAGTGTCGGATCTTCTTTGACAAACTCCCCGATTTCATCGATCTTTGTGCCTACAATCAAGGTGCCTTAAGAAGTTGGCCATATTTTCATTAAGTCCAAGAGTCTCATACATCAAGTCCCCGTGCTCATGAACATTTTCATCAAGCCCTGCATCCGCCTTTAGATCAAGATAACTTGCAGCAGCCTCAAGATGTTGTTCCCACAATGTTTTAGTAACCCCGAGTATAGCTTCCTTGAAGCCTCGGTGATCCACCGAGCCAACCGCCTTTCAATGAGGGAAGAACATTGTCAAACTCTTTGAATTCATCGAGCTCGAGGAGGATTCGAGGCCCGATCATCATGTTGGAATGGGATTCAAGATGCTCTCGTGGATCAGCCGAGGCTCTTGTTCGATTGAACCTCGGTCCGCTTCATCCCCGCCGATAAAATTTCTTCATCACTTTCAAGAAGGTCATCATCGATTTTAGCAACTCAAGAACCTCAAAGAATCGTTAACAAGTGGAGTGGAATGGGTTCCATATCGGTGGTATTGATCCTCCGAGTCTTTGTCCCCGTGGACCCCTGACATCGGTGGAGTTTCCATATTTCTGGAGTCGATTGGTTTTGGGTTCCATATCGGCGGGTTGTTCCTTTCCTCCGAGTCTTTGTCCCCATTGACCCCCGAGACACCGATGGGTTTTTCCCAAGGCCTTTAGCGTAGTCATGATTGTTGTATCCCTATCGCTGGTTGTTTGTTTCCCGAGTCTTTGGGATCGATCTGTGCCCTCGCACAAAGGCTTTGATTTGCTAATGTCCTCATCAGCGTAGTGGAAGGCGCCCCTACCGCCGGGTTGTTTGTTTCCTCCGATCTGGGAGTAGAGGTGTGACCAAGGGCACCGACCGTGATGTATCGTTGTCCTTCGTTGTCACGGGGTGGTTGTTGCCTCGGTCAAGGTGTCTGCTTAGTCTCGTGCTTTTGTGCCTCTTAGGTTGTGCTCCTCAAGCCTCGTGGCCCCGAGACTTTGGTTTAGTCTTAGTCCCACCGAGACTTCCCTTTCTTTTTAGAGAGTGGTTTGAGACATCGATCCTCCCGGTTGTTTACAAGAACCATATGGGCCGCCAATTCAATAGGAGTGACAAGGGATGGGTCCTTTTGAAAATTTGATGGACTCAGATGCCGTAAATTTCCAAATTTTTCATCCCGAGTATAATTGATCCCAAGAACGATTGCAAAGCACAAGAGACAAACCTAGGATACGAAACGCATTCGCCCTAGTTTTGCTCAGAGCTTCGCTACGAGATCACCGTGAATGATCTCCCTATGTCGACAAAGTGACCCCATTCATCATAAGATGCCATCATCAACCGAATAGAGTTAACTTGTTCAGCTGGATGAGTGGTTCCCGCCGAGGACCCGAATCACAAAAGTGAAGAGGATCCTCCAAGCCACGGGAATGAGCTTTTAGTGACCGGGTCTTGTCCAAAAAGTTGGATCTAAAACGATTTGTTTTAACCCATCCTTCATCGTGGAGGGTTCGTGATGGGCGACATAAACACCTTTGTTATAATCTAACCTCGTTGAAGTGCAAAACGCTTTTGTAATCCAGGTGAATTGTTTCCATTAAGACCGAACTCGATGAGATACTCCCGAGAGGTCTAAGGTTATTCTCATCAAGAGAAGGTGTCGGGTCAAGGTTTTAGTCAGAGCCCAAAACCCCGAGGTAGTTTGGGTACAAGATCGAGGACATTTTTCAAAGGCCGTTGAGTGGGCGCTGAATAAAATTTTATAATGTCTTTATAGGTTGGGACATTTTCGTGATATTCAAAATTTCCTATGACATTATTTGTTTTAAATTCAACGTTAGTAAGATCCCCACCCATCGAGAAGCAAACCGAGAGATTGTGTTCTAGCCATTTCCATTAACGAAGATTTTAGGGTTAAAAAAAATGTTTTGACTAGAACAATCAAAGTATTTAGATCTCTTCAAGTTTGTGATGAAAAACTTTTGTAAATGTTTACAAGGAGGGTTTTCCAAAAGAGGTTTTAAAGATATTGAGAACACACAAATATTTCTGGATTTGAGAAAGAATTTTGACAGAGTTTAGTTGCAGAAAATAATTTGTGTGTTTTTTGTGGTTTTTGAAGAGGGTATTTATAGAGTAGCGAGAGGGGTGGTTTTTGTATAAGTGTGGATATGTAAAGACCATTTTTGAAATCGTTTGATATTCCACATTTAATGCCACCCACCACATCACGCAAAGAAAACCCGCCTTCAAGGAAAATAGCTTGCAATGCACAAGAAAAGTGCACTTTTAAAGAATAAAATATCCATGGATATTTTATGTGAGAGAAGGCATTTAATGCCAAGTGGGTGAGGTAAATGATGATACTCCCGACAAGAAGACATGTATTCCTATATTAAGTTGGTGGGATTACCAACCTAGGACATTTAAGTAACTAATACTGGAGCATTTAGTTACTCATTCAATGCTTTGTCAGTGGACCCCGAGTGAGTCTTACTCATTCAAAGGAGAGGTTTGTTTTGATGTTCAGGAGGATGAACCATTTCGTAGAACTTATCGAGATTGGTTTTCGACACCGACTTTCAATGTCAAGCATTCCCAATTCAATTTTCGCCTCAAGGTAGGTTCATCCAAGGGTTTTGTGAAGATATCACCATTGATATTCAAGAGGATGAAATGAAGTTCAATGTCTCCCTTCATTATGTGATCCCCGATGAAGTGATATCCGATATCAATGTGTTTGGTTCTTTGGTGGAGGATGTGGTTGTTGGAGATTGCAATAGCACCGGTGTTGTCACGTAAGATGGGCACTATTTTGTAATGGATGTCATAGTCACCGAGTTGACTTTTCATCCATAATACATTGGCACAACATCCCGTCATAGCCTACATATTCGCCTTCAATGAGGACATAGCTACCGATTGTTGCTTTTAGCACTCCAACAAACTAGTTTTCCTCCAAGAAATTGACAGACCCCGAGGTACTTTTTTCGTCCATGTTGCACCAAGATAATCGTAATCGAGTAACCCTTGAGATCAAACCCCGAGCACTTTGGATAATAGAGTCCAAGGCTTGGGGTTCCTTCGTGTACCGAGTATTCTTTGGCCGCAGTGAGATGGGATTCTTTAGGATTGACCGATATCTTGCTATTAGATGATCGAGAATCGATATCCGGTCTAGAAGCGCTTAGATACATCAGTGAGCCAACAATCCTCCGAAATGAGTTTGATTGACCGATTTGCTGAGAGATCGTGTCCAAGGTTGTTAGGTGGGACCATTGGAGTCTTTATCGAGGCACACGATATCTCATATTTCTTCAAGAGATTTCTAGTGTATTTCTCTTGACCGATGGATATTCCTTTATCGCTTGTTCGATTTGTAGTCCAAGAAAGTATGTGAGTTCCCCATCATGCTCATTTCAAACTTCTTTGTCATCGCTTTTCAAACTGCTTGCAAAGTTTGTAGTTTGTCGAGCCAAAGATGATGTCATCAACATACACTGGACTAGTATCACATCCTGTTGAGTTCTATAGACAAACAAAGTGTTGTCTATCTTCCTCCGACAAACTTGTTTTGTATCGAAGGCCGAGAGTTTCATACCATGCCCCGGGAGCTTGTTTAAGTCCATAAAGGGCCTTGTCAAGTTTGCGACATAGTCGTGGAATTCACTACTCTCAAAGCCCGGAGGTTGTCGAACATATACATCTTCCTTGAGATCACCATTTAAGAATGCACTTTAACATCCATTTGGTAGACCTCAAGTTCATGTATGTTGCATATGCAAGAAAGATCCCGATGGCTTCCATTCTTGCAACAGAGCAAATGTTTCATCATAGTCAATGCCTTCTTGTTGATCAGAACCTTGGCTACAAGTCCGCTTTGTTTTTAATGACAAGGCTATTTTCATCGCTTTGTTTCGAAACCCACTTCATTCCTATGACTACTACATCCCGAGGACATTTGATCAAGGTCATGACCTTGTTTTTATCAAACTCTGCAGCTTCTTCTTGCATAGCTCGAACCCACTGGGTATTTTAGAGCCTCATGACACTTTTGGGTTCTAATTCGATAGGTAATCAAGATATAGACATTCATTGGTCAAGTCAGTTAGTTAGCGTACCATGCTTCTAGTGAGCATGCCTTCAGCTGGTTCACCAATAATGTTTACAAGCTCAATGTCCCGAGTTCTTGTCCACTTACTTTGTGGTCTAGGATCCGAGTCAAGAAGCCACCGTGACATAGGGGTGAGTTCGTATTTGAGCCATAGTATCATCAAGAGCATCCGTTGAGATGTCTTGTTCAGTTGGGTTTCATGAATCATGTGGTCCCGAACATTTGGTTCAAGAGTTACCTATCCCATCGTGGACCGATTGGTTATCAATGAATTCACCGATGGTTGGTTGTGACAGATTGCGAGGTAAGACATAATATGAGATGTCAAGATCGCTTGGTACGAGGAATTGATTTCAGTGTTAAACTCATCGAGGATATCTTGAAGAGTTATCAATTCCTATCTCCTCAACCGAGGTGTTGGAGAACCTAATGCTTTCGACACTTTCATCAAAGGTGACATGAAAGGTTTCTCAACTTGTTGTCTCCTTGTGTTAAACACCTCAAGGCTTTGGAGATCAAATGAGTAACCTAGAAAGTATCCATCATCGCCTTTAGCATCAAACTTGCCTAGATGATCCTTGTGATTATGAATAAACACAGACATCCAAATACATGAAAGTAGCCGATATTAGGAAGTCTACCTTGAATATCTCATATGGGTTTTATTATGTCTTTGACAATGATTGACCTATTTTGAGTGTAACAGTCGTTTTGATCGCTTCATTCCGTAAATGCTTGAGAGGGTCGAGCCATTTAACATGGTTCTTGCAAATTTCAATGAGAGTTCTGCTTTTTCTCTCACCACCCCATTTTGTTCGTGGGTATAAGGAGATGAGAAATTTTGGGAAATTCCTTTCATCACGTAAACTCTCAAGCTCAAGATTTCTAAATTCAAGACCATTGTCGGCTCGATTTGTTTTATCAGAATGTCATTTTGGTTTTCAATGTTCCCGATGAATGACATTATAGTATCACCGCTCGACTCTTTTGCAAAGAAAGTATACCCAAGTGTATTTTGAAAACTCGTCGACAATGACGAGTGTATACTTTCATGCCGGATTGATCTAGGACTAATCGTCCAAAGAGATCCATATGCAAGAGTGAAGGCGCTTTTGATGGAGAAGTTTTGCTTGGTTTTGAAGGATGCTCTTTGATGTTTGCTTTTTCACAGTCGAGCATGGTTTATCTTTTGCAAAACCAATGATGGTAAGCCAAGGACCTTGTTTTGTTTTGCCAAGTTGTTGATGTTTTAAAGTTTATGTGAGAGTCTCTTGTGCCACAACCCATTGATGGTTTCAGTGGCTTTGGCAAAGAGACAAGTTCCATCTTTAGAGAGCGTTGACATGTCTAAGACATAAACATCATCTCTCCTAGAGCAATCAACACAACTTCCTTGTTGGCATTAAAATGGTACCTTGTTTGTCATTGAATCGACAATGTACTTTGCATCACATAGTCGATCGACATCGATGAGATTGTATTTGAGACCATTGACATAAGCTATTCTAGAGAAAACTATTCCATTGTAGCCATCGAACCATAACCTTCAGCTGGGACATGATGAATTATCACCAAACACTACCTGGGTCCCGGTTCTTTACAAACTTGTGCAGATATTCCTTTACACCACCATGCTTCTTGAGCATCCATCGCCCAGATGCCGATAGGCTCCCCGGCATGCTCTCGCACAAGTAGTAAACCGAATTAGTTTCTTCGTGACCCACTTACTAGTGGGCTTGGGTCTCATGGTCTCTTTGAATCGAGCAATCGATTCATGGTCATGGTGGAATGCATTGTGCTACCACAGTGTTTTGTATTTAGATACCGAGGAAGACTCTGTGGATTTTGGTTGTTTTGAACTTCTCCTTGCATGGATGACGTTGTCATGCCGAGATGTCTTATGAGTCGTGGTTACCGCAAATATCACAAAGATATGTTCATAAGACAATCATCGTACGATGATCATTAAAGCCACAAGATGGGCAAGGAGGAAAAGGCTTTGCTCTCAATTTTGAGCTTTGATGAAGAAGCATACCGATGACCAACTTTGTGTAGTTTGCGACCGGGAGAACTCACATATTGCAAGTGGTCGCTAGCTTCGTGATCATCCTTTTACGATCATGCAAAAAGGATTCTATAACAATTGTCGCTGGTATGACCGGTATAGTGGCATAGATCACACTTCGCTTGTTTTTGGTGGTGGCTTTTGACTTTGAGGAACCAGAGGAAGTCGACTTTGTCTCCTTGATTGATTGTGGACCTTTCAATAGATTCCATTTTGTCGCTAGCTTCCTCACAAGTTCACCATTGTCGAACTGGTCGCCTGGGGACCGAGGATGTGGAAGTTTCTGGGGTGGATTCTTGTTGAGTTGGTTTTGATTGTCTTTTCAAAATGGTTCTACCAAGTCCGCACCTTCTTTGGGAGAGTGAGGATTGTATTGTAATGGAGTAAGCTCGAGCTAGGATCAAGACTCAAGAGGTTCCAAAGGTGGAAGGGTGCTTGAGATTCATCTTCGACTCGAGATGTGTTCAAGACTACTAGACACATCGTGGAGTCCAAGTATGCTCTTAGAGCTTGACTTTCGTGCTCTAGAATTTTCCCATAGTCAAAGTGGAAGCTTACCTCGTGATTAAGTCTTTCAATCCACCACCGGGCTTGGGAATAGTCAACATACCGGTAATCATGCCACCGCACACAAATGGTTTGGGACTGGTCTTTGTCATGAGAGTCGTGAGATGGTGTTCACCTATGACTCTCTTTTGCTACCGGGGCACCCACAACATCAAAGACCCTTGATTCTTAGCAACCAACCTTCAATGATATCTTTTTCCTTTTAGTTCATCTTGAAGAGCCCGATTTCTTTTGACTAGTTCAAGGTTTTGAATTTGTAAGTGATGCCTCAAGCTTAGCTTGTTTAAATGTAAGTAATTCATCTCACACTTATTCAATTCAAAACCTAACTTGTTGTACTTAGAAAAAGATTTAATCACGCTCTTCTACAAACTTAAGGTCAACATTGATATAGTTCATATAAGATCGCCAATCGTAGTCATCATCCATAGAAAGTAGAATATTTACCTTCTTCATTGTGATGTTAACCCATTCTCCATTTCTCGCATGATTCTTTCCAACAACTAGCTTGTCTTCCTCCGAGAGAGCCATCGCTACCGACATGCACCATTTCGTCATCCGATGAGACCGGCTCTTCATCCCAATCAAGGTTTCAAAGAACAAGACCTTTGTTTTTACCCCGCATGATTGAACACTTTTGGTTCTCGAGGATCTGCCTCAAGCAATGCAAGCTTAGCTTTGATTTTTCCGCACTTAGCTTCAAAATCTATTGTTTTGTTCTCGCCGATTTATTTTGAAAGTTTTGATGAGACCGATAGATTTTAGGTTGAAATTTGTAAAGCCCGAGGAATGATTTGAGCTTGATGGTCTGTAAGAGGGTTCGTAAATTGTTTTTGAAAACATTCCTTTGCAAATGACCTCTTTTATGACACTTAAAGCATTCAAAGGTCCTCATTTGCTTTAGCAGCTTGAAAACCTTTGTTTCTTTTAATAAACCTTCGAGAGTTTGCAAGGAGTGCCCTTTCCCGAAATTCAACGCTCGTGTCATTTAGGTACTCCTCACATGATCTCTCATCGTGCTCATCATCGAGTTTTCTTGAAAATCTTGAACCACATTGTTAGAAAAGAAAGCAATGACATAGTGAGGAGGTGGTCGTGACTTTGACATCCCGAGACTTCTTTAAGTCAGTATCGTCTGTTGATGAGGTTTTCCTCATAGACAAATTTCCCATAAATTTCGTGAAGATCAAGGTTTTGGATATGATTTGCATTTTAAGTCCCCGAGAGAAGTTTAACCACTTCTCGTGAAGACAATTGACAAAACCAACATTAATCTCATGTTTGGACAACTTAACACCATCATTAGCCGCTCATTTAAAAGGGTTTTGTAACGGTGTAAGTTCGAGAGAGTGTTTCGAGTCCCTAGCCTCAAGGTATTGTACTCAAGTTTCGTGTCCATTATCCTGCTTTCCTTGGTATCGATGGGCCTTCATGGCTATGGACAAGGTCATCCCAGTTTGTTTAGTCAGACATATTATAATCGACTCCATTATATCATCGAAGGCAAGATATGATGATACTTTTGAGTCTTTGGTCCCGTTGACCACTCTCCTTTCATCCTGGTTCATCGAGCTTCGTGTTTGGGCAAACCTTCGCAGCTTTGGGACAAATGGACCTTCATTTATACACTTGATATAATAAGGTTCCATCCCAATCAAATAGCAAAGCATACGCTTTTTCCATTTGTTGAATTTTCCAACTTCAAGTCTAGGGCAACAAATGAGAAAGCTCCACCCTTTTATCGACTAGTTGGGGTACATCAATTTCACCATGTAGGATCCTAATTTAAAACTTTTAGAGCGCCTAAAAAACGAGTTTTATAATTAGCCTTGCTCGATACCACTTGTTGTTCCCTATTCACTATCGCTTAAAAACAATTAAGTACTTAAAACAATTTAACAAATGAATAATGACCGAAAGTAATGTAAGTAAAACACACAAAGTAATTTTCAACATCATATTCTTATTAGAAATAAATCAAAGAATACGCTACCCAAGTACTTATGAATAGTACTGGGATTGAAATGACAAGGTTTGGGGTGACTCTCTCTAAGCTCAAAGCTAAGTCCGAGCACAACTCTTAGAACCCACCGAGCTAGCTCAAGGATAAAGTTAGATTGGAGGAGTGAAAAGTTGGCTTGTGTGTATGTGTGTTTTACAATTCACAAGCTTAAACTTTTCACTCTTCTTCTTATGCTATTTATACAAGTATGATATTTAACTTTAACCTAGAAGACAAAACATAGATCACAAAGAAACACGAATATTGATGTATTCGTTATCGTTTCACCTTTCTATTTATAGTAGGCGCTAGACTATTTCCTTGACAGAATCGCCGCTACTATAAATGGAAAGATATGATCTTCATAGATCGAGACTATGTATTAACCGGATAAACACTGAGGACTTAGTTTTATCCGGTAAAACTTTCCCGCCTAGTCCAAGCCTCATTCTTCGCCTTCAAAGCCTTCGCCTCTTCCTTCGCTTGTCTTCGTGTTTAACAGCTGGAGAGAGTCGAGGATTCAAGTGAGTTATTGTCATCACCACCGAATCCACCATCTTCTTCTTGACTTAGTCTTCACCCTTTAAGTTCCGCCTTGCAGAGTGGAGAGGCTCCTTCTTCGCCTCATACTAAGTGTCTCGAAGATAGCTCACCGAGAGACTATGCGCCAAGGACTGATTGTGTTTAACGGATTAAACACTTAGGTTATTTTCTATTCAAATCCTAGTTTAAGGGTTTGGGTATTTATCGAACCCAACATATTTACCTTTTATAAAATTAACTTTACCAAAAGTGAGAAACTCATACAACAAACTTTTTGTTGTTGAAAATTCAAGACCCTTTTGGTTTGTAGTTGATGTTAAGATTAATATAATATTATAAATATATATTTGTTTTATAATTGATGTTAAGATTAATTATATATTAGTTTTGAATAAAAAAATATAATTAAATAAAAAAGATGTGAGAAGTTGTAGAAATTTTATGGTTGAGAATAGTTTCATCCGAAAAGTTATTGACAAGATTTTAAAAACCCACTACATATGCTAGTATTAGATAAATGGGCATGATGACTTACTATTTGTATTCGGTTTTGTACCAAACAATAATTAGTGGCCATGAGTCCATTACCTTCACTGAAAACCGTGTAACAAACATGCCCTAAGGTTAGTTGGCCAAATTGGTGGGAATTGTGGCGGAAGAAGGATTAGAAGTGACCGAATGCATAACCATTTTCGTATTAGAAGCATAATTTCTTCTAAACCAAATGCAATTAAGGAAAATCATGGTTTTTAAATTAACACTACGAGATACTAACATTTTATTGTATTTTTGTGACACCACGAGACAACATTTAGTTCGTGCTCAACTCAAATCCAACAAATATAACCCATCACAGGTCCCAAAGATGACACTAACAAAAACAAAACAAATAAAAGTGTGTAAGCCCGCATTCATTTGTGTTCACAAAACCAAAACCAAAAACAGAGTTGACTCGAAGTAAACGCATAAGTTTTGTTTAATACATCATCTACAAGGCCACAAACAAACCCATCAACATCATCAAAGCTTTTTCACAATGGAGGGAGTTCACAAATTATAAATTTAACGGTTACCCGTTAATCCCTTTCACCCCATCACTCATTTCCCTATATATATAAAATAGAACCCTTTCATTCGATCTATATTTGCACTTAAATTATTTATTCATCGATCCATGAAATTTATTTCACCGCTTGACTCATCAACTTTTGATTCCCTAAGAATTGCTATGGATTTCCCAATTTGATTTTGTGTCCTCACCTTACGTTACGGTGTGTTTCATTCTATCTTATCATTTCTCCTTATTTTTTTAATGTTTATATTTTAATGTAAGTTACATTGAATGATTGGTTTAAATTTTGTGTGTTTTTTTAAGGATTTTAAAAAGGTTATGATGTCATCAATTGTAGCAAGAAAGGGTCGGGATCTGCAGCGTTATGATAATAATCTTCGTCTTGTTTCTGGGTATGTTACTTTTATGGTATTTTAATTGATAATGTTTTTTGTCCTGTTCAGTTAGGTGGTAACCGTCTACATTTTACCTCCCTTGCCCCGGTCTGGCGGGATTGGGTATGTTGTTGTTGTTAAATTGATAATGTTTTAGCATTACCATATCTTTACACATTTTCTTTTTTTTATATAAAATTTTATAATGTTAATTGTATTATTGTTCAATATTAAATAATTGGTGTTTACCAATAATTGGTTAATCATTATCCATGTTCTCCCATTGATGGTAGCATGTTTTTGGGCTTACAAACTTATTTGACTCGGCTTATATCTCATAAGCTCTTTTTTTTTGCTTATGGGCTTATTTTTCATATTTAAGTCTTAACAAGAATGATGCACCAGCGCTGCAATGGTTCTTTGCTTTATTTTTATGTTATATGTGGTGTGTTTAAATCATGTATGTAAATTTTTATGTAAATGTTGGTATATTCATTTCATTTTAGACATTTGTATAGTGATAGATGGGTTGGGATGTAAACGTTGACCTTAAGTTTGATGTAAGGGTGTGTTTTAAAAGTTTTTTTTTTTTTTTTTAATATATATGTATACATATTTAATGAATTCAAGATCCTTAATTACATATTAACGAAACGAATAAAGTTCACGATTGAATTTGAAAAGTTGCGAACGACGCCGCTTTAAATTGTCGCTTTGCCCTTTTTCTGGCCAAAATTGTCGCCTCGTCCACCTTTTTCAAACGCCAAACGGAAATAGGATTGGTTTTGCAAAATGTGACACACTTCGGGGTACTTTTAGCCATTTTTCTAATTAGGACCTTTTGCAAAGCATTGTTGACTTTAGGATTGGTTTTGCAAAATCTGACAAACTTCGGGGGTACTTTTAGCCATTTTTCGGAACTAAAGACTACTTTTGCAAAGCGTTGTTGACTGGAGGGGTAGTTTTTGCCAATTTTCCAAACGTACGAAACGAAGGACTCCTTTTGCAAAGCGTCGTTGACTGGAGGGGTACTTTTTGCCATTTTCCGAACGATCGAAACAGCGTCGTTTCAATTTTGTCGTTTTACGTTTTAATTTGGGGCCTAAATTGTCGTTTCACCGTTTTTTTCATAAGGCTGTTTCGCTTCTTCGATTAATATATATAATAATAAGCCGGAAAAGATTTTGCTGATGAAATATAAGCCGAGTCGAATAACCCCATAAGCCCAAAAATAAGCTTAAACAAACACCCTGTATTAATATATGTTTAAGGCTTTATGTGCTAATAGTAATGGTATATCATTTTAAGGGTGCTTGGTGTTGCGTTTTGATAGTGATCATGTGCTATGGAATAATGAGAATAAGCTGAAAATGATGTAAGGAGTTAGATGTAAACGACCTCGAAAGAAGTAGATAATTCAAAATAAATTCTTTAACTCCTGAATACTATATGTTCTGTCTACATTTCACCTCCCCCATAACTCGTTCAGACGGTATTGGGTATTGTTGTTGTGCTCTCAAAAATGCAATATTCAGATAGTCACTTTCAAAACTCAATGATAAACACCCCTAGAACATAGATAGTTGGTAAAATAAAATGATGATAACATGTACAGGTCATTTAATTATCTAGAAGTGTTCAGTAGGATTTCTACTAGAAAGTCATGGCATCATGGGCCATAAGTGTCTCCTCCTTATCCTTCCCCACAAGGGCCTACTTTGATTATTATGGCAAGAAGAATTAACAATGATAAATTCTTCACATATTCGGATAACTATAGCAAACAAGGACATCTTGCTCTAGAATAAGACAAAACATTAAAAAAATTAATTCAGAAAATCGACAACTAAGACAAGCAGACAAGAAAGCTTAGATATCTCTAATTTCTAAATCGCGTGCTTGGAAAAATGAGATTTTATAAGCCTTGTTTGTTGAATTGTTGCAAGCTTTATGTGGGAGAACTTTCTTAGAGATGTTTCAGTGTGTGGTTATATATTCTTATAGTTTGTGCATGATACTGTTTACTTTATAAAAGGTTCACTAAGTTTGGAATATTCTTTCTTACTTATTTATAAAGTTCATGTTGAATCTACATAATCGAATTTGGTCTAATTTTTGGGTAGTGGGAACATAAGTTAAACTGACAACCAGTATGTTGTACCATACTCGGAATATTTTCACTCCTCTTTCTATGCTGGGGTTCAAAAGAAACTCAAAACAGATATACGAAACTTTGTCAATTTTGGTTGTAATTTTTGCTAATGGATCAAACAAAATAAATTAGAAATATAGCTATAAAAAACAGGTCAAACATGTCGAACGGTTTAGACTTTAGACTTTAGAAGTCATCCACAAGTCCACAATGTACTAGTCTTTGCAAGTTACAACCTCCTAAATTGCATTACTAAAGAAAATTGGATCCTCATTTTTTGTGATCACTTGTAATATATCAACCATCTATGGAAAGATATAAAGTGGTGGCGCTTGGCAGCCCAACCTGTTTCAACCACTTTAACCTTGTCGTAGTTCTCTGGTTGTGGTTTTGATACACTGTCCCTTCATATAGGTGGTAGTTAATTAAATTATTTCATGTCTATTGTCCATTGAGGAGAACTGGAGTGCAAGCACGACAATCACCCCCTGTATACTTTATAAGGTGTTTTAAATTGTAATCAGTTTGTAATTTCCGCACCCCTGTTATAGATTTTCTTGCTCACCTACTTGCTCAAGTTATCGTCGTTCATCAATTCGGAGAGCTGTGACACACTTTGTTAATTCTATGTAAAAGCATAATATCAAGTCAAAGAAGTTATTTTTCAGTCATTTTTATAACAGACATGTTGTTTCTGGTATAAGCCCACCATCAACATCTATGCAACAGGTGTATTCCTTACAGACAGGTCAAATGTAAAGACCAGAACAGAATAGAAGTGTTGATGGTATCTTCACCAAACCGAGATGACATGGTATTCCCAAAGGTAGGCATTTTTCCTCCTCCTTTAATGTGGTTAGTTTTGGTATAAAGTGATTTGTAAATGGTGGTATGCATAATATTTCAGGGTGGATGGGAGAGTGACGAGACTGTTGAAGAAGCTGCTTGTCGTGAAGCGTTAGAGGAAGCTGGAGTAAGAGGAGTTATTAAAGTAGGTTGTTTCTGCTGCATGTTAATTCTTGCTAACTAAGTACAGTTACTCATACAGATTTTATCATGGTAGTATAATTTTGTTGATAAAAACTTTTCTGTCCTGGTAAATGAGTATCTAAGGCAGGTTTTTGGATTTGCTATTGTTTACTCCATTCCACATATCTCTCTTCCTTCCCCACATAAATGTCTAATATTTCTGGGTCATTTTTATGAATTAATTTCGTAATAGTCAAACTTTTTGAAAAACTGAAATCTATGATTATTTGATTAATAGAACTTTAAACGACCGAAACACATCCAAAAACTATTTTCTGTAGCTTATTGTTTTAACATTCCTTGCGTGTAGGGAAATCCCCTTGGAGTTTGGGAGTTTAAAAGTAAGACTAGGCAAGAAGCTGGTAACAACGAAGGAGGGTGCAAAGGATACATGTTTGCATTAGAAGTGACCGAGGAGCTTGAAGCATGGCCAGAACGAAACAACAGAGACAGAAAATGGGTAAATACGAGTTATTATAATTTAATTATATGAAAAGATGATTTACATTCTTATCGGGCTACTGGTGGTGATTGACGAAGCATTTGTATTGTGTCGCTATGAGTGGATGCGTGATGCACTAACAGAATTTTTAAGAGTTATAAAAAGGGTAAAAATAAGCGGGAGCATGAAGTCGTGGTAGAAACTAAGGATAATCAGCCAGTGACAAAAGAAGATGAAGATTGTCAATTAACGCCAACTAATTGCCATGTCAATGGAACTATGACTATGAGTACTTCCTATGGCATCATGCTTCCTGCTAGCATTTTCCTGTAGCCTCATGCTTGACAAAAAAAGACTTGTCTTTCTCGTTCTCTGCCACATTGGCGTGTGTTTGTGAACAAGTATGAAGAAATGCTTTGATTCCCGCATATGCTTGGAGATGTATAGCCCATTAGAGAAAGATGATCATGGTGTGCGCAAGGAACTTGTGGCGTTTCAAATTTTAACCAAGTTGTAGAGTTTGGATATATTGTAGCATGTGTCCGTGTTGAAGGAGCCATCTGTGCTCTGTGCTCCTTCATTGGTGTTTCTTTAGCTTTTTGCCTTTTGAGGGGATGTTAAACTTGCATTCTTGTTGGGGGTTTGTAATTGCTATCTGCCTTAGAAACTTGTTTATAAGATTGGTGAATTCAGGGATCTCTCCATGGTGGTGAGCTGCTAAATGCTTGTTTGGTTATTGCCTTAAGTTAAGATTAGTTTATTTGTGTAGACTTACGATCAAATGATGAATCTTAGGGGGTGTTTGGGATTGCGTTTGGAGGTGGATTATCTGATTATATAGTGATTGGATGAGAAGCTATGTAGTTATCTCGGTCGAAAATCACATATCGTTCAAGGACCGATATTGAAATATCGGTTATCGCGGTGAGATATCGGTTTTTTATATTATCTAGAATATTAACTATATATATAAATACCCCCTACCTTCCCACTCTCTCATTTTCACTCTCTTCACTCTCTCACTACAAAACACACACACACATATTCCTCCTTTTCTCTCTATATTTTCCGCCAACCCATTAGGGTTCCGCGCCGTCTTCATTTCCTACCAACTTTCCTACCAACCCAACATTTACACCACCTATCTTAGATGATAGATCAAGGTCTCATGGTTCTATTTTCGCCACACGCGCTTTGAAACACCTTAACGCGCCTAGATCGAGTTTTAAGATTCGAGATTAGGGTTTTCACCTTATAACGAATCATTAAAGGTTGTTCAAGTGGGTTTTTAATCGGGCTCATTTATCGCTTTCTACGATTTGAAAGTCAAAAAATAAAAGTCAAAATATCATTATATCGTATATCTCGCCGATTTCAAAATATCGCTAAAATATCGCCGATATTATCGGATCCGATATTTTGGGCGATATTTTGAACCGATATTTTTTTTAAGGGCGATATACGAGATATCGGCGATATATCGCCGAGATTAACTACATAGATGAGAAGTGATTATTTGCATTTTTGCTTCAAACTGCTTTCAAAAGTGAGTGGAGATGCGATGATCAAACGCCATTTTGTAAACACGATTTTATGAACCGTGACTTTACCCAAACACCCCTTAAAGTGGCAAGGATAGAAATAACTATAACCACGCGTTAAAAATGTATCAACTTAAATTAGATGCATCCATAGTCTTTTAAATGCATTATAATATATTTTTAACTCAAAATTAGATGCATATACATATATTAAATGCATCTAATCAAGTTAGGTGAATCTTATGTTTTTCGTCTCGCTTCGTCAAATGTGTAGCTAGTACTACCTTGCATTGTCGAAACTAATTAGATGCATCCGATCGACTAAAGATGCATCTAACTCAAGTCAACGATCATATATGTAGCTATAATTATTTATCATCATTCTCATTTAAAGTTTTATTTTCATTGGATCTCACCGTGTTTGTGTATCCAAAACGTAGTTGAATCAAGATGCAATCAGTTTGAGTGTATTTTCAGTGCTATTGAGTGGGGTAGTCTTCAACCTTTTATTTACAAAGTGATAGCGTATAACTACTTCAACCCAATTGACTAAAAGTCCACATACTCTAAATAGGCCCAACCGTCTGCAACTCATCACAATACCCCTGGGAAACATACTCCCAAGCGAGGATCGAAGGCCTCACAAACACAATCAGGCAACAACATGATTGGGCGCTTCTCTAGGACCGTTGCAACAAGCAAATACGTGTCATTACCTTAGTACTTCATTTATAAAAGTGATTGACAACGTAACTGTATCAATAATTATAAAATGTAAAATCACGTAACATAAAACGCTAGCATTTAATGCTTCTTGAAGTAGCATTGCAAAATTAATGTTCATAAATAAAGAGAATGCTAAACGCTCCTTATCAAACAGACTTTTATTCCCAACTACTAAACGCTCATAAACGTTCTTACTCAATGCCAAACATTCTCAAAAACAGAAAATACCAAAATAAAAAGGACTAAAAGTGTCATTAAATATGTATTCCTTCCGTCTCAAAATTATATTCTCCATTTGTATTTTAATATGTTTTAAAATAATAGTCTTTTTTTTGTCTCAACGAATCAAAACAAAATTTAATAGATACAATTGATATTTGATTGATCGAAAAGTATACCGATGACACTTTTTAAAAGAAAAATAATTGTTGGACCTACTAATCATGACCACAAATGAATCTAATGATTTGATTGGTTGATTTAAAAAATGGATTGGTGAAAATTCAAAAAAAAATATATTTAATTCAATTATACAAATGATTTATGCATTAAGTATATATTTAATCTTGTGTTGCGTAACTCTTTTTAAATTTGTATACATTTTGTAAGGTGAAAATAGTTTTAATACAAAAGGAATATTTAGTTATTTCCATTATCCACTAAAAAAAACAAATATTTTAAGTAGTATGTGTATTTTATTAAGTGAAAATTACCTCAGAGGACCACTGACCACGCTATACCTCTTGCAGAGGACAAAGTTTTTCAATTTACATCAAAGGACCGGTTGGTCGCGATTAAATTTACGTGTACAAAATAATCAACACGTAGCTCGAAAAATAAAATGAAAAAAAAAAAAAAACCCTAAAAGTTTGGTCGCGAAATAGTTTTAGTGGACAAAATTTTTTCGAGACCAAGAGCTAAAACAAAATTATGAATAGGTTGGTCACGAGTTTTTTATGTGACCAATATTTTTGCTTTATTTTGTTGGTCGCGAGTTTTGGTATGTGACCAAAAATTTTTTCTTTTTTTTTTCTAGTGTTATCTTAATTTTTTTCCGTCCTAATGTTGTCTTTATTATTACCAAAATTTTTATCATAACTTATAACATATTTTTGCAATCTTTATACACATTTTAGTGTATGTATAGCTTGTATAAAATTTTGTTGTTTAGGTGATTTGCGCCTTTTCGATGAGAGTTTCAAGAACGAAGTAATGCTTATCCAAAATGAAGTTAATATGGATGAGATATCATGTCTTAAAGTGAGTCACGTGAGTGAGAAATTGATTTGAAAAATGATAAATTGCAACCTTTGTACATGTTTTAGTATATGTATACGTTGAAAAGATAATTGTTTGTTAGCGCGATTTGTTCTTCTTGATGAGGTCTTCACAAAGAGCTAAATAATGGCTAAAATGAAGTTAATATGAATGAGGATGCTACTGTTTGAAAGTGAGCTAATTGAATCACGAATTGAGTTTTAAAAAGTTAAAATAAATGAATGCTAAATTTTTTCATTGAAAATAAAAAGTATGATTCATTACATTAATTAAACAATATACTACAAATTAACTAGAACTTACAAAAAAAATACATTAAAAAGGTACTAATACTTTAAAAACCTAAGAAATTACGCCAACTAGTTTCATCCTGAGTGTTTTTGTCATCTAGATGTTGCGAGGCGTACTGTTGAGAATCGTATTGCATATGCTCCAGTATAACGCTTTTGTTTTTTTCTTTTTCAAAGAAAGGTTCATCATGAGATGACGACAACATATACCATGGAAAGCTAACGGTATTGATTGCTTACTGCTAAGGCTATAGCAGGATGCCTATCAGATATAATAACCAAATCCGGGCTATCACCTATGCATTCTTTAAGTACGGACAACCACCATGACCAACATTCACCAGTCTCCCCTCTGCATATACCATAAGCGATAGGTACAATTTGGTTGTTTCCATCCATGCCTACAGCCAAAAAATTTGTACCTTTGTATAGACCCTTTAAATGTGCCCCGTCGATTATAAGCAAAGTGGCTAAGATGATTCACTTAACGCATTTAATCGAATAACATAAAATTATTGTAAGCATCTTATAATAAACGTACTATAACAAAATACATTTAATTACATACAACTACAAGATATCATATCCACAATCATCGGTACTCTCACAACGACGCTCATAAAATTTTTCACCATATGAAGTCTAAACCTAGCGAAGAACTTTTCAACATCTTTAGAATCAAATACGGTGGCCACCTATTTAGAACAAACCGAAAGTTATGAGCCAAGACGTTATAACTCGTAATCCGCTCCATTTTTGTTGTGGGATTAGGTACCGATAGTTGTTATAATTCAAAGCAAAATTAAATGGTTGACGTTGAGTTCGTTCAAAATAACCAAGTTCTATTAAACAATAGTTTAGCACATTATTTCATCCATATAAAAACTTGACCACATCGTCCTTATGCACAAAGCTTTCCATAGAGTCATGAACATTAAAAGTGGATTCACGTAAATTCATAAATGCAGTGACCCAGTGATCACCACAAATATGCACCGGCATCACAACCTACGCATATAGTTTAATCAATCATATACAATTAATAACATACTAAAAATGAATTGTATATACTTTCAAAATCATATACTTACCCATTCTATATTATCCCATGACGGGTAGGGACGCGTGCTACCAGTCAGCGTGCCCCTTATCGGATTATCAAACGTCAACACGGGCACTAAACCTGTTTCGGTCTTCAGTAGCGCTGTAGTTGCTGCTTTAGCAACTGTCCAACTAGCATCACGTGGCCTATATGAATCAACAACTCCATCCAAGCATTCATGTCTTTGTTTTATAAGATAAAATTAAATTTTCTGGACGTAAATGAAATATAAACGATCTAAACACTTAAAACATTAAATATTTAACTTATCATTCGATAACCAACCAATTTTAGCGGGTCTCTACTCGGATCAAGATTACTCTTGTATGCATAAGGGATTAGTTCTTGCCAAAACTGTGGCATGACCCACAAACCCTTTACATGACAATCAATATATATATTGGAAAGGGGTCTCTGATAAACTGTTTAAAAGAAACATATTCCTCAAGCTTACGCTCAACCTGAATAGCCAAAATTAAAATACAATGTCAATAAAAATTTGTTAAATAATGTTAGTTAATATAAAAAAATAATAATAATAACAATATTACGATTACCTTACAAGGGTCGACGTTGTAATTATAAGTTGAATAAGTTCCAGTCTTATTTTCACCAGTAATGCTAAGATCATCGCCATGTTCATTCTCATCAACAACATCATTTCCAAGCTCGAAACGAGATATTTGGTGGGTAGCCGTATTTTTATTAGTCCTTGCACCCCGTTTTTGAGGTATTACAGTAGTATCTGGCAATACTGTATAAGGGCTCCTCTGAAAAATTCCCGGACGACATTCTCTCCTCTGTCGATTCATCGCATCCTAAAAAATAAGATAAAATTACTGTTAGTTTATCGGGTTAACACCACCAACATTAGGAGTGTGCGATGGACGAACCATCGATGCGGGTCCGCATTGGCTCTGATAGGTAGACGACCAATGACCAAGTTCTTGTGTCATATGGTTAGCAGTATATGAGGTAGGGGTGAACGAGACAGGATATTGTGGATGCATCGACTGTTCATCTAAAGGTGTTGTGAATTGTGTCATCGAGTAACGAACACCATCAAAGAATGAGGGCCCACGACGACATGAATGCTTGCCCGACCTAAACATATGATTATATTATTTGGTGAGTACTGAACAAAAAAAAAAATAGATGAAACATTATGTCACGTAAATATACCTGCGTGCTTTGGAAATTGTTGAAGTCACTAAAACCATGATGTTGACCAGCAAAGACCGGTTCTTTCGGAAGTGGCGGTAAAGTCCCGGCTTGAATAGCCTGAATTAAATTTTTAAACAAAATTATATACAACTATTAGTTTATTTTTATATATAACCTAATTTAATTTAACGTAACCAATTTACCTTATAAATATATTTGATCTTGGAATCTTGTGCTCAGAGTTGTTTATTCTGCTCATCATACTTGCTTTTCATTTCAAAGAAGTTGTCGATAAACGTTTTCAGGAACATCATCACGGCTGTGTTGGTCTGGAGGCGGCGGTATAACTGATGGTATGTCAATATTACCATTAAAGAATGCGACACTTGAAAGCCACCATTGAGCTTGGCCCTCAACATCATCTGGGGTAAGTCTTTGAAAAGGTTGATTTACCTTTAAAATAACAAGGACAATAAGTATGAAATTAAATACATAATCAAATATATACGATAAATGTGTAAAAATAACTACAATGCATAATTTTTGATAACTCACCTTCAATAACTCCGAGATGTATTTCCTTACAAACCTTCTTTTATAACGCCAAGCAACTGATCTAGGGTAATATTTTTTATGATCAAAATATTTAACCGCCATTTCTCGAAACGCCTCCAGTATCCATGTCTGAAAAAAAATATTACTTGCTTAACTTCATTGACGTTACACGTAAACATAAAGATTACAAATTAATATATGACATACCTTAAAGGCCCACATGAAGCCCATCAATGAATAGCTTGGACGTTTACCATCAGGATTCCTTTCTTTAACAAAGTGCGCTTCCCAACGTTTTTTTATTGCATCCGTTAAATCATTGTACAAGAAAGTCCATATGTACGAACCCCATGGAAACATGTCCCAAGCAGGTAAATTGTCTACTAGCCTAAGGTGCCATCCCAAGACATTATACTTAAGCTCATGTCCTATAAGCACCGTCTCCAAACGCATAACAAACTAACACGAACAAAGATCGAGGTAGTTCAATTTATCAAACTCATTGCTATAAAACGTTTCTAACAACATTTTAACTGTTATCGCCTTACTATCACTAGACGATTCAAAGACTCGTCTCCTAAACGGATTAGGACCACTTTCATAATCTTTACTAAAATCAGGCCCGAACCTAAACCCCGTTACTAAGCAAAATTCCTCCCTTCCAAATTGTACCTCAAAATTCCTCCCTTCATTATCATTTAACGAGTAAGTAAAAGGAACAATCTCTGTGTCCCCCTCATCACGCAACACTTGGTGACAACTAAAATGGTGTATTAAGCAACAAGCCTCTTGCATATCATCTAAGTTTAACAACCAACCAAAACACGTGTTCTTAAATAATTCTAACCTAGGGGTGCCTCTAAATTTTTCTCTAATTTCAGGAAGTAAAGTTAACTTACTTCTACATGTAAGTTTTGCAAAGATAATCCTAAAAATAAAAATAATAATAAAAAAAAATTACTACACATATATATAACAAATAGATATGAAAATAATTATAGAGAAAAAAAAATCATACCGCATCATTTGCCATGTTCAGCAGAAATAGAATAACTCAACAACTATAGTCAACAACGCTATTAATCAAATGTTATTACCACACTGACAACAAAATTATCATTCACAACAACAACTTCACCGGGACCATTTATATGTTTATATGATAAACTACTTTGTATGTTTGTATTTCTGAGTTGTGATATGAGATAAACTGATCGAATATCTTCTTATATAATCAAATTGCTATGATCTATCAATCAATAGATTTTTCGTGGATTTTGCTTATTACCGATGCTATGATATGTCATTCAAGAATTTGTTTTTTCATTCACAGCACCAATTATGTTGTTAGTTGTTAGTTGTTTTTTTTTTGTACACCAATTTGTTGCTAGTTGTTTTTTTTTTTTTACCAATTATATTGCTACCGGTTGGTCCCATAAAAAGGTTTGTCCACCCGCGACCTAGCTTATTAGATTTTTGTCTCATACCTTCGTCCACTCTAAATATTTCGTGACCAACATTTGGTAAGTATTAGATTTTTGTTATAAGTTATGATAAAAATTTTGGTAATAATAAAGACAACATTAGGACGGAAAAAATTAAGATAACACTGAAAAAAAAAAGAAAAAATTTTTTGGTCACATACCAAAACCGCGACCAACCAAAATAAAGCAAAATATTGGTCACATAAAAAACTCGTGACCAACCTATTCATAATTTTTGTTTTAGCTCTTGGTCTCGAAAAATTTTGTCCACTAAAACTATTTCATGACCAAACTTTTTGGGGTTTTTTTTATTTCATTTTATTTTTCGAGCTACACGTGTTGATTATTTTGTACACGTGAATTTAATCGCGACCAACCGGTCCCTTTGATGTAAATTGAAAAACTTTGTCTCTGCGAGAGGTATAGCGTGGTCGATGGTCCTCTGAGGTAATTTTCACTTTTATTAATGATAAAGCTAAAACACGACTCACCTATTTGAGTGTCTCCTCAGTAGCTTATCAACTAACCACCACCACTCGCCTCCCGGCAATGGCGGCCACCACCCTAACCACCACACCACCACCACACACCACACTCCAACCACCACACACACCTTCTCTCTTCAACTTCTTCACACCTTTCCTCAAACCACACCACCGTCACCTCAACCACCGTATCCTCGCCATCGCCACACCAGACCGAGTCGCACGCTTCGAAAACAACAACGAAACCGAAACAGACTTAATCTCATCATTCAACGAACGCATACTCAAAGACCACTTCACAAAACGCAATTCAGGCCGTTACAACAACCCCGAACCACATTCCGAAAAAAAAGCAACCGTAACTGACGAAGAAGTTGATAAATATATACACCTGGTTAAACAGCAGCAGCAGCGGGGGTTGCGTGAGCTCAAACGAGGTCGTTTAGGTGGAAATGAAGGGAGTGATGGAGTGGTGAGTTATAAAGTGGACCCGTTTAGTTTAGAAGAGGGGGATTATGTGGTGCATAAAAAGGTGGGCATTGGGAGGTTTATGTCGATTAGGCCGAGTATTCCGGAGGGGAGTACCGTTCCTATTGATTATGTTTATATTCAGTATGCGGATGGTGTGGCTAAGCTGCCTGTTAAGCAGGCGTCTAAGTTTCTTTATCGATATAACCTGTACGCCTTTGTTTCTACTTTTGATATGCTTGTATGATGGCATTATGCTTTTAGGTTGGTGAATAATTAGTTTAGACTGTTTAGTGCTCATGTGTAGTGAATCCGATTTTAAGTATGTAGTGATTGTTTAGGCGTCCAACTATGCGACTGACTATCTAGGGTCATTTATTAATGTTTATATGTCCTCTTCCGTCATTCTAAACTTTATAATTACAAATACGTTAGCAAACATTTTTGTAAACTAAACTATTAAGTGACAAGTGCTAAGCTCTAGTTTCACCAAACATCGGCGTTGTGATTCGTGACGAGCTTTTTGGAGCGTTTAACTTTTAAGATATAATGCTTGTTTGGCAACATTTGAAACGCTAATAAAAGAAGCATTAAGCGTTAGTGTCTAGCTTTTACGTTATTTTACATTTTATAATAGCAAAAGCTTTTATAAAACAAACCATAGCTAACATCTATCGCTTGCTACTGCTAGTAACATAAACAGCTTATTATCCGGTTATCCTTAGTCTAGATTACTGATTATATATGGGTCATTTTACTCATAAATTCTAAAATAATCGGAATTTCTCAAACACTCAAGCCACATAAGCACAAGCTTCACTTGGTTCGAGTCTGTGTGGTGGTGGGTTCAAACCCCGTGGTCCGTGGATTAGTCGGCCAAAAGGTCAAAACCATGGTTATCCCAAAAAATAAAGTAAACATAAGACAACCTGCAACCAGTCTCCATATCGGTGTATTCAATAATCACTTTCAAATGCAATGTCAAGTTATCTTTTTTAAACCAAGATGATTTTTGGATTGTTGTTTGCAGTCCAAACGAAAGTTCAGCGCCTCGAGGTTTGGGGAGATTAAAGGACACAAGTGTTTGGGAGAAGAGGAAAGTCAAAGGAAAGGTTGCAATTCAAAAAATGGTTGTTGATCTGATGGAGGTTTATTTAAACAGACTAAGATTAAGAAGACCCCCGTACCCCAAGAATCCTGCAATGGCTGAATTTGCCGCACAATTTCCTTTTAAACCCACCCCTGACCAGGAACAAGCCTTTATTGACGTTGAGAAGGATTTGACAGAGAGAGAAACTCCAATGGATCGATTGATATGTGGAGATGTTGGATTTGGGAAGACAGAAGTTGCTCAACGAGCTCTTTTTTGTGTGGTTTCGTCTGGAAAGCAGGCAATGGTATTAGCACCAACTATTGTATTGGCTCGACAGCATTTTGGTGTTATCTCAGAGAGATTTTCCAGATACCCCAACATTAGAGTTGGGCTTATGAGCAGATTTCAGGTGAAAATAAAATCTTTTTTCTATCTTATGTTATATCATGTGGGTTGATTTTGGATGCAAGGCATATTATTAAGTGTTTATTGTTAGCTACATCATGACTTACTTTAGAAACATTATTAAGTTACTATGATTCTGCTACAAGTGCACACTTTTACTTCTCCTCAATTGTTTTGATATAAAAGCTTGTAATCATGCTGCCTTATATTGACTTTTGGTCATGATTAGAGGTGGCAAGAGGGGTGGTTCGGGAATTTTGAGTCAAAAATTAAATTTGGGCTGGGTTGAAATGGGACAATTTTAAGTATGCGTCAAAACTGGTAGGTTAGGTTGACCTGCTAAACTTTTTATTTTGTCCATTTCTTACAAACATGAACGCGTTAACTATGATTACCAAAAACAATTTTGAGCCGCAGATTAAATCTGGGCTGGGTTGAAATGGGACATTTTAAGTATGTGTCAAAGGTAGGTTAGATTGACCTGCTAAAACTTTTTACGCCGATATTTCTTACAAACATGAATGCGCGTTAACTATGATTACCAAAACAATATTATTACATTAGGGATATATTATTAATTAATTGTAGCCAATTGGCTACAATTTTGTTCTATAAATGTGGGTTCCTGATTCTTTTTGGGCCTTGATTTTTTTTGGGTCCCTGATTCATTGCTAGTGTATGTAGCCAATTGGCTACAAAAATTGTAGCCAAGCTATCCCCCATTACATTAATGAGTTAAATTATTAAATAAAATGGTTTGGGAGGTTCTATGCCTTAAAAATACACTTGGAACGACTTTCAACCCATATGACCCTTTCCCCTTTAGCTAACTTTTCTGATTCAACTCATTCGACCCGTTTGAGATTAAACACATCCCATATTGACCCTGTCACAAAGTAAATGAGTCCACATTACGACCTATAGTCATGGTACTCAACTAGCAATGTCGCTATGGGTCTAGGGGACTAACATTTTACAGCATGCAGACCAGGGCTGAGAGGGAGGAGTATTTTCATTTGATCCAAAATGGTGAGCTGGATATCATTATTGGAACTCACTCACTTCTTGGCAGCCGTGTCACATACGATAAATTAGGTCTTCTGATAGTTGATGAAGAACAGGTTCGCCTCCTTCTGTCATATATCAAAATTTCAAAACTATCATTACAATTAGATCTTTTGATATTGAGAATTTTTAAATGCAACATGAGGTCATCAAGTTCAATGTATAACACGTGTTTTTGGTTTACAGAGGTTTGGCGTCAAGCAGAAGGAAATGATTGCTTCATTGAAAACTTCAGTTGATGTTCTCACTCTTTCTGCAACGCCTATACCAAGGACCCTTTATTTAGCCTTAACTGGCTTTCGTGATTGCAGGTAATACCATAGTTTCTTTCATTTTATTTGTTTATTTATTTTTGCTTAACTGAGTACCAAATCTGATTTATACACGTATCTTATGATTTAGGATTGTCCCCATACCCCGCTTCGGCGGGATTGGGTATGTTGTTGTTGTTGTTGTTGTTAGACCATGGGGTATCATGGCATGCCAAATTCCACTTTTCTGTGCCACATCAGCGCCAACTCAGCATCTTCATTTTTAACACTCACACACCAAAACACCCCTTCACTCATAACATGTTATTTGGGCCCCACCCACCTTCATTTTTATTTTATTTTATATTTTTTCAAGCAAACTTAATTTCATTAATTCAAATAAAAATAAAATATGTAACTTAAAAAAAACATAAAAAAAATTAAAAATAATACGAAACTTTAAAAAAATATAATAACTAAAGTTTATGGAGGTCTGAAAAATATTTTGCCATTGTTGCATTTTTTTTTTAAAATTAAACTCAGCCATTAGTTATTTAGTTATCTCACCTATTAAACTCATTTGGACAAACATTATATTTTTTAGTTGCAATTGCAAAAATTTTTTTTACTGTAACTAAAACAAAAACAAAAAGTGGGTGACTTAAGGTAACATAGGTATTATAGGTTGACATGTGTCCTTAGGAGATATACAAGGTATAACTCATAAAATGAGGTAGCATATTCATCACCTATCAAACACAGATAATACTCCATCATCACTTTTATATTTCCAGACTCATGAAGAAACCTTTCCACCGGAAAATTTGCGTATCGCCTCACTGCTTCTAAGGTATATATGTGTTTTTCATTTTTTTGTCCTTTTCCGAAAGTCACATACGCCATTTAAGTGGCTTGGTAAGTGGCGAGAGGTGGTTGGGGTATGGTGGCATGAGGGTGGCGGCGCCACTGTGGCTTCCACGTTGGAAATGGCGTGCATCTAAGTGATGATACCCCATGGTCTTATGATTTAGGATTGTGAAAAGTAAACATTTAATTTATCTGTGGAACAAAAGCACTTATTTCTTATATAATCTTTCAGTTTGATCATTAACACCACCTCCTCAAAGAGTTCCTATAAAACTCATCTTCGGAGTATAGTGAGGAAAAGGTTATATCAGCAATCAATTTTGAGCTGGACCGTGGAGGCCAGGTTTTCTATGTATTGCCACGTATTCAAGGTAAGAGTGGTTACCTATTCAAATTTGCCTATTGTTGAAATACGTGCTTCACCCGGGCTCTTTGTATCTGCTTTTGCTGTGTTTTTGGTGGTCTAGTTAAATGGAATTTATTACCATTTACAGGTCTTGAACAGGTTATGGCATTTCTTGAGAAGACATTTCCAGATGTTGAAATTGCCCTTGCTCATGGACAGGTAAATAGTTTCTGTTACTTGAATAGTAAACTAGTTGCAGAAGGACTTACCATTATGTAGTTATCCCACGATACTAGAAAATAATTATATAATTACCATTATGCAACTTTTGTGCAGCTATATTCAAAACGGTTGGAGAAAACCATGACAAGATTTGTAGATGGAGAAATAAAGATTCTAGTTTCCACAAATATAGTAGAGAGTGGGCTCGACATTCAAAATGCTAACACCATCATAATCCAAGACTTTCAGCAATTCGGCTTGCACAACTGTATCAGGTTTGTTGTTGGAAATATTATTTCTTGCTTTTTAGTCGATGTTTTTTATTGTTATCATCAGTCATCACAAGTTCATCTTTATCCTGTTTTATAAATTTGTTGGTATAGTTGCGTGGAAGGGTGGAAGGTCAAATAAGGAAGCTCATGCTCATCTATTCTACCCCAATAAGTTGTTGCTTTCTCCAGAAGCAAAGGTATGATCTTTAAAGATTTAGATTATTAATCTGAACCAGTAGTGCGTCAAAAATAATTACAAACATATTATTTCTTATAACAATATTTTTTCTATTACAATAAAATAGCGATTTTTTATGCATCAAGTATTGGGCGACTTTCGACCCTTTGGATTGACCCATTTGCCCTGTAAGACCCAAATTTGCATTAGACTTGGCATTTTGACATGGACTTGTGGTAATATTATATTACTTTAGACTAAAATTGTAAATTCTGCATTTCTTTGTAAATCTGAAAAACTACTGTTGAGACTTGATACAGATACTAGCAGGGTACCCGCGCGTTGCAGCGGCGGGTACCATGAACTAAAAGTTTCCGGTAAATCATGTATTTTAGTTTATTATGCTCTTTTGACAATAAACTTACGGATATTAAGAATTTTGTTTAACTCAGGCCCGCTCGGGCTCGAGTCTGCTTGGCCCGTGCCCGCTTGGGCTCGACACCGCTTGGCCCGCGCTGCTCGGGCTCGACACCGTTTGGCCCGTGCCCGTTCGGGCTGGAAAAATTTGTGTAGCCTCTGCAACAATTTTTTATTTATGTCTCCTAATAATTTTTTAGTGTTTGTTTGGCTTAGTAGCTTGATTAAATTGTACATTGTGATTAAATTGTTGTTTATTTTGGTGTAGGGGTGAATTAAATAGTGTATTAATTGACCACTTTAATAGTATTAATGTGGTGTTTTTTTAATATGTGCATTAAAGTGTTGTACACTATGCTTATTTGCTTGTAAGTCTGAAATTTTGTGCTTTAATGTGTTGTACATCATGCTTTATTACTTGCAAGTCTGAAAGTCTGAAAATTAAATAGGAGAGAGAGTCGTTTGTGCATTATAAGTAGTAGTGATAGTACTATATAACCTTTTGCAACTCTACAGAAAAGGCTTGCAGCTCTTGAAGAATGTGGTGATCTTGGTCAAGGCTTGCAACTTGCAGAAAGAGACATGACTATTAGGGGGTTTGGTAATATTTTTGGTGTGCAACAAACAGGAGATATTGGCAACGTAGGCATTGATCTGTTCTTTGAAATGCTTTTCGAGAGCTTATCCATGGTATTATGCTTCTACTTTCTTTTTCTATTTCTATGTGTTAATGATATCTTCTTCGGTATAATTCTTTTGCGTCTAGCTTTTTTGCTCTA
The DNA here is from genome assembly GCA_022545495.1 of Chrysanthemum lavandulifolium. Taxonomy (NCBI): domain Eukaryota; kingdom Viridiplantae; phylum Streptophyta; class Magnoliopsida; order Asterales; family Asteraceae; genus Chrysanthemum; species Chrysanthemum lavandulifolium. Next base: position 92,212,219 of record CM040245.1, on the reverse strand, counting down.
TAAAAATTAATTGTAAAATCTTGCTTTCTTCTTAATACAGGTTGATGTTCATCGAACTCGTCCCGCTCCTTACAAATCTGTTAAGGTATATCTCATTTCTTATAAATAGTTAATGAGTTAAATGTGCTTACAAAACCTATATTTTACATTAATAATTTAAATTATTGAATTACAACGATTTAAGAGGTTGTACTTGTATGCATAAAATTAGATAGACTCTGAGCATTTTGACCCGTTTGACCTGTTCCCTTTAGTCAAACTTTTATTACCCTTTCAGTTTAAAGACAACCCAAAGTGACCCATTTATTTGCCTTCTAACATTAAACTCTCAGTCAATATGTTGATATGTATGTCCATATTGTTTTATGTCAGCTTGAATTGGATATAAACCCTCGTCTCTCTTCCGAGTACATAAACTATCTTGACAATCCCATAGAAGTAGTTAAGGATGCCGAGAAAGCTGCAGAAAAAGACATGTGGAGTTTAGTGCAATTCACAGTGGATTTACGAAGGCAATATGGAAAAGAGCCTTACGCTATGGAAGTTTTACTGAAAAAACTTTATGTGAAGAGAATGGCAGCAGATATAGGGATCACTAAAATCTACATTTCAGGGAAAACTGTTATAATGATGACAAACATGAGTGAACAGGTATTCAAGATGATAAGAGATGCCATGCTGTCAGACATTCACCGCAATATGCTTGAGTTTCAAGGAGATGAGATTAAGGTACAAAACTTGTTACTTCTTTGTAAATGTGGCAAAATGGGCGTGTCGAAAAGGCAGGATAACACATCAAAGCAGTTTTAGGTCAAAAATGGTAACTTTTGGTACAAGTCAAATGGGACCGGGTTGGCCTAAAACAGTTATTGACCAATAGTAGTATTTTTTGTATGCACTATTAGCGTAAAAGTAATTAATAATTATACAATATCAAAATTTAGTCTAATCAGGAATAAAATGATTTAGGATGTTTTATGTCACTTGGGTGATTTCCGATAGGTTTGACACATTTCCTTAGCTATAAAAAATCAGTTTTACCAGTTTGACCCTCAGAGATGAAATATAACCCGAATTGACCCATTCAAAGTCAATGGATCAATACTGCACCTTTAATTGTTTGCATTTTAACTCTGAAATGGATTGGTGTGTTACAGGCGGAATTACTTATAGATCTACCAAAGGATCAGCTTTTCTTGGATCTTCCAGTTGTTAAGCTTAACTTCATTCTGCACTACCAGCCCTGATAAGATACTAGAGTGACAAAATGCTCACCAGAAGCAGTCAAGATGTATTGTATATGATGCATAAACAAGCTGCTCTGTATGGGACATAGCTTTTGTGCCACGTGGGTTATACCTAAACCTGAACAATGCACGGTGATGCTGCATATACTAGTAGGGTGTTTATGCACGCATGTAAGGTGAGAATGGCATGTGCCTTTTGATTAATCATTAGTCAGTTCAGCCATGAACTCATTTTTTGGTCATTGGGATTAGAGGGCAAGCAACCCTCATACCCGTTACGTTTATGGCTGGGGCATAATATATATAGATGGTAATTGAGGAGTATACATTGTAACTAATTAGCTTAAGTACTGGCTTATTGTAATTATCATCATAGATTTTATGTATTTTACTAGCCCTTCAATAGAGAATATTGAAAAGTGATCATTCATTGTCTAATGAAAGTTCTCGACTATTCTTCTAATCGGTAGAAACTTGGCTGTGCTTGTTTTTAAAAGAAGCAGTTCTTTTCACTATTGTCTGCAAGCGGGAAGAGGAATCAAGTCGTTTGTTTTTCCTCTTACGTCTGCAAGCGGAAAGAAGAAATGAAAAAGTGTGTTTGTTTATTCTGTATTACATAAGAGGCAAAACGACTTTTTTCCTCTTCAATTTTGTAGATTATTAATATTTTTTAATTATCACTTATTGTATCTTATAGATTTCAAATCCACGCCTTCTCTCGCAGATACGGTTTTGCATATAAGACATAGAATATATGAAAAACAAACACACCTTAGAATGCATGCAAAGTAACTAAGTAAGTAGAACTTGTGCACCAACATTATTGAAGCTAGTTTTCGCATGCTGTAAGTAGATTAAGATTAATGATTTATCTATCTTATTTAAAAATATCTTCTTGGATCACTCAAGTCACAGGTGTTGTATTTTCATGGTTTATTGAAGCTGGAAGTAAATAAACCAACTATAATCATAGAACGTGAAGCAGTGGTTCAACAAGTGTCAGAAGCCAGCAGTGAGAAGATCTGAAGTGGGTGACCCACCCAAGTTCTCATTATGGACCATAAGCTCACTGATACTTGAAGAACGAAGAGGTGAGCCTCTGCCATTAGATCTTGTGATGGTTCGAATCCAAGCCTACCTTGCCATCCCATCACATTCCAAATGATAATAATCGCATGGAGGCAGACGGATTCCTAACGTTATTATTAATCCCCACTACGCCAAGATGGATCCTAATACATAACATCGTTCTAAGACGCTAGGATTATACTGTTAGCAAGAAAGGCATGACTCTAATCCAAAAAAATAAAATAAACCAACTATAGATTATTAGATTTGTAGAAAAGATAAACTAAACTAAATAAACAACGTCAACTCCTTAACTAAAAAATGATTCGTTTTCGCTGGAATATATGGTTGGTAAATAAATTTATAAAGATTAAAGTATTTAATAACTATTTGATTGGTTGGTTAAAGAAAATATTTCAGTCATACCGTAACTTTAGGTAATGTTGCGTCAACTTGTTTTTCTCGAAGAACAAAAGTCAACCAAGAAAAGTCGTAAAATGTATAAAAATCCAGGGCATTTTAGTAATTCAACATCTTTCTAGAGTTTGGTTTGGTTGTGTCGCCGACGGCTGGCTGGCTTGTTGTTGCTGGGGTGCGTTGTAATATCACATGTGCCTCGTTTACCCCTTAAACACAACAACGACCCACCTTTTGGTCAAATTAATACACCCTCCTTTGTTTTTATTTCAATTCAAATTCTTGTTTGATTATTCCGTACTACTTCCTTCCACGAATAATCTCTATTTTGTTCTAGATCACCATTTTATAAAATCGAATCATTACATTCTATATCAAAGTATTACAAATTGATCAATATCTGCTCTTCAAGATTTAATTCAATTACACAGGTACAAATTCTTGGACTTTGATCTCTGATCTAGTCGTTTATTTTAACCACCTGATCTGATTCATTAGGTCACCGACACATTTAATTTTCCAAATTTTGGGGGAACTTTATTAACATCAAAACTAGATCTTGTAATAATAATATCAAAATTGATTATTTTTTTTGGCTACTACTAGTATCACAGCTAATATACTGGTTTTTATTAACTAATCAAGTTACTGATTATTTTCTATCATAATATATAAAATGCTACTAGTTATTATGCTAATTGTTTGTTATGAATATTTCTGCACATGTTAAGGGGGTGTTTGTTTCGGCTTATTGCTTCTTTGGTTTTTGGCTTATGTTTCATAAGCTCACTTTTTGTGGCTTATTTTAAAATTTTTTGGCTTATATATAAGCCGAAAAGTTTCAAAATAAGCCGCAAAAAATGACCTTATGAAACATAAGCCATAAGCCGGCTATATAAGCCGAAACAAACACCCCTTAAGATAATTATTATAAAAGGCAAGTTCGAGTTCGTGAAATTGAACATTACGGATAATTAAAATCGCGTGATTTTTGAATGCATGTGTCTTTATTTGTTCTAAATTAATGTGTTTGAAATAAATGCTTGCAGGAAGTTATTTTTCGCTCTCTTTCTATAAGGCGGATATACACTAACGGATGGGTGTTAGAGAAAGTGGTTCTTTGCGTATATTGATTACGGTTCAATAGTAGTCGTCTCTTGATTGTATATTTCTAGGAATACCACCTCTGCCGCATAGAGAGTTTTGTTATCTATGGGGGAGTGGGTGATTGGAGCTTTTATTAATCTTTTCGGCAGCATTGCTATTAACTTCGAACTAATCTTCTTAAATTGGGTCATGACGAGGTACCTCACGCTACTTTAAGTCATATTATGCTATGGTGTTTGTAATAGATTGCCATACTTTTAGAGCCGTTGAGCTCGATTGTGAACGTTGTAAGCTTCTTTTAGCTTACGATTATGATGTTTGCAATTATTTGTAATAAATTTGAACGAGTTAGCTTCTTGCAGCTTCCTTCGTGCATTAGCTGTGTCGGTCTTAAAAAGTGCATATGCATTCGGCTTCATATTTAATCTGAGTTTTAAACAAAACATTGTAGAGAGAAAGACATGCCGTGCTAGGTGAAGGAATAAATGGAAAGACGATACTTAGGCCTATTATAAGCTTCCAGTCTTGGAGAATTGGTAAAGTGACAGATTTTGGTGTTTTTTCTTTAAACTGTTACTTTTTCTGGCAAGTTATGCATCATATTGATACTATTTTGATCCGTTTTGCAGGTATACTGTTTTTTGCTTTTGGAAACGCTCTTAACTTTATATCATTCGGATATGCTGCTCAGGTCAGTGTGAAGATGTTCTTTGATCTCTAATAAACGGCTTATTCAAGATCCTAACGGCTTGATATAATTTGGCGTGTATACCCTAGTTACTTTTTATGAACTTTGCTTTTCAAAACATTGTGAAAATAAACATTCAGAATCCAAGTTTGTAACAAAAATAAAAATTTAGTGAAGTGAACTTAGATATGTAATAATTTCCCAATTTTAACTAACATCTAAAATCATTTTATCTGTCACGTTATCATTATTCATTCCAATTTTCTACATGTCTTCTGTTTGAGCAGTCACTTCTTGCTGCATTGGGTTCTGTCCAATTTGTGTCAAACATTGCATTTGCCTATGTTGTCCTGAACAAAACAGTGACTGTCAAGTTTCAAAAGTTCTACAGCATACTTTTCACCTTGCCATAACTTGATTTCAGTTTTAACAACAATATCACCCTTTTCATCTTCAGAGTAGTAGTTGCCACGACGCTTATAGTCCTTGGAAACACCTTCCTTGTTGCTTTTGGCAATCACCAGTCACCTGGTATACAACATTGGTTTCATGTCTACTGTTGAATGATAACAATTTAAATTGTCATTACTCACGTGTGTACAATTATGTCAATATTACAGTTTACACACAAGACCAGTTGGCAGAGAAGTACAGTAACATTACCTTCCTTTTTTACTGTCTACTATTAGTCGTGGTGGTTATCATACATCACTATATATACAGGTTAGAAACATTATGCCTTTATAAGATTATATTATTTCCGGAGGTCAGTTTCTTGTATGAGCTAATTTTTTATTTTTTAAAAATTCTGAATGAACAGGAGAGGAGAATGGCTACTCTCTATTCCAGGAAAGGATTTTTCGCCTTACTGGAAATTAATAATTCCATTTTCATATGCGGTAGTTTCAGGAGCCATAGGATCATGTTCAGTTCTTTTTGCAAAGTCCCTGTGAGTTGTTGATTAATGCTAAGGTAATCTTGGTTTTTAATTTGGATCATTTGATATTAAGACATCATTTTTCTTCCTCTTTTCAGTTCAAATCTTTTGAGATTGTCCATGTCAAGCTCATATAGGCTGGATAGCTGGTTCACGATTCAATTCTTTTGTTGTTTCTATGTACTGCTGGATTTTGGGTAATGATTAGTAGCATACTGAAGGATTTTTTCTCCTATTTTTTATTGATGCAAAAGATCAAGTATTGATTTGTTTCTACTTGCTATATCTGCAGATGGCAAGGTTAAATGAAGGATTAGCGCAGTTTGATGCCATACTTATAGTCCCCATGTTTCAGATAGCTTGGACCTTTTTCTCCATTATTACTGGCTTTGTGTATTTTCAGGAATATCAGGTTCCCTATCTCCGCCTGTATCTAATCTTTGATATTATCTCCTTATGTGTGTTAAAAGTTGTCTGACATTACTTGTTTTTTATATCAGGTAATGGATATCTTGAGGACAGTTATGTTTATTTTGGGAATGATTTCAGTATTCATAGGGATTTCGTTGCTGGCACCCGATGAGCCTAAAGGTATGTATGAGTTTCATTTAATAATTACATGCTAAGTCTGAAGTGGAAATTTAGGCGGGTTGGGTCACAAGTCAAAATGGGGGTACATGTCTAAACAGGCAAAAGTGTGCCCGGTCTGCTAAAATCTTTTCTTTTGAAAATAATAATAATCTATATATAATGAAATATAAATTTCTATAAAACTTATTACCTAAACAATATTGTAGCATCAAAAGTATTAGCCTTTAACAATGGCGAGGTAACAGGTCAACAGTATTAAGTCGTCACAACCTGTACTCAATCATTTAGTTCCAGAACATTATAGTATCTAAATAGTATAGCTTTTGTTATCATATTTAATACTTTAGCTATCTATACATTTCAAGAAAAAGGACAAAAGGTGTGTTAGCAGGTAAACACAATCCAATTCGACTTGTTTTGACTCACAAGTTCTTAAAACACTTTTTGTTGAGTCCATATGGGCCCGCTTAATATGTTATTACACCCAAATTGACCCATTTTATCTCATTAGGGCCAAAGTGGCCCTTCTATGTTCAGCAATTGAACTTGACTGATTGTTTCTTCTTATCCAGGTGGAGAAGTTAAAGATGGTTCCTTATCATCTGCGGCTTTACCAAGAGTCAACGCCGAAGTAGAAAGGTTAGTTTGACTTGCAGCAAAAGAATGAAGTCCTCTAGTGTTGACTTAAGAAGATTCAACAGTTGACTAATCTAGGAGTATCTAGAACTAGTTTATTTCCCAAAAACATGTAGTCTTTCATTATTAATGAACACATGTTTATATATGGGGAAATAACACGAGTGTTATTTTAAAGGTTGATCAAGCCAATTGAAGATTCACCAATCAAGGATTTGAAGTCATTTACACGGGCATTGGCAGCAAAAGCCTCAGCTGCGGTTACCAGGGCAAAGGTTGTGCGAATTCTCATTCCCGATTGAATGGAATCAAAAGATGTAATCTGTGAACTTAATTTCTCATATGTTGTAATGTTTTTGGGTACAGAGTACTTGCACATTGTTGCTTGGTATGGGAGATGATGCCATGCATGGTTCATCAGTTTTTGCGATGCCAATGGTTTCATCAAAAATGACGGGATTCAGGGGTGTCGGGGGTGACCGGTCAAAGTTGATGTCATTAAGAAGTCCAACCGGTTGGAGTAGGATTCCGGTTGAGGAAAGTGTAAATATGCTGGAGACTACTTCAAGTGGAGAGGATTAGTACATCACATTTATTGGTTTTCTTTGTAATGGAAGGTGTATGTTTGTTGTAATTGGGGAAAAGAGGAAAGAATCACTGCCACTAGGAAGGTGTTGTATAGTTTGATTTGATTGGGATTGGATTGGAATGAATATGGATGTATATGTTCTTTGATTTTTTAAAATTCTTTTGTTTGCCAAAGTTAGGCTGTCTTTTTTGGAAGGAGCTCATCTCAAATTGAAGTACACATGTTGAGTTAAGTTCTGAAATCAAAAGAAGTTCTTTTGATTTGAGTCATTGGATCGTTCAACTACCACAATCTACAACTTGACCAAATAATGGGAGAGGATCCTCACCCATGTTTTTTATATGGGTTTTAATGTGTGACCGCTGGGGCATATGTTAGACTTCGTTCAATTCCCTTTACACAAACAAATTACTTTACTTTCGCTCTATTTTTCAGCCACTTTTTCAAAGCTGCTGCGATCTTTTTCCAAAAGCTTTTTGCACTTCCACTTGTTAATACACTGCTTTAATATGTCAATTTGGGTATCCTGGCTTATTTTTCTGCAAGTTATTGTAGTCTTTTTTTATGTAGTAACTTAAATTTTGTGCATATGCTTGTTTCTGTATATCTTTTCGTGTTTTCCGATATCTAATGGTTTAACGCTTTAATTATACCGCTTCATGTCCCCGCTAGAAAGAAAATATGCTTGTGTATTTGTCACCGGTTTTCTCTCGATTATCATGCGTGTGTTTTCTAGTTATCTTGTAGTCACATTCAAAATATAGACAGTTTTAACTCAATCGAGATACATATTTTTCTTTTGAATGTGGAATTATAGGTGTTATGGAACTAGTTTATGGGTGGTGAGCATGCTCAAGGATTTTGTGTAAAAAGGACATTCAGATCATCAGATGTGACCTCCAAATGCATTAGAGGTTTTAACGAGGTTTATACTTTTGAGCTGAATGAGAAACAAATTGTTAAAGAGCCTTTTTGCAGAAATGTCTTATATTCAGAAAACTTAGCTGAAGCTTAAGTTTATAGAAGTAACATTTAATTTGAAGAGCTTATAACTTTTTCTTTAAAACTCATAATAGTTTAGTCGCCCAAACAAAGCTTAAGCTTGCGCTACAAACATATTGTTAAATTACACTGAATATGTATTATTTAACTTTTTTTTTAACGGCAACTAACTATCTCACACTATTTACACAACAAATCTATCTCATATGTCCCGTTATGACTTCAACCCACAACCATTTGACGTGTTTCTCACACAACACGCAGATCAATGGACAAGCCCCTTGATATTTTTAAATCCTTTTGGTGACTTGGGGTATTTCTCGCGTACAATATATTAAAGCAGCTAAGATTTAGTATATGAAACATAGAGCTTGTGTGACAGTTAACTTGTACAGGCTTCGTATTTTGTTTAAACTTTAACCGCTAGTTTTGAAAGAACGAGAGGGAGTGGACTTTTTTCCCACCGAGATTCATAATTGGGCCAGCCCATATAAAATTGTAACTGTTGTCTGTTGTTGTTACGTTAACATAACAGGTTGGGTCATTTTCAATGTTCCCGTGCGGTTATCACCCACCTACATAAATAAATATCCTCAAAGTCAATTACCGGTTGGTTCAACAAAACTTACTTAACACTTTGGTTTTACCTTTTCTGTCATTTTGCACACACATTTCATTTATCTTCTCTCCCAAATTGTTCCTTTGCCTAATCACGGTATATTTCACATTTTACGCGTTATTTCATTCTATTATTATTATTATGTATTTACTCGTCTCTTTAATTTGACTTGTGTAAAACTAATTATTGCTTTATTACATTTAAACCCCAGTTTTTGACCTATATATATTGATCCTATCTTCTACAATATCATAATCTACATATATTATCTTAGATCTAGGCTTCTAGGTAACCTAATGCTATTTCATTAATTTAATCATTAGTATATTAATTTTAGCACTTTATGTTAAATATATATTTTGAAATGATGTTAGGTTTTGCGCTTATGAAATTTAGGACTTGAAAGAGGTTGTTGTATATGATGAGAATGGTAACGGTCCGTATGAAGTGCATTCTTCATCGGATTATTTACCGAGTGTTGGTGAAAGTTCTAGTTCGACTTTGAGTAGTCAGCAAGATGTGGAGGATGATGGGATGATTGCTGCTGTGTTGTCGGAAGAGTATGCTAAGTTAGATGGTTCCGTTGGAAGGCGCCTTACTAATCTGGAACCTGTTGCGTAAGATGATAAAGTGGATAGTACTAAGTTTCGCAATTTACGACTGTTTTGGTTGTGATCTGATGTGCGCTTGTTTGAAAATTTCAGCATGTACCGCTGGATTAATACCTTTATTCCTAATATTAGTGATGCCAGTTTGGATCATCAACGGTTGAGCCAGAGGTTCGCTTTAAATAGTTAAATTTCAGTTTTGTTATGTATGATGTTAAAATTAGTTTGAACGTCAATGTTGCTTGGTGTGAGTAGAGGTGGTTTAATAAACATGCTTTCCTGCACTTTTAATGTTTGATGAGATTTGAACAAGGTATTAGGTTGATCATTTGTGTTTATAATTCTTCAGGTTACACGTTTATGGTTTATATGAAGTGAGGGTCTCTGGTGACGGAAATTGCCAGGTCTGTGATCTGTCGGTGTCTTGTTTCTTCATGTTTCGGGATATGGTCTTACAATTTTTATTAATCGCTTTCTTCTATGGCTTTCAGTTCCGGGCAATTTCTGACCAGCTCTACAGGTCACCCGAGTATCACAAACATGTCCGAAAGGAGGTTGTCAAGCAGGTTCGCTCTTGGATCTTGATTAGCTTTTTGTGTGCAATGTAATTGTACTTACATTTATGGTGCAATTTAGGGAATCCACCTTATCGTAGGGGTAGATTAGGGATGCCTTACCAGAAAAATTGTTAATTGCACTTTTCTAGTTCCTGCTTAAGTTGTCTTGTCTGTTCATTTTCCAGCTGAAGGACCATCGCTCCCTATATGAAGGCTATGTTCCAATGAAGTACAAGAAGTACTACAAAAAAGTATCAAAGTAGGCTTCTTCATACGGGGTCGTGATTTCTCTTATCTATAAAGAAAACCAAATTTTTAGTGCATATGATGTGTTTTATTTGCAAACAAAATTTACTGCCATTGCATGCATTATGACTGTCTTTATTTTTTTGCTATATTTGTTTTTGTAACTGAATCCTTGCACTTGCAGAACAGGTGAATGGGGGGATCATGTTACCCTACAAGCGGCTGCTGATAAGGTCTGTTTTCCCCTTATCTCAAAACATTGGCAGTAGCTATTTAATTAAAATCTATGTAAACAAAGTAGTACTTGTATAGATGTAATAGTTCAAAGGATAACTTAAGATTAGAGGTGGTAATTTGTGCTCAAAATCAAAAAATGGGCTAAATGGGCAACTTTTAAAAGATATGACACATTTAGCCCCTTCCTTTTTTGAAACAGATGTATTGCCCATTTAAGTTAAATGGGCATGATGGGCTCACGCTTTTTCTCAAACATTAAATTGTTTTAATGAAAAACTTATAGATATAGTATATTTAGTATTTTAGTTACTCAAATATAAATGAGGTGTTATGTTTGAGGAATTTTTTGTCGCTTTTGCGCCTTTTTTAAAGCGATTCAGATAACACGGAGCCTCGTTGGCCCATACCCGTTTAAGCCTGCGCCCATTGGGCTAGTGCCCGCTAGCCGCTGCCGCTGGTCACTGCTTTGCCACCTCTAGTTAAGATTGGAAATCTACGCAACTTGTAATGCAACAACTTTTAATTGTAACTAGGGCAAGAGCAGTGGCGGATATAGGATTTTAAAATAGGGTGTGCACTGTAACTCCGTAGGTAAAGATAGCAGAATGATCGGGTCACGTAATGGGTCAAAATCAGATTTGAGTCGGGTCGGGTCGGTTAAAATGTAAGCGTGCTATTTTTTGTCTATGGAAACTTGTTAATCCTATCAACCCCTTTACTACGTAACTTCGTATAAATCCCTTAATAATAATTTACACTACTTGCCTCCAATATGTAAATCATTATTCATATGTAATTTTGTGACGTAAGATCCTATACATATGGTTTTACATATAACATATTCTAAACGCTAAATATGTAAATCTTTGATCGAAACTAAAATAACAAATACCTATATGATAAATGGAACAGGATATTTACAGGTTAATATATTACACTAAAAAAGAGTTGTGTCCTATCAAATAACTTGGGCAAAAATAAAATAGCATGGCTAATTATCCGGAACCACTTTTTCAGCCACCAATCAAAATTCAAAATTTTTTACACTATCACCGGGTTTCATAGGGTATGCACGTGCATACCCTATGGTAAGTTTAGATCCGCCCATGGGCAAGAGTAATTATTGCCTTAACTCTTAAATGTTTACACAAGTACCATATGTGGATTGGGTGTGTTATAATATCATTTTCACTCATTTATTGCTGACGGTGATGTGTTGCCCGACTTTAATGCCAATTGTTATTATTGTGATATCAACTGTTTCTGCGGTCCTTGTATATGTAAGCTAATTTTTGCTTGTCAAAAGTGACTGCATGTCCTGTGTCTTTAGAGTCTCGGGTAATCTATATTTATGTACTTCCTGAAATGTGAAATTATTAGATTATTGTACCTTTCTAAGATATTTTTATTCAGCTTATTTATGTTAGCTGCTACTTGTCTCATTACGTGCAGTTTGCTGCAAAGATATGCCTCTTAACCTCATTCAGAGATACATGTTTTATAGAAATTACCCCACAACATCAGGCACCACAGCGAGGTATTACGATAGTTTTACGCCAACGCCTTTTTTAGTTATGTAAATATGCAAAGTTTAGCAAATCAATAAATAGAAAATAGATGATACAAAATTGATCTAGAAGTTTACATAATAATTGGATCTGATGTTTGATATGCGGTGTTCTTTTTACTCAGAACTTTGGTTAAGCTTTTGGTCGGAAGTGCACTATAACTCACTATACGATATTCGAGGTGGGCTTTCATTGCTTTCTGATTCGAGAAGAATCCTAAAATTGAGGGTGTTGGGCTGATTATATAGTTGCTTGTCTTGCAGATGCTATGGTGCAGCAGAAGCCAAGGAAGAAGCACTGGTTGTTCTAAAGTGAAGAGATTATTATATTTGGAACTAGATGCATCCAGGAGATTGTGAAGATTCAGACTTTTCTGTTTCTTGTCGTTTTTTGATTGTAATAGCATAAAATTCTCATTTATGTTCATCTTTGTACACTATACCCTTATAAACCATGTTTCAACTGTGAGACAACAGCGTCATGTACATTCATGTGTAAGTTTCCGCTTATATATTAAAAGAACTGCAAATGACTCTTTTAGATTGTCTCTTTCAAGTAATTAACAAAATATGTCTTCAGCGAAAACCCGAATTGAGTTTTCTTTTGATCTGAAATGCACAAGCCCACAAGCTTTGCTTGTTAGTGTACTACTTATAGATATGGCCTTGTCTAGGATTTGAATGGCTTGATATTGGCCAGTAGTCCCCTACTATTTAGAAAATGACAGAGCATGAGGCCGCCGTACTAGGGGTGAGCATTGGGCCAAACCTGACCCGACCCGACCCGAAAACTGAAAAGGGAAAAAGTTCAAACCGAACCGAAAAATATATATCAAAACTGAAACCGAACCGAATGCCTAAAAATGTCGGTTCGGTTCGGTCCGGTTTCGGTCGGTTTGTCGGTTCGGGTAATGTTTTGGGTGGATTTGCTCAGCCCTACGCCTTACTAGCCATCAAAATACAAAAGTATTTTGAATACAACAATTCTGCAACTTATCTTGATATAATAGACTACAAACGCTGTGAAGGTATGTTTGGCATTGGCATTTTAAAAAGAGATCTAATTGTCATTTCTTTGAGCCGCTTACGGCTTACTACTTCAATTATTCAATATTTGGGTATTGTGAAACACCGAGACTCGATCAGCTTATCAGATTCGGGTGCTAAATAATCTGTTTAGAGGCAGCTATAAGAAAACTAATCAGGGGTAACTGAGATGAAATGATTTTTGCTTAGGGGTCATTTTACATGTATACCAAGAAATAATAAGAATTTACCTAACACTCGGACATCAAACACACATCCAATCACTATAATCTTATCACAGTTCAGAACGCAATGCCAAATACCCCCTGAAATCTCTATATAGCTTGGAAAAGGGTATGAACAACTATCAGTCCACTAAGGACAGCTTTTCAGCTGAAGCTGGCATAGAGTTCACTATCTATGGATTTGATATACATTCTCACATAAACTGATCTTGCACTCCAACACAACAAAATCGCAGGATAACACAATCAACAATCAACAGAAGATAAAACCAAACATGACACACATCACAAAACCGAAAACATTCAATTGTATAGATAGTAAGAGGCAAACGCAAATGTGTCAGTGTATTCCCGAAAACCTATATAAAAATAAAGTCAATCTAAATTCAACCAACAAACACAATCACATTAAACCAAACTATCAATACTACAATACAATCGAACCAGCCAATCATACCCTTAAAATCTGAAGCTTAGACGCAAAAGCAATCGCAACCCAATCAGGCTGTGAAGATGACCATTGCAACTGTTCAATCTCAGCACCAGCAGTATACGCCAATATAGGATCCAACCCACCTTCAACCGGCTGACCCATAGACGACAAATCCCAAATAAGCGCCTGACTATCATCACCAGCAGTACAAATATGACACGAGCTATGCGGAGCCCAAGCAATGGCATTCACACTCGCCTGATGTCTCTGCAGCTCCACAACAGGTAAAGTCGGAAAACGAATATCCAACACCACAACTTTAGCACTATCCATAATAATCGTCGCCATATACCTAGGATCCTGTTTATTCCATCCTAACCTAACTAAAGGAGTATCAGGCTCACTACTCTCGTAAATAATCGTACTATGCTCCTTATCCCTCAAATCAAACACCCTAACACTCCCATCAGCCGAAACCGAAGCGAAAACACCCACACCACCCCAAGCAATATCATAAACCTCCTTATCATGCGCGATAAGCTGCGTATCAACCGTTTCGCGCTCGATATCCCATATCGTACACGTCGTGTCAATACTACTCGTCCCAATCCTTCTAGGATCACCCTCATTCCAATCAAAACTAGTAACGGGCCCACAAAACTCACTATTCCTATTATTATTCAACAAGCTCTTCATCTCCACTCTCCCATTCCCAGTCCCACCATCATTGCTGACGTCATCCTCATTCCCAATCCTCCATATCCTTAAAAAGTCAGATGACGTGGCAAGAAGATCAGGCTTCTGGCATTCTTTATCAGGGATAAAAATAAGCTTAGTGGGTGGGTAAGGATGCTCGAAAGAAAGATTCGGGTCGGGTCGGATCTCACCGTTGGTGTCATCAAGCTGGACTATTTCGACCCGGTTGGGGTACTGTTCTAGAAGGGAAGCGATGGCTAAGCGATACTTTTGTCTTTACGGACAGACCAGTTCATGGCGTAGATGTGCCAAGGGGCTTCGTAAGTGTAGATTTCGGATCTGCGTTGTTGGTTTTGGTCGTCTGATGTGTCGTGGTTTTGTTCTGGCGGCATGGTGGTGGTGGTGGCTGCTACCATGTGTGTGTGTGTGAGAGTGATTGTTGTTGTTGTTTTGGTCAAGGATAATGTTTTTAACCTAAATTGGAAAATGGTGACTGTGTGTCTGTGTGTGTGTTTTTTCACTTTCTAGATGGTGTACTATTGCAAAGGATAGCACGTATTTGTTGTTTAGGACGTTTGTTACTGTACCTTTTATTCTTTCGTTAAAACTTATGAGCTCTTGTGGTGTTTGGTTTATGTTTTATAACATATGAAATTGCATATACGACTTCATTTCATGACCTAAATTAAATCTTATCATTTATATTCGGGTTGCGGTTAGAGACCGATCCTCATTTCAATCTATCCACTATTGTTATCATACACATTGTATCAGGTGAGTTCTTGGCTCTTATTTTCAATTGTTTTGTACAACTTTTGGGGGAGATACATGCCACAACTTTTATTATGATCACAATTGTCTCAAACCGTATTTTTGTACTATACAAATTGTTCTTGATTACGTGATATTGTTCTTGATTTGTACTATTGTTCTTGACTGCGTGCTATTGTTCTTGATTGCATGCTATTGTACTAAGTCGAGTTATGTGCTATATCAATTGACTATTGATACGTTGTGCTACGTGCTATTGTTCTTGTTATGATGAGATATGTACTATTAACATTGTTTTGACATTCCCAAATAACGCTTTGAAAATCTTGTTGTCTCGTGATTTTAAACTATAAACCCATGAACTCATCAATCTTGTGCTGACACTTTTAAGATGTTTATCTCGCGTCCATAATAAACGAGGATGACACGAGGGCACGGTTACTCAAGAAGGCTATAAATTTTACTATCATTCTAAAACTTATTTAATAAACCTTGAACTACCGGACCTCATTTTGTAAACTTTGATATTCGAATGATAAATCTTTACAACGAATCCATTAGAGAGCTTTCCTATTGTTATAATCACAGCCGCCGAGTAACACCCGCTTTAACTCATCACAGTATCCCAAAATTGGGCAACAAGAAACCAAGAAATAATAAGAATTTACCTAAGACCTGACATCAAACACACATCCAATCACTATAATCTTATCACATTTTAGAACGCAATGCCAAACACCCCGAAATCCCTATATAGCTTGGAAAAGGGTATGAACTATCATCCAACAAGGATGTTTTTCAAATTAAGTCGGTATAGAGTTCAATCTATGGATTTGATATACATTCTCACATAAACCGATCTTACACTCCAACACAACAAAATCGCGGATAACACGATCAACAATCAACGTAAGATAAAACCAAACATGACACACATCACAAAACCGAAAATATTCAATTGTATAGATAGTAAGAGGCAACGAAATGTGTCGTGTATTCCGAAAACCTATATAAAAATAAAGTCAATCTAAATTCAACCAACAAACACAATCACATTAAACCAAACTATCAATACTACAATACAATCGAACCAAACCAATCATACCCTTAAATCAAGCTTAGACGTAAAAGCAATCGCAACCCAATCAGTGCAAGACGACCATTGCAACTGCTCAATCTCAAAGACCAAGAAGATAAACGAGGATGACACGGAGGGGCACGGTTACTCAAGAAGGCTATAAATTTTACTATCATTCTAAAACTTATTTAATAAACATTGGAACTAGCGGGACCTCATTTTGTAAACTTTGATATTCGAATGATAAATCTTTTACAACGAATCCATTAGAGAGCTTTCCTATTGTTATAATCACAGCCGTCGAGTAACACCTGCTTTTAACTCATCACAGATCCCAAAATTGGGCAACAAGAAACCAAGAAATAATAAGAATTTACCTAACACTTGACATCAACACACATCCAATCACTATAATCTTATCACATTTTAGAACGCAATGCCAAACACCCCCTCAAATCCCTATATAGCTTGGAAAAGGGTATCAACTATCATCCAACAAGGATGTTTTTCATTGAAGCGGCATAGAGTTCAATCTATGGATTTGATATACATTCTCACATAAACCGATCTTGCACTCCAACACAACAAAATCACGGATAACACGATCAACAATCAATGTAAGATAAAACCAAACATGACACACATCACAAAACCGAAACATTCAATTGTATAGATAGTAAGAGGCAAACGTAAATGTGTTGGTGTATTCCCGAAAACCTATATAAAATAAAGTCAATCTAAATTCAACCAACAAACACAATCACATTAAACCAAACTATCAATACTACAATACAATCGAACCAGCCAATCATACCCTTAAAATCAAGCTTAGACGCGAAAGCAATCGCAACCCAATCAGTCATGAAGACGATCGATGAGTGTGTGAATACTCATCATTTTGGGTCAATCTGAACTGCAAAACACTTAAAATGCTCGTAAATGCATCAAAATATCGAAAATATATCAAAATTGCATTTTATATGTTTCGATGCAAAATGTTTAAAATCGATGAAAACGAGCTAAGTTTGCATAATTGGCGCTTTCATCCTCAACTTTCAAAACTTGTCAAATTTAGTCCCTAGGCACTTATTTTTAAAGAAAAATCACCAAAGGTCCTTTTTAAAATCATAAGTTGTCATAATTAGTCCTTTGGTGAAAAATGTCAAAAGTTTTGAGAATTTACAAGTTTGGTCCTTCAAGTTTTAAAATTGGCAAAAATAGTCCTTGGAAATTTAAAAAAATGTCTATTTTGGTCCTTGTACTATTGAAGCTTGCCATTTTTGGTCCCTTGAAACAACTTTGAGAAATTGGCAGCTTTGGTCCCTCAAATATCAAGAATGGCAGTTTTGGTCCTTGTTATTAATAGCCTTGAACCCTTCCTTGGACCTTTGACCCCTGAAACCTTTTTGACCCCTGCCATATACACCTTTGGACCCCCCTTTCATATATAAGCCCAAGTCAAAACACCCAGTCAAACAAACACACCCCTTTTCCCGCCTATCTCCTTCCTCCCACCTGCTTCACCTGCAAACACAGACCTCCCATCCTTCCAGCTCACAAACCCACTCCCTATTCCCCCCCACCTCCACCAAATAACAAGAAACATTTAATGCTTCCTCTCTACAAGTTATCGAGATAGTGGATTTTCCACTATTTTCATTTTGGCGCCAAAATAAGAAATCAAGGGCGGAGATCAAAAGGACCAAATCAATGGCTAGGAATGAAAAGAAACCCTAATGAAGCTTATAAATGAAGAATGAAGATGTAAGTAGGAGTGTCACCGTATTTTTAGACCATTTCTTATTTTCATGTAATCAATTGTAGTTTTTAATGCTAAATCTTTCGGGTTTAATGTTTTTTGTTGAACAAGTTGTTCTAAGTCTTAGTTAGCAAGTTTAATTCATCAATTTCCAGTTTTATGCTTTCTTTATGTTTCCCGCCAAAATCATGTCTTGTCAAAATTAAGTTTTAATCTGTTTAAGTGATTCAAAATAATTTGTTTTAGCTTCTTAAAAGTTAATTAAGTTAAGTGGATCAACTTCTGTGGGTATTGCATAATTTTCATAATTGGTCAACAAAAGTCAACCTGCAGTTACAAGGTTGTAACTGATCTGAATTGCTGGTATTGATGGTGAAAATGGGTTGAAATAAGTTTCATTTGGGGGTTTATATCAGTTAGGATAGTGGAATGTGGTAATGAGTTGTCGCATCATGGTCGCACACTTGTAAGTTGACTCAAATTTGCTCTTGAAATATCTTTACACCGCCGTTGTATTGCATAAGTAGTTTAGCTCTAACTTGTTTGATATAATCATCATTCTTGCACTTATAGGATTCCATTGAGTTGTTAAATCATAGATGAAACCTCGTTATAGAGTGGCATTGAGCTCTTGATAAGGTAAATCGCATTTGATGGTATTAACTAGTGTTTGGCATGTCGAGTATTTGTGTTAGAGGTTTAGTAATCGGTTAAGTTTCACTAGTGTAGTTTCAGTTAGGATAGATAGAGATAAACCGGCATTAGTTCTCATGTTAGCATAGAAAAGTCAAAATCGCTTTAATCTCACCATGAGTTCTTATTAGTCGAAATCAATAGTATGCAGCTTGGTTTAGGTGTAGATGCTAGAGTAGTATCTTATTATAGGCTTATTCCAACTGAATTCATCAAATCCAGTTCACCATTTCAGATCAAAAGTCACTTAAGTCAACTCTTCATTTCTGTTAAAAAGTCAAAAGTTGTAAAGTCTGTTTTCACCCAACTTGGGTGATTTTTAGAGGATTCATTTCTGGTTCAGAGTTTTTGTAATTTTGGGACATTGAATTTCAACTGGTTGAGAAGCCAAAAGTGATTTTTGATAATTTTTTAGAAATCAGCTTGAGCTATTTAGAAGCCTGTTTTTAGAGCGTATATGCCCTGTTCACACTCAGCATATACTGAGTGTGAAGCAGGGACCTTGCAGTCATCATATCTGTTTCATTTTAGATAGTTATTGGCTCATTCTTGGTTTACAAGTTCCTAGCCAGGTATACTTTAGGTTCCAACTTATGGTTTTCTGATTCAGCTTATTAATAAGCAGCTTGCATGACCTTGAAGTAGCACCCCAAAACCGATTTTAGCACTTAAGCTCATAACATCAAACTGTAGTTGGTACAATAGAGGTTAAGAGCAATTGTGTTTGGTTGCTTTGAGTAGTTATAACATATTATAGCTTCAGACGCTTGGTGCTCATTTGTAGCCTTTGGTTTATTCCAAGTGCTTATTTATAAGCACTTTGCACCGCAGCTCCATATTCCTTCACATAAGCTACTGCTTTTATAATTTTCCTAGACTTAGAATATTATTTTAGACTTTTCCCGAAATTTTCATAATTTTCCAAAGACTGCTTGTTATTTTTCTTCATTTAAAACAGCTTTTAAGCCTTTTTAATTAGCTTTTATTGCAATTAAATCGTAAAAGTTTCAAAAAATAAGTTTTCATTTTCCTAGGTTAAGATAAATGTAAAAGTCAAAAAATATTTTTCCAGATTTTCATAGTTTAATTTGTAATTTTTAGTAATTTAATTAGTTTCAAATAGTTTTTAATTCATAGAAAATAGAAAATAATCGAAAAATATAAAATTAGTTTTGAAAATTCTCTTTGGTTATTTTAGATTTTTCCAAGTCATAATTTCATTTTTCTAGCTTTATTTCATATTTTCTTGTATTTTAGGCTATTATTAAATAAGTAAAAATAGTTTTAAGTAATAATAATTGATAAATAGTTTTAAAAATATTTTTCTTTTTCTAAAATTTTCTTATCATTAGGTTTGTAAAATGTCATTTTCATATTTTTAGGATTAATATTGTTTCAGCTTCATATTTTCAGACGTCACGTAGTTTTTAATTTAAGTTTTATAAAAGAAAAATCAAAAACATCATTTTGCAAATAGTGATAGCGTTTATTTAATATATTTTATCTTTTTAATTTTCTTTAATTTGCATTTAAGCCCCTGTAATTTATAAACTTTTTCTTTAGGTATAATTGTTCATAATCAATCATAACCTTTTCCCATTCAAATTCTCTCGATCACTATTCGTTTGGTGATTCATCGCACACTCGCTGGGACATAACGACTGGGAAACACTACACTCTCCCGATCTTCATTGCATTTGGTTCGAGACCTGCTTGAAGTTTGTTACGGTTAGCCATTCATGTCGCTGGCTACCATGATAAAACTCAATCGTTCTGGGAGCGAATCAACGACCATTGCAACTGCTCAATCTCAAGACCAAAGAGATAAACGAGGATGACACGGAGGGCACGGTTACTCAAGAAGGCTATAAATTTTACTATAATTCTAAAACTTATTTGATAAACCTTGAACTACTGGGACCTCATTTTGTAAACTTTGATATTCGAATGATAAATCTTTTACAACGAATCCATTAGAGATCATTTTCCTATTGTTATAATCATAGGTCGTCGAGTAACACCCGCTTTAACTCCGCTCAGTATCCCAAAATTGGGGTGTTACATTATTATTGGCTTTCTTTGATTCTCACGTCATGGTGTTAGAGTTAGTGTTTTATTGTAGTTATAACCTTCTAGGATCAAGTTGTGCAAAAGAAACCAAGAAAAACGTTAAAAGGGTGATTTTAGGTGTTTTAGGTGAAAAGTCACTTTTCAAAGTCATGGTTTGACCCTGAGTTGTTTCTTGGTTGCGACTGAGGTCTGCGTTTGATAGTGACAGCTTGTCCTTTAGCAACAAGGGTTCGACACTTCTGCGGTTTGAGACCTTGCGATTTGAGGATTGCGCTTTGACCTGCGCTTTGAGAATTGCGGTTTGACTAAATGAAGACCAATTATTGCGGTTTGACTAGAGAAACTCGCCAAAAAATTTCTTGATTGCGTTTTGACTCAAGATTCTTCATTGCTTTTTGACTCAAGATTCTTCATTGCGTTTTGACTCTAGATTCTTCATCGAGTTAATGTTCGATGAATACTATGGTGGAACTTCAACAAATGCACCAAACCATCATTCCACTGCACCCTCTCAAAATCATCAACCACCACCACCAATAGAAGATGCATCTACCACAGTCGAAACCAGTGCACCAACTCCATCAACATCATCTACATCGACTCCAACAACTCCAATTCTTGAAACCGTTCTACCAACAGTTGATGAGCAAAACCAAAACACATCATTTCATGAAGAACCTACACAAAACCAAAACGATGCAACGTTGGAGGAAGACGTATTTGAAAACCAGTTTTCTACGGAATCACCGAATCATCTTCAAACTTACAAGAACCATATAACTCCCATACGTTAAACCTACTAGATCCGCTCACACTCAAGTGGACAAAAGACCATCCAATCGAACAAGTTATTGGTGAACCTTCAGGCCAATTCACCAATACCGCCTACATGACTTGTGATTCGGTTCCAAGACCAATTGACATTCGAGTCATTGATGAGCTCTTAAAGAAGAAGTGTATGTGAGTCACCCGGAAGGCTTCATAGACATGGAACATCCGGATCACGTCTACAAACTCAAAAAGGCAATCTATGGTTTAAAGCAAGCTCGAGAGCGTGGTATGATAATTGACTTCTTTCCTAATCAAAAATAATTTCACCAAAGGAACTGCTTATCCTACCTTGTTTACTCGAAAATACAACAATGACATTTTGATTGTTCAGATTTATGTGGACGACATCATTTTTTGGTCCGCTAAACCGAATCTTTCAAAACATTGAAAATCTCATGAAAAGCAAATTTGAAATGTCCATGATGGGGGAACTAAATTTTTTTCTTGGTTTACAAATACATCAGTCCCCTCGTGGAATTTTCATTAATCAATCTAAATATACAATTGAGATTTTGAAAAAACATGGAATGGATAATTGTGATTCGGTTGGCACACCAATGGTAACTTCACCGAAAATTGGAGCTGATTTATATGGGAAACCTATCGATCCGAAGAAATATCGGAGCATGATTAGTTCTCTCATGTACCTTACTACTAGTCGACCCGATATTCAATTTGTTGTTTGCTTATTAGCATAGTTTCAGGAAAAGCCTACCGAACTTCACCTCAAAGAGGTTAAACGGATCTTTCGGTACCTGAAGACATCCATTCACATGGGAATTTGGTATCCGAAGGAATCCAGATTTGATCTAATAGCATTTTCAGATGCGGACCACACAGGTGATCAAGTTACAACAAAAAGTACATCAGGAGGAACACAATTTGTGGGTGAAAAATTAGTAAGCTGGTCTTCAAAGAAATAAGATTGTACTGCACTTTCAACCGCTGAAGCCGAGTATGTATCTCTATCTGCGTGTTGTGCTCAAGTTTTATGGATGAGGACACAACTGACAGTTATGGCTTTACCTTCGACAAAATACCTATGTATTGTGAGTCAAAAAGTGCCATAGCCATCTCGTGCAATCCCGTTCATCACTCAAATACCAAACATATCAGATTCCGCTACCACTTCATCAAAGAGCACGTAGAAGAGGGTATTGTTAATTATTTTTCGTGAAGACAGATTACCAACTGACCGATCTATTTATTAAAGCCTTTCCAAAAGAACGGTTTGACGATTTAGTTCGACGAATTGGAATGTGAAGCCTAACGCCTGAGGAGTTAGAACGTCTTCTCGAATCTTCTTGAAAATGATTTCAAAAAGCTTCGCTATAAATATTTTTGAAAAAAACCAAATACAAAATTTGAAAAACCAACAAAACCAAAGTATAAAAATATAAAACTTTCAAAAAAGTTAAAAAAAAAACAATATAAAACCAAAAATCCAAAAATATTCTTCTCACGACATGTCTCGCGTATAATCGATATTCTGTACGTTTCTAGAAATGTCATTTAACAATGATACGGACATGTACAGATGCTTGAGCGAAAGTTCTTTAAAATCTTCTCTAAAACATGTCGTTTATCAAAATTTCTTTCACAATGGCTTTCGTATACTTCAGTACGAAACCCGGACTTAAAATGATGACTTTTGATTATTTCAAATCAAAACTCGCGCGTTTTTAAAGAAAATCTCTAGTGTACGCTTCAGTGCACTACATTTAAAACTTGTGAGAAATCATCATCATCTTGAGCACCTTTCAAGATTTTTCAAAGAAAAATATTTTTCAAAATCTTTCAAAATATTTTGTGCTCAAGATAACTCCCTTCAAACCCTTAAATTGATTATGTTTTCTTAAAGGGGGAGTATAAAACCAAAATGTTCTAATTTCATGCTAAAATCAAACCCGTTTGTCTCCCCAAAAGCTTTCTAAAACCATGTTGTTTAATCCGTTGATATAAAAAATATCACGAATATGCTATTTTTAAGGGGAGAAGATGTGCTTAAAATGTAATAAAAAAGGTTTGAAGATCGTTATTTCAATCTCAAATGAGCTAGACTCAGACGTAACCAATGAATTGACGATAAATCAAAGTAAGTAAATGTACCATTTCGAGAAACTCGTGATAGACATGCATTTCATTGGTCTAACCTTCTTGTCAAGGAGAGTTTACAACTTCAAGTTAGTTATTAGAGCTAGTTGTCACCTAAAAACTGACAATGGAACTCTTTAATCAAGCAACGTAACCGTGTCTCGTGGGGAATTGTCTGTCAAGAGTCAATCAATTCAAAAAGTGCGAACTCTACCCTCACTGTGCAGATTTAAGTTAAAACAATATAAGCACATGTGAAGGGGGAGTATTTCTAAAAATGCA
This sequence comes from Chrysanthemum lavandulifolium, assembly GCA_022545495.1. Taxonomy (NCBI): domain Eukaryota; kingdom Viridiplantae; phylum Streptophyta; class Magnoliopsida; order Asterales; family Asteraceae; genus Chrysanthemum; species Chrysanthemum lavandulifolium. Next base: position 92,188,125 of record CM040245.1, on the reverse strand, counting down.
ATACTATCAAGGTGTTAACAAAATATGTTTTATAATTATAAACACTTTGAGAGATTTTCAAGAAAAATGTTTTATGGCACCATAGGATAGTCATGAAGTTATAAGGTGACTAAGGATAGGAAATACGTCCTATGATCCGCCAGAGCTGGAGGGATCTACCCAAGGACATCACCAATAGTTTAGTACTAGAAATTCGTTAAGTATGATTGAAAAAGGAGTAATGTGAGAAAGGAGAAAGAAGGGTTGAATAATTGAAAAGAAAAGTAAAGAAAATGGTGAAAAGAAATAGCCCTCCAAATTCAACTTAGGGCAGAAACTGGGTTCAATTCATATGCTACTGGTTGTCACTAAGATGACGCCGGTATTGAAGACAAAGTCGTCATGGACCTAGTGACGCACTGCACTTAACCTTCTAGCCACTCAATTCCTCTGAAAATGATTTGTTTCATTCTCACGGGGAAACCTACATAATCTATTGACCTCTCATTCCGAAAAGTGATGATATTGAAACAGGAGACACCAGTCCATTCTCAGAATACTAGACCAAAACGCACTAACCGAATCTAGAGCCACGAGATTCATCAAAAGATCTTAGGAACACCAAATATTTCATCACTTGTTGTTCAAACAATAAGAACACAAGTGATACATTTTAGAGTCCTAAGAAGATCTTAGCAATCTGCCAAAACATTTATGAGAGGATTAACAAATGTGATCCTCAATGATTAAATGGAAATTCCTGCCACCCTGACAATAGGTCACTTTGGTAATTCATTATGGATTACGCTTAGTGTTTATGGTGGTTACTTGTCTCAAACGGTCTACAGTCATGGAGTGATACTTTGGTATACTTCAGCGGCTCACCTGAAGTGTTGATACACTTCGGTATATCTTGTTAGCCTTCTTGAGGGGCTCTAATTCAGGAACAACCTTTGTAAGGATTAGAGAAGTATTTTCACACTATGTTGTTGATACTCTCGACATTCGAACCTGTAAGTGCTGGAAATCCCGCCAAGGATATTCCTTTCACGAATCGAATCCTGAAGATAAGGGTCGTTACTTGGATTTATCCAATGTAATGATAACTGTCCCTCAACGGGATTCAGACGGCTGATGTGCCCGACCAAGGTGAATGGAATCAAGACATTCATCAGTAAAACAATCGTAGTGGTCTATTCTGTAAGAAAAATCCACTATCATCGATTGGCACTTTCAACTAACATATTTATGTAGGTACTGATGATAGTCCCTTGGAGGAAAGACCATTTACCACCACCATTTTCATCAACATCTATTTCCACATGCTCATACTCACATCATAAAGACAGTTTCATCAAAGATCTATGCAAAAGCAAAGTTCAGAAAGATTCTACGCTAAATTTCAAGAATCTGCAAAGTTAAAAGACAAAGATCAAAGTTAAAAGTTGAGAACTTCACAAGTATAAAGATTCAAAGTTATCAAGAAGTATGAGCATGTCGGAAAGGAAGATAACGCACCAACAACAAAGACATTGATGAAAGGCAGACAACACCATTATCTGATCACAAAGGATGTAGGAACAAAGGATCAAGACTATTCTATGTCAACACATAAAGTTCAAGCCCAAGAAGACTAAAGACCTAATCAAGTGGAGCATCTTTTGAATGACCACCCCTTAGGGGGAGATTGTTAGCCTTAATAGAAGTGATAGAAAGTGATGGTCATTCACGACTAAGAACTTTGTAACGTGTGTTAGATATTGTAATAGAATAGTCAATGGGCTCGTAGATTGGGCTAAGATAATAGGTTATTAGTTTTGTTAAGCTAGTCTCTTATTATGTGTAATCTAACCCAATCCAATCCTAGTCCAAACCGAGCCCATGCCAAGCCTATTAGGGGATTCTACTTGAACTATAAATACACCTCAAATGTGACATTTGGGGTGTGTGCTTGAGTGTGTAAGTGTGTGTTTTCATATTGAATAAAGTTATTTCTTTTTTCTTCCTTTCTTGGTTCCAAACGATCTACATACTTCAAGTCACCACCAATTTGTGCTTCATATTTAGTGTGATAGAGTTGATATATCTTAGGTCCTACAATACAAGTGTATTATATCTTTCTTGGCATATGGCAATGAAATTTTATGTGAATGTAGTGGTGTGTTGAGAGTGATGATTGATGCAGTACTTCATTGAGGATCTTTGAATCCAATTATCATAGAAGACAAGTTCCAGTTGTTGATGTGACTCAGTTTGGTTTTGGGTAGGGGAGTTGTGCCATTGACTCACCCCACGGTTGTGAAGGCTAAGTTGATCTCGAAGACCGTTGAGAAGAAGATTAAGGAAGCTGGTGGTGTTGTCGTGCTTACTGTTTAGATTTCTTTTTTTTATTTATGTTGTGAACTATGGTTATCATTACTGTTACTTCTATTTGCAGAGTATTGTGTGTGGTTAAATTTGAACCTTTTTTTGAATAAATTTGTTACAAAATGCTCCAATTTAGCTATGATACAATATATGGTTTTTATCTGCAACTAAATTAGGATGCTTTATGAGCAAAAACGCTACGCATGCCCCCGTTGCAACGCGCGAGCGCATTCATACTAGTATGCAATTATAGAAACATAATAAAAATGCATAAAAATGTTGTACTAAGTTAAGCATATGATCGAATATAACTCTATGTATTAAGAGATGCAAACGAAATTCATAAATTCGCAAATGAATAATAGCTATAGGTCTTTACCTTAAAAGTAAAGGCAAAGAGAATGATGTGAAATGTAATTGGGTAAATGTTTTAAAAGACACCATTCTTGTCATCATTTACTTTCTCCACTTGTTACTTAACTAACTAGTTACTAATGACTAAACGCTCTAAGACTACGAACTCTAATGCTAACAAATACCCGGTGATCGAGTCTTTTAATTTTGGATTTACTAAATCCTAACAATCTCCCCCTGTGGAGGTCACCCTTTAAATACATTTTGAATTCTAGCATCTATTACAAGTTCTTGATCTTCCATCTCGTAGTCTTTAATTCTTCAAAGTCCGCAATATTTGTACTCCAGCAGTGATCTTTGAATGTTCCATTACTTGGTGATCTTTGAGCTTTTTGAGATCATCACCACAAGAAATCTCGGATCATCCTTTGTTGTATCGCCTCCATGTGATATTGCGACTTTTGGATCGACATGCTCACACTTTGTTGGATCATGATATTGTGCATCGAGTCATGAAGCATTGCTTAGATCTTTAGATTATCATGATTTCGTTAAACATGAGTGTGAAGGTGAGCATGTGGTTATGGATTGACATCTCAATTTCTATCACCGCAACCGCCGATGTTCCTACAAACAATCAGCTTAGCAATAAAACAAATGAAAGTGTCTTTGTTCACTTTTTGAATAGGTTGCAAGAACCACGGTTCCTCGTTGATCAAGATAAATACCGCCTCGCGATCGTAAAATTCCTAAGAATCTCCTTGACAAGGTTTCATGACTTGTACTAGCCGTTCTCAAACCGAGCGTCCCAAAGTAGACACATAGAGTGAGTGAAACAAATAATCGAGATTCATCGATTAGGAGAAATTGATTTGAAAAAACAATGCAGTATTGTTGAGAGAGAGTTTTGCAATACTTACGAAAGTTTTATGAGAAAATCAAGTTTCAATCATAAATACTTTTGTTTGAAAAATTAACGCAATGATGTGCTAGAAAAGAATTGTAGAACACATCGAAAAGGTTTTCAAAAGCATAAGTCAATCCATTTCTCGAACAATGTTGATTCAAGAGTGAATCGCCCATCGCTTTCTTTCTAGTTGTCACAAGTTTGATCCATGAAGGATCTCACATGTCACCCACTAAGAGCTTGTTTGATGTTGGATCTAGGAGGATTTCCATCTTTGTGAATACTTTACATATCACTCGGATGTTCCGCAATATCACAAGGATAGCGCGTAGGACTCAATATATATTCTTACTTTTCACATGTGTGAAACATAAAGTCTTCATGAATTGTGTGTCCTAATGAGATTTATTGATGATCTCTTGGCTCTAGACTCAATAGTGCACATTGGTTTTCCTATGTGGAGACTAGGAGAGGTCTCCTTTTCAATATCACCCATCTCAAGAGAAAGTCGATAGTTTACATCGGCCTCGTGAGAATGAAACAATTCCTTTTAAGAGAACTTGAGTAGTCGGGAGTTTAGTGCGCATCACCGGGTCCATGACGCCTTGTCTTCAATACCGAGTTACCTTGGTAACCACCAAGAGTATATGTATTGAACCCGCCGCCTCTAAGGTTGAATTATTGGAAGGCTATTTATTTTCACCCTTTCAATTAAAAATTTTTTTCATTCTCTAACCCCTTCAAGCTTACCAAGACTTCATCACTAGAACCTTGTTGGGTTTGTTCCATTCCTAGCTCTATCTCGCCCCAGACTCTTCCTTTATTCTCACTTTTCTCCTTTTTCATCATACCTAAGGACTTCTACACTATCGTGGATTGTCCTCGGTATATCCCTCCCGCTCAAGGGATCGTGGAACTAATGCCTAACCTTACCATCCTTATAACTCCAATAAAGTATATGCAAGGTCGATCTTTGGTGTTCCTCCACAATTGCCATTGAAAACCATTTGAAAACCGATCAAGGTACTTTGATATAATATCAAAGCATTTGTACCTCAATTGTTTTTGATCTTTATAAATGCTCCCCAAACATATGCAGCGGTACTTAAAATCATTTAGCACATGGAGGATGTAGTGTTTGCTTGAGCCTTTAAACGATCACCTTTTTATCAAATTTTCGCTTAAATCACATTCTCTCCCGATCAAAAATTTTAAACCTTTTGATATTTGTGATCCCAATTGATTTCAATAAGTTTAGAAAATTTGGGGAAAGATGTGGTCCGTTTTAAATTTCATCGATATGAACATTACAACACTCCTCTCAATTTATGAGGAGATTGTTAGTGTCGTATGATAATTTATAGAGATTTTAAGTAAAAGAAAATTTTCATTTTGAAACCTCATACACCGACACATAACACCAAAACTTGATTCACCACTTTATAACGCATAAATGGACTATGGATTTGATCGGTATCACTTATTTGAAAATGTAAAGATTGAACACTTCCCTCAATCGGTGACCCAAGTCATTGATTGAGTGACAAATGGAGTTCTGGTTGATTTTCAAAAATTTGAGTTCGATTTATTTTCAAATAATATGTTACCACCATGTGAAATACAAATATTTTTTCAAGAATCATAAAATGAAAACATTTTATAGGAACAACTGCTTTTGGCGACGTGCTTTTCTCATTTTGTATTAGGATAAGTGCTCGATATTTATTAAAATCGATTTTGCAAAGCACTTTCTTTTTTGAACAAACGGGTTGCATATTTGAAATAATAGCAAACCATTGTTTAAGCCGAGTTACGCCTAAAATAATTGCAAGCCATTGATTAGACATGTTTTGAAAACATTTGAACTTCTCGAACTTCATCTAAAACCCGTGTCATTATTGAATGACATTTCTAGGATCAGAGATGTTATCGATATCGAAGACATGCCTTGAGAAAACAATATTTTGGAAATTTCGATTTTTTTCAAATTTTATGGGTTTTTGTTGGTTTTATATCTTTGTATTTTGCTTTTGAAAAATATGTACAAAGAATTGGTGAAGCAACCTTTACTCCTTGATAACATAAAATAGTCATCAATATTATGTCAATTTCCGATAATGCTCGAATTTTATATTATTTATATGGATTTACGCTTGTTTTCCTTTATATTTCACTTTCGTGTAAATTACGAGCATGGAGCTAAAGAGACGGATTTGGAGATTTTATAAGAGATTTATGATAGTATGCCCACCGTGAAGAAGCACTCTCACATTACGCCGTAGCTAATGCGTGACTCGGAAGGCCAACTCAAGAACATATTACAACAGAACTCCCACTAAGGATTACGCCAGTAACCCATTAGGTCAAAAGACGTTCTATCTTTGCTATAAGCTACGCCATAACTCCTTTAAATGATTACGGCATAATCACATCATTTGTAACCTGTATTGAAGATACGGCGTAACTCATCCCATGTGTTACGCCGTAACCAGCTATTACGAGAGCATTATTATGGAATTATATAGGTTACGGTGTAACTCTCAACTTAAGTTACGCCGTAACTAGATCTCTCCTATAAATACAAGCCCCAATTTCTGCATTTCACATCATTCACTCCACACCAAAAAGCAGAGAACGTGAGTAGGGGTCCAAAGGCAGATCTTGAAGAGCATACGGAGCCATCTCCAAGGGAGAAATCACTCCCTAACGATAAGCATTAGCGATTATCTTTTTTTTTACTTTCAATTCATGTATTTTAATATGTCAAACATTGAATTGATTGTTTCTTTTAATATGATCGGCTAAGCACCTTTGGTGCTAGCCTAGTTATGATTCCTTAATTATTTTGTTTACATTTACATTGCTTCCGTATAATTGTTTCTAGTGTATGCATGCATAGTTCGTTGGTAGCTACCATAGTTTTGGTAGTTTTGAATGACGGTAGTGTCTAGTTGCTTAGGAGAATTGACAAGGTTGGTCGAGTGGGAAGGGTAAGAATTGACCAACCGACGACCCTTCTTCGCCAGCGAATCGACCAAATGATCACATGCCGCTTGGATGAACTTAAAAGTTAGGGATGAGTGTCTAAGATGCTAGCGCCGGCACTCATTGTTGCGAATCTTGCATGTAGTGGAACTTAATGACTTGACTTGGGGACTAAAAACAACTGGACTTTCAAGGGTAGTAGCTTGATCTCGGTGGAAGCCTTTGGCGATAGGTTAGGACGAACTCGACCAAATGTTGTCCTAGCGACTTAAACCCCACTTGAATCAATTGAAAGTAGTTAGACGTGAACATAACATGATAGGATGAGTAACTAGGTTAGCACACCTTACCCTTATTGATCACAACTCTACCTTTTATTTGCTTTCTTTCATTTCTTGTTTTATTAGTTAATTAATCATTTCGATACTTAAAACCGGTGACACCTAGACTTAATAAGAATCCGCTCACATAGATCTTGGGACGACCTCGGTTACCGACATTACACTACACACGACCGGGTACATCGCCTGTTAGTGCATAAGGTGGGCCATAGGTAATGAGACACTTATAAATATTAAAACTGTCAAGAAACTCCTGATCGCTCCTCATTCTCTTCACGAAGACGTTTGAGTGTTTAGTTGCAGACTCTTCATGCCGAGTCGCGGGAGGATAAACTGAAACCAATCTCTTGGAAGAGCTTTGGTGAAGATGTCTGCCAACTGGTACTCAGTCCTTACAAAATATATTTCAACCACATCGTTCTCAACTTGTTCCCTGATGAAGTGATTTCGGATGTCAATGTGATTTGATCGTGAGTGTTGGACATTGTTGCAGCAGAGAGCGATGGCACTTTTGTTGTCACAATATAGAGGAATTTTGTTGAATACAAAACCATAGTTAGTTAGTTTGGATCTCATCCATAAGATTTGAGCACATCACGGTGACATGGCAATGTATTCAGCCTTTGTAAAAGATATAGAAGTACTCATTTGCTTCTTTGACGACCAACTCACTAATTTGTCACCCAAAAATTGAGCACCTCCTGACGTACTTCGACGTGTATCTTAACACTCTGCATGGTCAGCATCTGCATAGGCAGTTAGTGCCATGGAGGTGTCCTTCGGATACCAAAGTCACATATTAATGGTTCCTTGGAGATACCGAAAGACCCGTTTAACAAATTTAAGGTGCTTCTTGGTAGGCTTTGTCTGATACCGAGCACACATGCATACATCGAACATAATATCCGGTTCATGGCGGTGAGATACATCAAGGATCTAATCATATTACGGTACTTAGTTTGATCAATCGGGATCCCAGAGGTCCTCGCCCGATTTTGTTCTCTCCACCATGGGAGTGTCAACAGGGTCACTAGAATCAAATCCAAAATCCTTTAATATTTCATTAGCATATCTAGATTGATTTATGAACATGCCTCCGGGACTTTGAGAAATTTGTAAACCTAAGAAAAATGACATTTGTCCCATAATTGACATTTGAAATTTAGAACCCATCTCTTTAGAAAAACGGTCACATTCATTTGGGTCGGTCGAGGCAAAGATAATATCATGAACATATATTTGAACATGAATTAAATATTGCCTGATTTCTGAGTGAACAATGTAAGATCAACAAAGCCTTTGTATAATCCATTAGCCAAAAGGAATTTTGACAAAGTATCATACCATGCCCTAGGAGCCTGCTTCAAGCCTTAGAGGGCCTTTTTCAAGCGGTAGACATGGGTATGATGCTCGGGATTCACAAATCCTTTCGGTTGACTGACATAGACCACTTCTTTGAGATCTCTATTAAGAAAAGCAGTCTGTGGAAAACTAGAAGGGGGGGGGGGTTGAATAGTTTTGCCGATTTTAAGTTAGTTTCAAAAACTTTAGATTCGATATTATGTGAAATCGTATGGATGTAGAGAAAGTATAGATCTAATGATAAAGCAAGTAAATAAAGTAAAGCAAGGGATAGAAATGACACAACCGATTTCTAGTGGTTCGGCTACAAGGACACCTTCCTTGCCCTACTCCACTCCCCGAGTCACCTACTCGAGAGTTCACGCACTATGTCAACAAACTCCTTCAACTTGGCGGAGAAGCCTTCACAACGTTGCTTACACCTTTTACGGTGCAAAGCTAAATACCGAGTCCGTAACACGGTGGACCAAACCAACACGACTATTACACAACAACTATGTGAAATATCAAATACAAGATCTTTGCTATGTAAACTCGTGGAGGAACAAATCAATCAAGGACCCCTTGCTTGGATGACTTGTAGAATGCTCGTGATCTCGCCTTAGAGAAGGACCTATATGAGAATCACTAAAGAAAGAAAGAAGAACAACTCTCTACATCAAGTGATCTTTGTTAGAAGAGAATGAGTATATGAAATAATTAGTAAGAAGAGGGGTGAGTTAGAATGAAGAAATGGCTCTCTATGATAGTATGCCCACTGTGAAGAAGCTACGGCATAACTCCACTCTCACATTACGCCGTAGCTAATGCGTGACTCAGAAGGCCAACTCAGCAACATATTACGGCGTAAATCCCACTAAGGATTACGCCGTAACCCATTAGGTCAAAAGATGTTCCACGCTGCTATAAGCTACGTCGTAACTCCTTTAAATGATTACGGCATAATCACGTCATTTGTAACTCAGATAAAGATACGGCGTAACTCATCCCATGTGTTACGCCGTAACCAGCTATTACGAGAGCATTATTATGGAATTATATAGGTTACGGTGTAACTCTCAACTTAAGTTACGACGTAACTAGATCTCTCCTATAAATACAAGCCTTAATTTCTGCATTTCACATCATTCACTCCACACCAAAAGCAGAGAACGTGAGTAGGGGTCCAAAGGCGGATCTTGAAGAGCATACGGAGCCATCTCCAAGGGAGAAATTACTCCCTAACGATAAGCATTAGCGATTATCTTTTCTTTTACTTTCAATTCATGTATTTTAATATGTCAAACATTGAATTGATTGTTTCTTTTAATATGATCGGCTAAGCACCTTTGGTGCTAGCCTAGTTATGATTCCTTAATTGTTTTGTTTACGTTATCAACAAAACACAAAGAGATCGCAAAATATTAATAAACGTTTTTACGGTTTATTTGTATTAACAATCTCCCCTTTTGTTGATGACAAAACATAATGTTATGATGAGTAAAACTTAAGATTAGATGTATGTTTTGAAAGCCAAGTTTTACTTCTTCTCCCCCTTTTTGTCGAAACAAAAAGTTAACCCCATCGAAGAAATGAAATGTGGAAAAATAGTCCACGATCGCGCACTCCCCTTGACGGTAGCTCCCCCTAGTTTGGGGCGTCAAGTGAAGAAAAAAAATCCTACAAAGAAAAGGTTAGTAACATGCATAAATAATCTTGTGATTGACGAGAATCAAGATTGGGAGCCAAGGTATGTAAACAAGGCCTTGTAATAAAACAACAAAATGTAGTGGTATTTATGCCACATACAAGCATGTAAAAGTAAGAACAAGACTTGTTCTTTAAAATGACTCAAAAGAAAAAAAAATAGAAAATAGTAATAATGATTCCTTCCATGCTTGCATAAGGTTATGGACGGAGGTTTTGATGAGTAATGGTATTGATGCGATCAAGAATGAGGTTGAGTATGAATCGCATTTCTTCCCTAACTTCTATTGCAATATCCCTAGTGGATTGGCAATGTTCACAATGTAAGTGATGTGAGTAATGAGTGCGGAAGTTTTCCGGGTTGTTTTGATTTGTGAGTTGCGAAAGATGTGGTGGAAAAATAGGAAAATACGGATCAAAGTCCGAAATGTTTGAAAGTGGTGGTGGAAAAGAACCTAGATGTTCTTGTAGCTCAATGGGAGCTAAGGGTGGTGAGGTTTCAAGGTCTTTGAAAATTGTGTTTGGAGAAGTGAGAGGTGGCAAAAGGCTATTTCTTTTTGTTTTGGTTGTTGAGATCTTGTTGGATTCTTAAGGAGTTCCAAAAGAGTGACTTTAGGTGGTGAGTTGATGGGTGATGAAGTTGGTGTAGTTGTTGGTGATGAAGGAGGTGCTATAATGGAAGCATCTTGTGGTGAGGTATTTGTTGATGATGAGCCTTTCGATGATGGTTTTCTAAGAAACAAGGCTGGATGCTAATCCGCGTAAATCCTAGAGTTTGATTGTGGTATTTTGGAAGGTGGGAGGACAAAAGTTTGGATTTCTTGGAATGGATTGTTTGCATTAGGTGATGCATCTAGTTTGAAAAATCTTTTGGATGACATGGTTTTGTTTGTTTGTGAGATGAATATGCAAACATTTTGGGAGTTCTATATATAGAAAAACAATGCATTGTAATGAATGCTTGACCCAAATGTGGATTAAAATCTAATGATTAGATATGAATTTAAGGCATGTGATCATGAGAACACAAGCATTAAAGAACATACTCAAAAAAATGAAAAACTATTGAGTTTTCATCCAAAGTGAGAAAATAGAAGATAAAACTAGCTTCGTCTCACGGATCCCACGGATCCTTCCTTTGAGGATCCGTCCAAGATTAAATTTGGGATCCGTGGGGCTGGTGATTCAGCAAAGACAAAATTTTCCTTTTGGAAACATTTTTGCCTAGTGTGTGCCTATATGCAAACTATTTGGAGTTGCGGTTATCTCGACTCCTAAAAAGAAAAGAAAAATAAACTAGAAGTGAAAAAACATACTATTATGTGAGATAACCCGAGTGCTCCTAATTCATTGTTGCTTAAATGAATGTACCCGAAAACACATATTAGTTATGTGTCCTCTTTAGTATTCAAAAGACATGAGATGCCATGAAAACGGGTTTTTACTTTGTATTAATAACGAAAAAGCGATTTTTCCTCGACTTGAGAAATTGCTTTTGTGAAATTGATACGGGAAGAGGTATCATTTTTAGAAAACGTTTCAAAAGAGGTTTCTATGTGCGAATAAAATCGCTTTATCCTTTGAAAGAAGATGTGTATGTAATTATATATTTGCAACTTGTACTTATTTTGAAAGAAAATAAGAAAAATTATGAGTTATAAGTGAAAAATAACTTATCTTGGGTTTTGAAAATTCCGTATTGCTTGTGAGTTGTGCATGAAATAGAGATCCTAGACTCGTAAAGAAGAAGGCTAGTGTTTACATACCTTGTAGAGTTAAAAGTAAATTACGACGATTGTTCCATGAGACCAAGACCAAGACGAAGTAGGTTGACTTGTTCCCGCTTCAACGGTTTGGTGAGGACGTCGGCTATGTTGTCTTTGGACGCTACCTTCTCAATAGAGATGTTCCCCTTTTGAACATTGTCTCTTAAGAAGTGATGACGAATCTTTATATGCTTTGTGCGAGAATGTAATACCGGGTTCTTGCTTAAATCGATGGCACCTTTGTTGTCACATAGAATGGCTATGTCACTTAGATGAATGTCGTAGTCAACTAACGCTTGTTTCATCCATAGTGCTTGTTGGCATGCTTTTCCGGCGGAGACGTATTCGGCTTCGGTTGTTGATATTGCTAATGCCGTTTGTTTTTTAGAAAACCAAGATGTTAAACAACATCCCATAAAAGTACATACCCCACTTGTACTTTTTCGGTTAACATAATCACCTGCATGGTCAGAATCTGCATATACAATTGTTTCTACTCCCGTGCCCTTAGGATACCATAATCCTAATTGTGTTGTACCCTTAATGTATCTAAATATCCTTTTTACGGCTTCTAGGTCTGATGTTTTAGGGTCTTCTTGAAACCTAGCACATAGACAAACACTAAACATGATATCCGGCCTACTAGCCGTGAGGTAGAGAAGACTACCAATCATGCCACGATATTTTGTATTATCAACGGATTCGCCGTCTTCATCTTTTGTGAGTTTGGTGTCGGATGACATTGGTGTCCTAATTGGTTTTGACTCTTCTAAACCAAATTTCTTTAACATCTCTTTTATGTATTTAGATTGATTAAAGAAGATACCATCTTCTAGTTGTTTGATTTGTAGACCAAGAAAGAAACTAAGTTCTCCCATCATACTCATCTCGAACTCGTCATGCATGATTTTAGAGAAATCATCACACATGTCTTGACAAGTAGATCCGAATATAATATCATCTACATATATTTGAACGATGATTATATGTGACTCTCTTTTCTTAGTAAAAAATGTGTTGTCAACTAACCCCATGGTGTAGTTGTGTTTGATTAGGAATGACTTGAGTCTATCATACCAAGCTTTTGGAGCTTGTTTAAGATCATTGAGGGTTTTCTTTAACTTATACCCATGTTTAGGTTTTTCAAAATCGATGAAGCCTGGAGGTTGAGCTACATATACTTCTTCATTAATAAAACCATTTAGAAAAGCACTTTTGACATCCATTTGATAAAGCTTAAGATCATTAGCACAAGCATAAGCAAGAAGTATTCTTATAGACTCTAATCTAGCCACTGGGGCATAGGTCTCATCAAAGTCTATTCCTTCTTGTTGGTTATACCCTTGGGTAACGAGTCTAGCCTTGTTTCTAGACACTACCCGCTTGCATCTAACTTGTTTTATAAACCTATTTAGTTCCTATTATGGTTTGATTACTAGGTGGAGGGACAAGTGTCCAAACATCATTAGAAACAAATTGATTTAATTCTTCTTGCATAGCCATTACCCAACTTTCATCTTTTATGGCTTCTTGTGTATTCTTAGGTTCTATGGTTGAAACAAAACAAAATAAGCTACTTTGGTTTTGAACTTGAGACCTTAAGGTTCTTTCGTTTAAATTTCCTATGATTTTATCTACGGGTGATCTTTGGACTCTTTAATATTTATGAGTTCATTATTTGAAGATTCTTCTTCTTCTTCATTTATCTTTTTCTTTATTACAATAGCTTTACTTTCAACAATCTCGTCATCGACAAGAGGTGGAGAGGGTTTGGGTGGACTTTCATCAAATTTTACATTTAATGACTCTTCTACCTTCATTGTTTCTTTATTTAATATGAAGTAAGCTTTGCTATTTGGAGAGTAACCTAGAAAGATACCTTCGTTGATTTAGGATCAAATTTTGTAAGGTAATCTTTAGTGTTAAGAAAACATTTGCTACCAAAGACTCTAAAGTGATCTAAAGTAGGCTTTTGCCTCAAGTAACTCGTATGGAGTTTTACCTAAAATTGGTCTAATTAAGACTCGATTAAGTATGTGCGTCAAGTATCAACGACATTGCACCAAAACTTTTGAGGTATGGATTGCTCATTTAGCATGGTGCGACTCATTTCTTGTAGGTTTCTATTCTTTCTTTCAACTACCCCATTTCAATTGTGGAGTGCAAGGAGCCGAGAAGTTGTGAGTAATACCATTAGCATCACAAAAGGCTCCAAATTGCACTTCATTATCGAATTCCCTAACATGATCCGTTCTAATAGACACTATATTTCAAAATAGTTGTCTTTGGATTTTCTTGCTTAATATTTCAAAATAATTAAACGTTTCTGTTTTGTTCTTTAAGAATTTAGTCCATGTGTACCAAGAGTAATCATCCACTATGACCAAAGTGTAGTAGTTTCCTCCATAACTTTGGATAGCGGATGGACCAAATAAATCCATGTGTAGTAATTCTAGACACTTAGTTGTAGACACCATGTTTTTAGCTTTGTGACTAGAATGGACTTGTTTTCCTACATTACAAGCATCACAAAAGTGATGTTCATATTTTAACTTAGGTAGATCTCTTACTAGATCTTTGGATGATAGCGATTGAAGAAGTCGATATTGGCATGACCCAATCTTCGATGCCATAAGGTCAAGTATCATCCATAGAGGTAAGACAAAGTTTGTCTTTAGGTTCATTACCGATTTTAATGACATAGACTCCATGTTTCCTAATTCCTCTCCCTATGGTTATGCCATTTTTAATATTTTACTACGGTTTCGCAAAAGTACATTAAACTTTTTATCACATATTTGTCCTATACTTAAGAGGTTAAAGTTTAGGTTTTCTACGTGACACACATCGTTAATGGTTAGAGATTTGTTAGAAATCGTACCTTTACCGATGATTTTACTTTTGCTATTTCCAAATACCACATTTCCTCCATTGAAGGATTCATATGTGGAGAATAGATCTTTATTTCCGGTCATGTGCCTCGTGCACCCGCTATCCTTGACCCATTCATCCGGATCTAGGTCGACCTTTAAGCACACCTAAGAAAACAATTAACTCAAAAGTTTGGTCCCCATTTGTTCATGGGTCCATTAGTGTTAAACATTCCATTCATGTTAGACATGTATGGATAAGGTGAATATGCATTCCATGGTGCAAAGTTTTGAAAAGGAAAACCATTTTGCATATTTGGGTTCCATCCCATTTGATGGTTACTTCTCGGGTAAACATTATTAGGTCTCCTAGATGGGTTAGGTTTCTAAAAGATGGAGCTTTGTTTCTTGCAAAATATGATTATACTTTGGAGGTGGTTGTCTAGTGGTAAAATGAGTTGGTTTCTTCTTATTAACAATAACAAAATCGGTTCGAGATGAAGAAGCTATGTTATTACCATCGCTTGCTTCACAGACCCACGGATCCCTGGCTATACACTAGCGGTTCCCTTTTTGGGAACTGTGGGATCCCCACAACAAGGGCTTGTTTTTCTAGTGCCTTAACAAATTGTGTTTCTTTGTTTTCACTAGTTGACGCATCAAGTTCTTGAATACCTAAACCTTTTTGGTTGTTTCGGTTTTAACATTATCTAATATCATATCTAAAGTATTCGTACTCATTCTAGCAATTTTAGAATCTAGTTGATCAACTAGTGTTTGAATTTGAACACAAAGTTCACATTCACCACTTGCTATTTTACCCTTTTCTAGATGTTTCAATTTTGCTTTTAATTATATGACTTCCTTATCTAAACGTTGGTTTTGATTTTTCAAAAACTTGTTTTTGTTAATTAATTTTAAGCTAATATTGCAAAGTTTGTTATATTCATTATGCAATGAATCATCATCTAGTGATGAGCTAATATAGTATTCGTGACATACATCGTCATTTGCCATGAGACAAATTTCTTCGTCCTCCTCGTCGCTCATTCCTCACGTGCCGCTCACGAATGCCTTTTGATCATCCCGTTTGGGACACTTACTAATAAAGTAGTTTGGGTCCCCACATTTAAAGCAAGCACGATCATCCCTTGGCTTCGTTGCTTTTCCGAATCCTTTCTTGTCGCCATACGGTTGTTTGACGTATCTTCACTTCTTCTAAAGAACTTTTAAATTCCCATCGCCATAGCATACTCCTCGTCGTCACTATCCGAAGAGGAGTTCTCTTCATCGCTTGAGTCCTTTTTGGCTTTAAGGGAAAGAGATTTGTGTTTCTCTTTCACCTTTGAGGCTTCGGAATCTTTAGCAAGGACAAGCTCGTAGACTTTTAAGTTGCCTATGAGTTCATCAAGGTGAGGATTTTCAAATCTTTTGACTCTTCGATTGCCATCACCTTGGATCTCCACTTGGATGGAAGTGCCCTTAGATATCTCCTAACATGGTTACGGCTAGAAAAGATTCATCAAGTGCTTGTAAAGATGTAATAATAGTATTAAAATTAGCAAATGAATGATCTATAGTTTCTCATCCGATATTGAAAATTGTTCATATTGTTGAACAAATAAATCAATTTTATTATTTTTAACTTGTTGATTACCTTGATGAGTTACAACTAAAGAATTCCAAATTTCTTTAGAGGTTTTAAGCATAGAAATTCTTTCGAATTCCTTTTAGGTAAAGCATTATATAAAACCATTTTAGCTTCACTATTTTTAGAAAGTTTTTCTTCATTTCATCGCTTAGTTTATCATGAGGTATGTTAACTAAATTTCCTTTATCATCTTTTGAGGTAGCCTCAAAATCGCCTTCAACAATAATGTACCAAAGATCAATATCTTTAGACTTCACATACGTTTGAATC